>CAJQUW010009328.1:0-600000 GCA_907163375.1 Prostheceraeus crozeri
TGTAGGAGGATGGGAACTGAATTTGGCGGCATCCCTTTGTGATCATTGACATTAGTTTGTGGTGTTGGTTGCGTTGATTGAGTAAATATCTTGGACGCTATGGCTATGCTTGAAATTAGTAGAGGAGATGGTCAAATTTCGTAAAATCCGTTAAATTAGGTCCAACTTTGAGAGCCTGCTGTGTCCGTTGCAGGGCATGTAGGAGGATGGGGACTGAATTGCGCATCCTTTGTGATCATTGACATTAGTTTGTGGTGTTGGCTGCGTTGATTGAGTAAATATCTTGGACGCTATGGCTATGCTTGAAATTAGTAGAGGAGATGGTCAAATTTCGTAAAATCCTTGAAATTAGGTCAACTTTGAGAGCCTGCTGTGTCCGTTGCAGGGCATGTAGGAGGATGGGGACTAAATTGCGCATCCCTTGTGATCATTGACATTAGTTTGTGGTGTTGGTTGCGTTGATTGAGTAAATATCTTGGACGCTATGGCTATGCTTGAAATTAGTAGAGGAGATGGTCAAATTTCGTAAAATCCGTGAAATTAGGTCAACTTTGAGAGCCTGCTGTGTCCGTTGCAGGGCATGTAGCAGGATGGGGACTGAATTGCGCATCCCTTGTGATCATTGACATTAGTTTGTGGTGTTGGTTGCGTTGATTGAGTAAATATCTTGGACGCTATGGCTATGCTTGAAATTAGTAGAGGAGATGGTCAAATTTCGTAAAATCCGTGAAATTAGGTCAACTTTGAGAGCCTGCTGTGTCCGTTGCAGGGCGTGTAGGAGGATGGGGACTGAATTGCGCATCCCTTGTGATCATTGACATTAGTTTGTGGTGTTGGCTGCGTTGATTGAGTAAATATCTTGGACGCTATGGCTATGCTTGAAATTAGTAGAGGAGATGGTCAAATTTCGTAAAATCCGTGAAATTAGGTCAACTTTGAGAGCCTGCTGTGTCCGTTGCAGGGCATGTAGGAGGATGGGGACTGAATTGCGCATCCTTTGTGATCATTGACATTAGTTTGTGGTGTTGGCTGCGTTGATTGAGTAAATATCTTGGACGCTATGTCTATGCTTGAAATTAGTAGAGGAGATGGTCAAATTTCGTAAAATCCGTGAAATTAGGTCAACTTTGAGAGCTGCTGTGTCCGTTGCAGGGCATGTAGGAGGATGGGGACTGAATTGCGCATCCTTGTGATCATTGACATTAGTTTGTGGTGTTGGTTGCGTTGATTGAGTAAATATCTTGGACGCTATGGCTATGCTTGAAATTAGTAGAGGAGATGGTCAAATTTCGTAAAATCCGTGAAATTAGGTCAACTTTGAGAGCCTGCTGTGTCCGTTGCAGGGCATGTAGCAGGATGGGGACTGAATTGCGCATCCCTTGTGATCATTGACATTAGTTTGTGGTGTTGGTTGCGTTGATTGAGTAAATATCTTGGACGCTATGGCTATGCTTGAAATTAGTAGAGGAGATGGTCAAATTTCGTAAAATCCGTGAAATTAGGTCAACTTTGAGATCCTGCTGTGTCCGTTGCAGAGCATGTAGGAGGATGGGGACTGAATTGCGCATCCCTTGTGATCATTGACATTAGTTTGTGGTGTTGGTTGCGTTGATTGAGTAAATATCTTGGACGCTATGGCTATGCTTGAAATTAGTAGAGGAGATGGTCAAATTTCGTAAAATCCGTGGAATTAGGTCAACTTTGAGAGCCTGCTGTGTCCGTTGCAGGGCATGTAGCAGGATGGGGACTGAATTGCGCATCCCTTGTGATCATTGACATTAGTTTGTGGTGTTGGTTGCGTTGATTGAGTAAATATCTTGGACGCTATGGCTATGCTTGAAATTAGTAGAGGAGATGGTCAAATTTCGTAAAATCCGTGAAATTAGGTCAACTTTGAGAGCCTGCTGTGTCCGTTGCAGGGCATGTAGGAGGATGGGGACTAAATTGCGCATCCCTTGTGATCATTGACATTAGTTTGTGGTGTTGGTTGCGTTGATTGAGTAAATATCTTGGACGCTATGGCTATGCTTGTACTTTATCAATTTTTCATTCTGACCTTGCTTGTTGTTTGTAACCAGCCAGAAAATTAGTTTGATTCGCATGAGAAATCATTAAATTTCCAAGAAGAGCCAAAAGGGACGAAGCAAGACCAAGCAAAGTTTAAGCAAGAAAAAGTAACAAGTCAATACTGGCACTCTGCAGTCTATACTCAGAAATGTTTATTTTTTCTTTATTCCTGATTGTAGTAGCCACATCACCCACGCAAAAAAGTAGGAGGAAAGTTGCGCCTAAAAGAAACTTTCCAATTGTGCGAGCAAGACAGAACACAAAAAGCTACTGGTGCCCGATTTAATCATACATAATCAATATCATATGATTTTTTTGATGAAATGGTTAATTCGCAATTCCAAGAACTATCGAAAACTTGAGTTGGCGGACAGCTAATTTGTTGACAAAACAAATATCTGAATTGCCACGAATTTCAGTGAAACGGATAGCAGCTGTCCGGTCTAGACCTAGTTGTTGATGTTCGATGTCTATGGCTGAGACTATTAATGATGCTCTGCTTATTCTTCTCGACAATGGAAATCTGAACAGTGATATGCATTCAACAGTTGAAAGCAGAGTGACAATGACACAATAAACCCTGTGGACTTGACATGCATGCGTTCATGTCTAGACTTTTTTTACATCATCATAATTATTTGACAACCTCAACGGCCTGTGAATTTTGAGTAGGAAAGAGATTTGTCGCCTTGAGTAGTTTCCATTTGTAAAAAGTCAATTTATTTATGCACTACTTACATGTGGTATGAATTAAACAATTGCTGACGACCATCTCTTTTTTCCCCATGAAACATAGACATCGCCAATGAAGTGGATTTGAATAGATTATCAATTGTTTTAACTGTTCAATTAGTATAGAAGACGGCTTTTCTTTAGTCCTTAATATGACTGTTTCGTTTTTTGTGAAATAGACTAGAGCGCGGGTTTCCTGACTGGAATCTTTACATCAAGCGCGCCGGATTGTGCGCCGGCACCAAATTCTATTTATAGATTATTCCAGACTGAGGCGCGCCGGGAGCAAAATCTATTTATAGATCCTTCCGGATTAAAGCGCGCCGGCACCAAATTCTGTTTATAGATTCTACTCAATTAAAATCCGCATGATGAGTTTAATGCGCGCCGTAACCAAACACAGTAATTTAACTTGAACGAGTACGTTTTCATCTTTTCATTCTCAATATTTTTTGGCGTTATATTTGCACGAACGAATAGTATTCTAAAATGTACTTCATCAAAGGCCAAAGCGCGCCGGGAAGTGCGCTATTTATAGAAATTCTAAGATCCCGCCGCGCCAGTGCGCCGGGATATGTTCTATTTTTAGAAAATATCGCTTATCGAGCGCGCCGGATTAATCCAGCAAAACATGTAAAGATTCCAGTCGGGGAGCGGGTGTAGATAAAATCCGAACAGCAAATCTATTCCGAACAACGAAAATCTGCTTGAAAATGGAAAATATTGCGCCGAACATTTCAGATTTGAGTAGAAAGTGGTTAGTTTTATCTGGACGTCAACTTGAATTCGCAAGAAAGTCATAAAACTATATTCCGAGCAAATCCGAACAGTCAAAGGTAAAAATTCGAATATCTGTAATGCCACCGAACAAAAGCCGAACAACGAATATACGGTCTCAAGCGCAGGAAGTTCTTTGTTCTACAGAATTATTACTGACCGACATTGCTTTCGAGATGTGATTCCCCTCGGAACACTACATTTTCCTTTGGTTGTTCGGAGGTGTTCAGAATGTAATTTTATGACTTTCTTGCAGATTAAAGTTGAATTACAGATAAAATCAACCACTTTCTAATCAAATCTGGAATGTTTGGTGCAATATTTTGCCAGCTTCGAGGAGATTTTCGTTGTTCACAATTGATTTGTTGTTCGGATTTTATTTACACCCGACTAGAGCGGGTCGGTATAAAATCCGATCGCGCCGATCGGAGAAAAATGTCTCAAAGTGTTTTGAATCGCTAAATAATGTACATACATGATAAGCATTGCCTTGCTAATCCTACGTTGCAACTAAAATTCATTGATGATAGCTTGTTTCCAAGAAAAATGACGATCAAGTTTCAATTAATTTGACCATCACTACTGCTATTTAACTGTTATTTTCGTAGTGTTCCCCTGCGATCGGCGGCGGTTTCAAGCATTCTCCACACAGATGCTTCAGGATGCTTCAGTCTGGTGAGAAACGAATCTTCTGAACATTATAAACGAACAGCATCCTGACATCAAATTTGAACTGGAATTGCCAAAGTCAAACAAGACATTGAGCCTTCTTGATTTCACAGTTGATCTAGATAGCAGCCAACCAAAATTCACCTTTTATAAGAACCAGGCAAAGAAGAACATTTTCATGAATTCCATATCAAGTTCACCAACTGCAATGAAAGAATCAACCATCAAAAATGAAGTGAAGCGAATACGTGAAAGGTCCACAGTACAGGAAGATGAAGATAGAGCATTGACTGAGTTTGAGCGAATACTTGGACTAAATGATTATGACAATCAATTCATCAAACGGGTAACCAAAACAAATTCCAAGAGAAGGCGCAAAAATATGAACAATTATCCCACGTTCTACATGTCAGCCCCATTTGTATCAGATTATGTCAATAGAAAGATAAAAAGAGCTGTTCAGCATGAGAAAATAAACATTCGCCTCTATCATCGCTCGAAAACATTACAACAACAACTCAATAAACCAAAACTGAAACAAACGCGCACAATGAAGAACTGTCCTATGAAAAATGACAACTGTGGCAGAAAAATGGTGGTATATAAGATCCAATGTTCATGCGGTTCTGTCTACATTGGAAGTACAGTGCGTCCCTTACACACAAGAATTCGAGAGCACTTATTTTACAACAAATCCGCCATCTATGATCACAAGCTCATCTGTCGTGGCAGCCTCAGCATAGAAATTGTGTCACATGCTAAAGACGCAGTAGATCTTCGTCTCAAAGAAGCACTTATAATCAAGACAGCCCAACCTGACCTGAACAGACGTGATGAAGGACGAGATATCTATAGTGGTATATACATGACATTTTGATTTTTGAAAACATTTTTATATAGCTTTGTACTCCATTTGTAAATCTTTTCTACTCTATACTTTGAAAAGGGCTGTGACAGCCGAAATATAAGTATTAAATTAACTCATCGAACTATCAACCAAGCAGCCTCGGCTACATAGACGAATTTGTCTTAACTCTTTAAAATTAACAATAATGCTGCTCAGAGAGAATTTTGATATTTTAAATGAGTTATGAAGAGAAATGTGCACCGACCATAGTTTAAGTTGAAGGTCGGTGTTTTGGTGCTTTGGTCCGATTTCACTGTGACCCTTTCCTGGGGCATTCGTGAAGCCGGACTACTCGAAATGAGATCTTTGAAGTATGGTCTACCGGAATTTTTTCACTCAGGTGGAATAATTCCAACCGATTCTTGCCATTCCTCACAAAAAAATTCACTTGACCTGACCAGAGGCACTCCAAACGCAGCAATTTCGGCTGATTACCGACTTCCTTGGCATAGAACATGAAAAAAGACATTTTTGAAATTTTTCTGACAAACAGACGAGTGTTTTTTCATAGGTCCTATCTTTAATGCAATGCTTCTTAGTGTGTGTGGTTAAGATGATTATCTTATGCACTGTACCCGATGCATCGGGGGATTTTTGCTGGAAGTGCCCTATACATTTAGGCTACTGTAACAAGAAGAAAGATCTTTGTGCTATAATCAGCTTATTCATAATGCTTACCGGGTATATATTAGTTCTTAATAATCATTTTAAGTGATAAGACATTTGCCATTTGTATTATAAACACTAGTTTTGTCATTTTGTGAATTGCAAAAAGAACCGACTTGAGATTGCAAGCTTCTAATTTGCTCTACCAAATTGCAGAGAAAGTCAACATGTGAGAAGTTTGACAATATGAGAAATATTGGTAAATGGAAGTTAGAAATTGGATGTTTATGATTTTTGTCTTGTTGGAGGGTTACCGGTATATTGGCCTATACCTGCTATTCCATTCGATTACGCGCCATCGCTCGTATCAATCTTGGTGTGTAGGCTATGTATTTCTCACCATACAAGTTTTCACTTCGATGTGCACATAATATCTCGAACTGTCGAGTGTCAACCTAACTCCATTTCCCATGCCCACGAAGCCGTCTTCATTCAAAATTAACTTAGAAATTTACCTTCGTAAAATCAAGCCTTACGATCGAGTTACACGGCAGACGTCATCACCAAATGAAGATGAAATTCTAGATGTATTTTGTAAAACGCTTCATGACCTCACGATGAAATCGATGATGATGGCAAAAGCAATCAACGAAAAATATGATTCTATTGAAACATAGCTAAACTGCAATTATGTTATGCGTAAATTATCTGAAGTAATAGCTGCTGTGATGTCTGACATGTACGTATGTAGGCTACGGGTAATATCGGTTATTGAGCTTCTTGTTCTTTTTGGTTAAAGAGCGCTTCTGCTTCACCCGTTGAAATTCCCTCGTAGCATACTTGCAATATTGATGAAGTCGAATACTAATAAGTGGCTTGAAAACACGTTTGACAAGATCACAATGTTCTGAACACGTTGAAAATGTTGTCGTAGATTTTTTGAAATTGTTAATACAATCGATGACTATAGGTCAGTTGAGAACTCATTGATAACTCGAAATAGACTTCATTTTTGGGAGACAACTTTGCTTCAGAAGATGGCTGTGACAAACCTTTTGTATCATCACGGAGCATCATATGTTGTATGAAGACGGATTACTTTTCGTAGATAGTACCGTAGTTGTATACTACATTCATCTGTTAGTTGTCAGGGATATATAATTGGATTGATGAAATTGGAGGATTCTGAACTAGCAGAAGAGTCGACAGATGATCATAAGAAGCTAAAGAGAGGCGCTTATCAGCTAATGCAGCGGTTCTCAAACTCTGGGTAAATACCCAAAGTTGGGTAAAATTAGAATATTTTTTGGGTAAGGAATGAATTTTTAAATAAAGTGAGATTAAGTAAGGTCAATTTCTTTATTCCATTGCCTTACCAGATAGAGTAAGGGCGTAGATCGACTGAGGGAGCTCCATTCTCTCATTGTTAGCGCGCGCGGCATACATGATACGATACTATTGTAGCTGCCTAACTTACGACACTGATTCACGAACATTTTCAAAAGCTTCAAGCAGTGCTAGAACATTACTGTCCAAAAGCACAGCGTAACACAGATGTCTGGGTTAAGCAGCCATTTGCTTCTTGTGAATCATGTATCGACGACAGTGATGGTATAGAAGACGAATTCGTCCAACTACGAGCCGATGAGGAAAGTAAGGAGGAGTTTTCGAGTCAAGAACTTCCGGCGCTTTGGTTGTCAATAAGTGAAGTTTATCCACAACTGTTCCAAAGAGCTCTGAAAGTTTTGCTGCCTTTCGCGACCACATATCTGTGTGAGTCTGGTTTTTCAGCTTTCTTTCATATGAAAGATAAATATCGAGTGCGCCTACCAGCAATTTCTGACCTGAGGCTGGATCTATCAAAGATATCAGTATTGATCATCTGATCTCCAAGAAACAATTACACTCTTCTCACTGACAGGATTCAATGGAACAATTTTTGATTAGTTGAACTTTGATAGTCTAGTTTTGTGTTTACATATGCTGTATATACTCGTATGTATTATTCTGATAGCTTATTTTGCATGTTTCAGATTGCATTGTGTAAAATAAGATAAAGATTATTGTAAAATATTGTTTTATAGTTCAGTTCTGGCTCCTGAATACATTGTAGAAAATAGCGGGTAATTGGTAGTCTCGGTGTACAAAGTGGGTAATCTCGATAAAAAGTTTGAGAACCGCTGAGCTAATGACATTCAAATCGTAGGCCTATCTAAAATCGTCATTTTTTGGAGTGAAATGGTGCGATGACCTAACATGTAGTAAACATTTTGCGAATTTGTGTAATCATACTAGTAGAAGATTTTACGCAATGCGATGTCTACGATGCACTCAATAGACAGGAGCTTCTGAGGATTTTCGATTATTTCCATATTCATATACGCGGCACCGCTATTTTGTCAACGCTCGTGAACGACGAAGAGGCTCTTCCGAAAAATTGAAAATCGTACTAATCACATCATCTGCTCATTTGACTGCAAGTGTGACATCGTTCCATCAGAAGAGGACAGAATCTTTTCCCTTTCGCACAAATATGTTGAAAAGGTATATTACAAATCCATCACATCATCTTCATCGACATGTTCCAGAACGTTTGCCGCATTATAAGAACTGTGGAAACTGAATAACCTTAGCTCCGAATTACGACATCAGAGGAAATCATACTGTCGTCATTCTCTTCGATGCAATTATTGCTCAATGAAATTGGCATCAAAAAACGATTTATTGCAATTGATCTAAGAGCAGACAAATAGGTGGAAGTTTCGTAATGATCACTAAAAGTATGACGTTCCCTGATAATACAGAACAAAATCTCCAAGTGATTGTGGTTGGAACGTCTTGTACAAATATAAGCGGAATTGTCTTCCTTAATAAGTTTGATTGATATCGCACGAATGGTTGAAAGGGAAAGTAGCCATGCCTCTTAGAAGTTCACAGCTTCCTTAGCTCTGCTGGAACTAATAAATCGCCATTTCTTCACAAACGAAATTGCAGAGTCTTCGACAGAGTTCAGAAGATCGAATAAGTCCACAACTTTCATACGAAATTCTGCTGTTTGTAAGAATTCTTCCTACAACTCACCAAGTGAACTGGAGTCTCAATGGCCTCAGTCACCGGTCGGCTAAAAATTCGCGTCACCAAATGAACTATCAATTTTACCCATCATTAAAGAGGAATGTACCTCTGACAGTTTAGGTGCTTCAAGTCTATTTGTTCATCACATTAAGAGGTTTTCAATGCACCATTTGGATGTTTTCACGTCATCCAATATGAGCACCCCCGGCCTTGACATATTCGACCCTCCCCCAACCGGTGAGCTAACTTATTAAGTTTGCTTCAATGCCTTTGGATCTCACGAGGCTATGGCGCGCGTTTTGTTTAAACCAGTCAAATCGCGTGGACGGTTAGGGTGAGAAATCGGCTATCTATACTATTTCTATTTATAATATTTTCTCCGACCTTGACTCTCATGAGATTCCGCCGATCTGAGTCGATTTCCTCCAACGCATTGAGGCTTCCGCCACGAATGAAATGTGCGAGCTTCCGTTCCCATCCTTCGCGGGTCTCTGGTGAGAGAGACCCTGGATCCACTGTCATCTGTAAATGGAGAAGATAACTCATTGAATAATTCAGTCTTAGTAATTGGTTAAATAGGTTAACTTAATCCAGTCCGGTCCGCGCTTCTGAATGCAACCAAACTGAATTTTCCAACTTGTGAGGTACTTTCTAAGTCATATGATCCTAAAGTTGTTTCTGATGTTTCCCTTGGCTGCCTCAGGCTACTTGTCGCGCGGAGCGAATAACTGCCTGCGGTCATTCTGCATGCTCCTCCGCATCGAACCAAGCATCGAGTATCACATCGAATGAATAAAGTAGTCGATTACGCGTGAGAATTTTGATTATCTTTTAGATTAGCATTTTCGGTAGTAGCAGAAATTAAAAAATTGGAAATACATAAATAACGTGTCGAAAATAATTTCATGAATCTTGCTTTTGAAAAGGATTCATTTAATCATAAAATTTCATAGAATAATCCGCGCATAACTGATCAAATCTGCTTAACCCATCCATATATAAATGAAATCCGTTAAAGCATTCGAACCCCAAGCAATTGTTGATGCCAGAAGAATTATCATGGCTGAAAAGCGTTCATTCCACCGTAGAGTAAGCATTCGACTTCGTGCATAAAATCCTCGTCATACAATTTCTGGCTTGGTTATCACATAGTGTCATCATGAGAGTGTTACCTCATTTATACAAAGAACGTAATTATAATTTGTCTAATCATCTGGGAGTGGTATGACGAGGAAGGTATTCGATATTCGATATTTAGTTATATTCGTCTATGCTCAGTTTAACTTTGACTTTTTTTAAGACTGTTCGCGTACTTTCACAGCAAGTCGGAGCAATCGCCTTTGAGATGCGCAACTCAATATATTCGGTGAATCATTAATTCTTTTTACATCTTATTCAAGTGAGTCCTTAAATTTGTGAAAGAGCAGGGAAATAAACCAAAAACCGGTGCATCCATTTCGACACAAAAATATCGTTTAATTTCAATCAGTGTTCCCATTCTCTGCAGAAAATCGGAGGGAATTTTTTTTGCTGCGGAAATTTTTTAAACAGTGAATACAGTGGTAAATGAAATGAATTGTTTGAAAATTATTCCACAACTAATTCAACAAGCTAAATCAAACTAATTTAGTTTCTCTCGTATCCAATTCTTACTCTGTGAACCGACTTTTCCGTTCAATATCGCACGGTAGGCCCTATATCAATATATGCACTATACCAGACAGCCTATCTTAGTTTGTTGAAGAACGTCAGTGTCAATTCCTCCTGTTTGATGCTTATGGGAATGTCTAAGATTATTATTGCTATTATTCCAAGTACCATGCAACATGTATTTCAATTCTTCTTAGTTCAGATACCGGTACCACTATTTGTCCATGCATGCATGTGGCAGGTCAGATGAATCTTTCATTTTGTTCGATGATTTTCAATTTAACTGTCACAGGAGGTTGGTAGCTATATAAATTTAATCGGACGAACGATATCTGCATTAAGTTAGAGCCATATGAAATAACCAAATTTTTGGCTGCTCAGGCTGCATCAGGTAGGCCCCTATGTAATAATTCGTTGACATCCAAGTCAAATGTATTGCTTTTACCTCTTACCTTTTTGCTGCAAAAAATTCATCTCGTGGAAATACATGTATATTTAATAGCTACTATATTGTAAGATAACCTTGGGGTATGAAATTTTATATAGTGGTACTAGTCTTGATTTCACGCGATAAAATTGATTTTAACTCAAACAGAATTTAGTAAACATCAAAAAACGTAATTCTGCGATGAAATGGTAGGTATGAAATAAAAATGAAATGCTCCGGTATGGTCACGAAATATGCCAAAAGTTACTGCCATTTTCTTTGAAATCATTGCCACATGGACTTTTGAACTATTGGTGAGAAGCTGGGTGAGAAACATCTCGTTGAAAATGAGTTTAACCTTAATATCGTGAAACTAACAATAATAATATCATGAAGTAGGCTGGCTAATCATGAACACATGGGAATTGGGCATGTTGCTATGCGGTCTAACTCGTTGAGATTTGATGGATTTTTCGTCAAAATTAGACTGCGGAAATGTTTTGCAGCTGCGGAGGAAATATCAATAACTGGAATGGGAACACTGATTTCAATCATAAAGTTGAAGCGTGTTTTAGACTTTTTAGGGATTCTCATTGAGTAGCCGCCCGAAAAATCCTGTTTTTCACCATCGTTCCGATGTTTGCCGCAATAATGTGGCAGCTCTGAGGGCAGTTTGTGAAATTGGTTGTACTGAATGGGTGTGGAAGCATCCTATTGAAACAGGAGGACCTTTGAAAAAAAGATCATCAGAGCACAGAAGATGAATGAAAAAAGTGGAGGTTTGAAGATTAGAGGTAGCCTGTCATTCAACCATCAAAGGAATTTCAACGACGTCAAACCGAAAGCAAATGTAGTAGAGAAGAGGCGAATATAGACAGCAGTATGAATGGGTAATGTGTCTAGGAAGAATAAGACTTACTTAATATTTAGCGATAGTGGGATGATATTCCGATGGTGAAGACAAGACCTCACGAATGATAATCTCCCTCTCATGCTACTTAGGTCTAATGTTGTTCTGATATGCCTGTATTGCTCAAAACTGGCATTTTTCGTGCTGTTTTGTATGTTTTCCCAATCAATCTTTATAGCTGTTACATACTAATCAATTGACAGCATGAATGCTCAATAAGCAAAGTATACCAAAACGTACAACCAAATTGTGGTCAGTTTGAATGATCATTATGCAATTTTGATCTTAAGCTCGACAGAAGTCGAATACCAACTCGATAGTTGAATTCATACTCGATTATTTCGACTCGGTTTATGACAAGAATTTGCAACTTTGTGATGTTATGTGACAAGCTGCTAAGATGCTCAAAGATTTCATTAGTACAGCATGTAAATTTCAGAGTAATCGTTTAAAATCATGAAGCCAATATATTAGATGACAACGTGCCGCATTAAAAGTAATACCAGTGCAATCACTATAATTTGAGGTCAGTTTCATGTGAATTTAGTAGACCCTTCCTTGAGAATCTATAATTCTTCGTCAACAGCAGCCAACATATCAACAAACATGAAGAGTGTACTCAGTATTAAGCGTTAATCTTGTTATATCTGATATTTCGTGCATTGTCTATTGTTCATAATTCATATTTTTCAGCTTATTGTCCCCTTTCTGTAGTTTGTCGGGCTACTTGGTATTTTTGTGATATAAAACGGAGTTTCATTTCTTTTGCAGAGATAATGAAGTTTATAACATCAGTCATTTTTGCACTCTGTCTGATCATTTGTGTAAATAGTGCTCCTTCGGCAGTGACCACCAACAAACCTAATCCAACAACTACACCGTCCCTGAAACAAGGTGAGCAGTGCTCAAGATAACATAGCTTCAAGATTAGTTCATTTATCAACACTAAGTGAAGTGCATTATTTACCCTCTATAATTTGTCTCCCACGTAGCTAGCAATGACTAATTGAACCACTTCTACTTGATTATGCCTGAGCTTCAGTAATTCAACTTAAGTCAATTTATCTTGTATAAATACGCAGTCTGAGTTGCAGTTAGAAGTGTTCATGACTCAACAGGATTTTTATCACAATTAATTTAATGCATTTTTTGGAATATCCGTGCTGGATGTCAGCGTCAACAGCCAATTAAGTAACCGGTAATTTTATCGGATGACCTTTTAAAAAGCATATTATTTGAGGCTGCATTTCTTAAGCATATGTCTTTGCAATCAATGAATCCTTAGGTCAGATTATCACCAAGAAATTATTTGCTTCACATCACGGAATTCTAGAGGAGAGGAAGCGAAAGCTGTCAGTACTACTTCTCGCAGGCCTGTGAATATGAGTAGAACATATTTTTCATATTGGATTTGCAAAGAGCCATAAAACCAAATCGTTTTCAAAATAGCGCAGTCATTTCATCAACACACAATTAGTTCATCACTTTATCACTTCAATGCTTTACTTCAGTTGGCAGGCTGTTCTTATTTACAGAAGGGTTGACATTCAACCGCTTTATTGCGTGAAAACAAATTAAACATTTTTCTTGCCAAAATCTGAAAGCACTGATATCCTCTAGCTCATCATGAATTAGCAAATAACGGACAAATATCGGATAGGACATATTGAATTTTATGAACAATTCTTGGTGTTTCTCCTTATGCATAACGTTGGATATCAGCTGTTGATTCGACCAAATTTGATGCAAGAAATTGCACACTATTGCACAAATTTTAAAATTTATAGCAGAAGGCCGAGTAAGGTCATCCCTGGAAGCAACCTCAAGTAGGGTAGCTTTGATTGCTCCATTGTCAGAATCAAATGAATCAAGCAGGGTTGGTCAAAACCCACCCGGTCAGAAAAAAACCCGATTTCACCCGCCCGGCGGGTGAAATCGGGTGAAATCGGGTGAAATGGATTTTTCCATATTATGTCATTTTTTCGATGCTTCTAATTAAAATACAGTAATGCCAATTCATTTTTCTGATTTATTGACTCTGCCTCTTTTCAAAAATCATCGTATGGAATGTATACAATTCCGTAATCTACATGTTTCTTACTACAACACCAAATATTGAAAAGGAAAACCGAATAATATGTCAATGTCCGATGTTTTCATTGCGCAAGAAATTTAACGCCTATGCTGATATGATGCCCATTGTCCATCCCTGACTCGCCGGACATCAGCCAGCCTGGATTTGTCAACACCGGACTGTAGTGATGCATTCGTGAGATGATGGGGAATTCGGGAGAGCACACGCATATTGGTTGACGCTGCTGGTCGCATGTCTTTGGGTGGCTGGTGCAGTCGAAAGTGCGTAAGATAAGATCGATATTGGCAAACAATGATTTAAAGCCACTGCCCACAAGTCTGGTCATTGATGTTATTATAGCATACAAAAGACACTCGGAAATGATGGGGAGTTCGGGGTGGCGCGTGCGTGGTACGCGCGCGTCATTACTGATACCGCAGCAGGCTGCAAGTCTGCGACGGACACTTCGGACCATAAGAAAGAGCGTGCGTCCTCGATTTCACATATTAGGACGAGGTCTTTCGACCACACCAAACGACCATCCTCAGGTTATCAAAAAATAAATAAATAAAATGAATCGAAATTATGATATGAAAGTTCGACGAAACGATCTGCGTATTATTTAGCTTTAGTATCAGTAATACTGATAACAGTTGGGCCTATATTTTTGTCTAGGCCTATATTTTCTTACTTTTGGAATACCGGTATAACAAACAGATATTTGGTGATCGATGTTCAGATGACTCATTAGATCTTCCCGTTTTGACCATATTTTTTATATAAAGTTCAATTTATAGCCTCAACTGTACACATGTGTTTTCTCTCTGATAATACAATAATAGAAAAAACTTATAAATTTTAGATAACAGCCAATCTTGTGTAAAGTATTCGTAAATGTAGGTGAGAGAATAACTTCATATGATTCCTTATTTAGATAGTCTGTAATTATCTGAATATTTGGTACGGCTAAAATACAGTAACCTATACTAAGTACTCACCAATATTTTCTCATGATATTGTATTTTAATCATGGTTTACATTACACTGATGTGTGCAATGTAGCTTGATTTTTCAATAAAATGATAATTTTAAAATAAGAGATTACCTCTTAATTTCAAGAAAATCGAAATAACTAGATTAAACCCGAAAAACCCGGTATAAAAAACCCGAAAAAACCCGCCCGGATATAACCCGATAAAACCCCGGGTGGGTTTTTTGCCGACCAACCCTGGAATCAAGGTCAACACTTGCATCGTCAATCAAAAAACCTTAAGTCATAACATTTTCTAGCAGCAAAAGTTTTGGAACATCACCTCATTGGAAAGGCCGACAAATTCACTCTGAGTTTCTTCTGAAGTGCAGTCCATATGTTGTCAAAAATCATGAAGCAAATTTTGTTTATTATCTAAGCTTGATAAGCGTGATCGAAGCTAAGATGCTTTCTACATCAGAGCTGTGCATCAACTGATGAGAACTAAGAAGCATGGGACGTAGCTGACAAAAAAGGAAACAGATGACTCTCATGACCGGAAAAATCGGTGCAGAGCAGCACGATTCAAGTATGTTAGTCGATAATTCGATGATGTTATGCCTGTTAACAGGCGTTTCCATAAGCGATTCACACATTGATTTGAGGAATGCTAAAATGTTTAATACACAGAATTAGATTCATCTGCGCGCGCTTCGGTTTCCTAAAAAGGAAGAATTGTATGCAACCTTAATGTCGAAATGGCACATCACAGAATCAGACAACTTGCTCCTTCTCGAATGGATAATTCGTGTATCACTTGCTATTGGAAATGGCAAACAATAAGCTGTCAGCAGGGGACACCAGAGCCAGTGAGAGATGCGTGCGTGCTGTAATATCACTTCGCACACACCAAAACACACACACACACATCCCTGTCTTGGCTTCGATTCAATGTATGCACTATACAGTGAGCAATGCCGAGAAGAGGATGTGAAATCATCAAGTGAACTAATTTTCATACGCCTGCTACTTTCTTTACTAATGATCGGAAGGGTCAACATGGAGAAAACTTGTGGGTAATGATCTGAAGTCTTCTAATCTGAAGGAATTTTGGCAATCGAAGCACTTTGCTGGAACTCACATAAATCCGCAAGAGACGCACGACTTTTTTTCCTTCTTGCCCACGTAATAGGTTCCTCTACGTGCCGTCAATTTCGTATTAATCACACTTCTAGCAAACCGAGGCAGATAAACAAAATATTTAATTCTGTGGTGTAATACTTTTTCCATTGAATTTCTAACCTGGCTTGCTACCTGTTATGAATGATTGAATTGTCTTTCCGGTAATGGATTCCTGTCGATAAAAGACA
The DNA here is from genome assembly GCA_907163375.1 of Prostheceraeus crozeri. Taxonomy (NCBI): domain Eukaryota; kingdom Metazoa; phylum Platyhelminthes; order Polycladida; family Euryleptidae; genus Prostheceraeus; species Prostheceraeus crozeri. Next base: position 16,235 of record CAJQUW010009328.1, read on the forward strand.
GTGAATTTAATGTCGTTTGAAGTAGCTACTGACACTTTCAGGGATATACTTTACTCAACTTCCGTGATTAAGAAAATCAAATTGCTCTCACCTTCGACCATTTGACAGCCACTTGGCATAGTAAAATTGTCATCTGAAATTTCTTGTAACATTTCATCAAATGCTTTAAAAGCACCACTCAACCATGTCTCCTCGTTTGATTTACGTATCATATCATTTTCTTTATCAAGTCTATCGTCTTGAGATGCTGTAATTAGTCGTGAGGTGATCACAATCTTGTCCAGGTAAAGGACGTTAGGATGAACTCGAGGATGTGAACCAGGTTTCAATTCTTGCTTTCAAAGTCATCTGGTAAAAAGTGCTTATCGCAGACTTTTATCAATGTCTGATATTTGATATCAGCACGACTTAAATTCATGAGCCATTTCCTCAGTAGAGTTTTGTCACATGGAAAACTGGATAAGGACACATTTTCTGCTTCATCAGACTTTTTTATATCCATTAAAGACTTTGAACACTCGACGACAACAGATGAAAATTTCTAATTTCAGCAAAGCACAGCAGCAGTGCCGATCAAAGTGAGAGTTTATCAAGATAGTGGACTTATAACTCATTCATTGATCATTCCCATTCGATGCCAGGAATATATTGTATCAGTCAATTAATTGTTATTTTTACCATGTCGAGACTTGCGACTACCATCAAAGCTGACAGTAGTGGTAACATTATCAATGTATTTCTCACACAACGCAAACACGCACACATGCAAGCTGACTTTACAATCTCGCATAAAACAAGCAACTCAATATGCTACTGACAAAGCCTCGGCCTGTGTTCATGCGCGACCACTTCATTCCTTCAATGCTTTCACTTCCGCTCCTCTAGAATTTCGTGCTTCACATGCACATCAGCTTCATCGACATTGTTGACGATCTGAGATGGCGACGCATCTTGTCATATCGTTGTCTGTGTTTAATCAATGAAGTCTAATCACAGAGATGGATTCGCCTGTTGCTGTTACTCTAGAGGTGACGTGACTCTATCTCAGCCATTGTATGCAATGGTAGTAAGGTGTGGAGAGAGTTGTCTCCCTTTGTCTTATGTGATTGGCCAAGCACGCGCACTGCGTGAGGAAAATCGGATTAAGAAACAAACGAGCTGCCGTTGTCACATTGAAGACTGAATTTTTGCCAAGTGGATAGTACCTATCTTTGACTCAATGTTTCTCTGTGATAAATTCATCAAATGGAAATATTATTCGCATCGTTCGACTCCTCACGATCTAAATTTACTGGCTGTGTACGTTGAATGCGGTGTCAATGATTCCGTTCGTCAGAATTCAGGCTTGAATTTGCATTACGTTCAATGGAAAATTGATCTTTCTGCCCCTCGAAACTAGTTCTCGGCGTGACCATCAGTATTAAAAAATGTCATCTCTAGACCAAACAACGCAGACAAAACAAAGTCCAATGAAGTTTTATTGCAATATTATTGTAAAATTTATCAGAAATCGAGAGAGAGAGAACTGTTGTTTTTAGCATCGTTTACCGAAATTAAAAGACCGGAAACAAATAACCTCAAATATCGGTAGCGATCTGACATTTTTTGGTTGTGATTGTTTACGGACAGCTGACTGCATAGATGAATAACTTTTTCAAAAGAGTTTTCTGTCATATTTACGTATTGCCGTATCATTATTATTTAGAACAACCGTTTATGTAATGTCTTTATGTAGTTAACATGTTTCTGAGAGAAATTCGGACTGGTGATGTTTCACAAGCTCATGAAATCATGCATAAGCAACATGCTTTTTAAGGGACAAAGAATTTTTTTCATAAATATTCAAGCTTAGATGTGCAAACTTCAAATTTCATACATGAAATGATGATGTTTTAGTTTTTCTTACGTTTTGAAAACAGTTGTCAAGTTGACATTTTCTTGGAAATGACTGAATAAATGTTTAAATCTCTGATTGTTTTTAACTTTCAAGAGGCCTATATCTTTCTATTTCAGTTTGCAGCGATGCGGTAGTAAACAAAAGCGATTCTAAAAAATGTGACGCATGCGTGTCTCATAGTCAATGTTTCTACTGTTTTACGAACAAGAAATGCATGCCTTACCCGGTGGGTCACATTTTTCCATCGGGTAGTGACTGCCCCCCGGACATGGGCTCTGCTCGATGGGGCACGTGTATTGTCAACTTCAAGATTCTTTTGATCACAATGGGCGTATTGGCTGGGATATTACTCATCATCGTTCCTTGCTGTATTTACTGTTGTTGCTGCCGGTCACGACGAATGAGCGACAAAAATCGGCGCAGATTGGCCAAAGAGGAGGAGAAGTGGCAAAGAGAAGAGGATGCTAGAAAGGCTCGTCACGAGGAAAAGTGAGTAATACACCGGTATTAAAACAATGCTTTACGAAAGGGACTTAATATCATGAGCCCCTAAGACATAATAAGAAGGTAGATGCACACGAATTATACATGCCAGACCAATTTGTTTTTAGGATTGGAATATGCTCTTGACGCCAGAATAAGCGTTATCGAAACTGTCAAATTCGAACTATCTGCCGAATTGATTTAAATTCGTGTGTTACATATAAGATGATATCAACAACTTATTGATCCGAAACAAAATTCAATCAAATTTATGAAATATGTAAAGCGTCCTAATTTTTATCCCTTTGTAAGTTGTATTACATGTGCAGTCACTTATACCACGTAGGCATATTGGCATTTGTTCAAAGGATGATATGTTGATTAACAAGCAGTTATATCGTGGCCTGCATTGTTTGCGGACAGCCAACTGCATAGATGAACAACTTTCAAAAAAGTTTACTGTCATATTTGCGTAATTTCATCGTGCTCTAAGTTTGTTATCTGCAAGTAAACTGGTTAGTCAATTTATATGTGGACTAGATTGAATCATATTATCATTGCAGCTTGCTTGGTAAGATATTGATTACAGATTTTGTGCTACACACTCCTGAATGCAGGAAGCATCGGTTGACCTCAAAGAAGGATAGATGGCATCTATCAGTGACAGTGACATGTGTGATAGGCCTACTTATTTTCTTATCTTTTGTTTCGATATGTATGCAATATGCATACTCCAGTGTTTTTGGCACATTTCCTGTCAGTTTCAATTAAATTGTGCAATCGATGCATCACATGTAATTATGTTGGATTCTGATTATAAAAGAAGTTCAAAAATTTCAACAAGTTCAAAAAATCACTGGTCATTAAAATTTAGTGTAGTGAACCTCTGATAAGTTGATGACAGTGGTATCGGACAATCGCAGGTGCCAAAGCTAACAATTTCAGGAGTAATCGATAAATTGCTAATTGGAAAGATTCCTTGGCTATTGGTCATAATTTTCTTTTTGGAAAGAGCCAAATTCTAGTAGCTCCCACTCTTCCATACCGTCCTTATAAATTTTGTACATATTTTTGTATTATTTGTAATTTTGTATCGCTTGTATGCAGATGTGAATTTTTAAATCTTTTTCTATAATGTCATAAATTCATTTCCTGAAGATAGCTATAGATAATGGCTGAAATTAATCGACCGTAAGAAAATAGAAACAAAAATCAATCCATGTCTAGGATTTGTCTCTTTCCGTAGAAAAGAAAATTACGATGAATTGATGTATAACGTAATTTGCAATATTCATCAGTTTGCTTCCGTAATTTGAGTTTCAATAAACAAAAACATCGAAAGAAAACCGTCTGCTTATTTTGAATGAATATGCCTACACTATGAAAATAAATAGGAGCGAAAAAAACCATTGGAAATGTGATGCTAATTCAAAGAAATGCAAGGCATACAAGTATAACTTAAAGAGTGTCGAACAATTGAACCTGTCGAGCATAACGACCATCCCATTCATATATCTGATAATTTTGACCCCTAAGATAAAGTTAGTTAAATTTCTTATTTCACTGATAAATTTTCACGTTATCCGTGTATGACAACTGACATGCGAAGAAATGAGCATTTTTCGAGCAAAAAATGGTTTACTAAAGCAATTTTACTTCTTTTTCTTCAGTATGCGCATACTGGAGCTCCACAATCTTCACTTACAAGCGCGACTAAGATGTGACACCACAGTTATACGTTGCTGGTTATCTAATATTTGTGTCCATGAAGTTCTTACCGCTCATGTCGACTCGTATGACGAGATGTTGAACGATAGGAACTTTGTTGACCCCTGTTGCTGATGCAAAGTAGAACGCTTTTACAAAGGCAGCTTTGATGCAATTACTTGATATGCGTAGATTACTCTATGCCGAATAGTAATATATTAGATGCCCTACATGTATTACGTTCCCTGTATATTCACCATGACTTGAGCATATAAGGACTATTTTACAGTAGAATTCATCATAACCTATCTGCGCGACTGGGTAGCCAGTTGCCATACCTTTGATCCGTCGTCTATGCAATTAGCATGAATAGTATGGAAGATCTCATAATGCTTCAATGGCAAAATCGTTACAGATCTTTTAGTCGTTTGAGGCTGATTGATGGTGGCATAAACGATTACATATTTGTAAGCCCTGTTGAAGAATCTCAGAATGAAGTGGGTCGTCAAACCTAGGACATAAAGTCTCCGCAAAATCGTTGCTAAGAATTTCAGTAGATGCTGGGTTACTGTCTGAAAGTCTAGGCATTGATTCTGGTTTCGCAAGATTTTCTCTGAGAACAAACTTAATAGTGCAAGCGATCTAAAACAAAAGTCCATTGAATAGTGATCATGTCCACCTGTAATGCCTTCTCCCATCCTCGGCGATCGGAGTCGACCGTATCTTCTATAGGCGATCGGTGGAATCGTGACAACATGCTCTATGATATGCATGTCTCCCACTTGATGCCTCCGATTTCTCTTCGGTTTTGCTCTTTGGTGTCTTATTGTGATTGGTGCTTCGTAGGCCTTGCGTTTTAGGTGTCACTAGTAGGGTTGTGATATTTAAAAAATGCTTTCAATATGGTTAAGAAAACTGTTTTAAGTATGTTCTTTATATAATTTTTTGTTTTGCTTTCTGCTGTGAGAGGCGGTTTTTTTCGATGCACAATCCACAATCCATATGATGTAATCCCTTCTGAATAAAGCTTCAAGTTTTGATCATAATATAGTAATATTTAGGAAAAGTAGGTTTGTTGCAAAAACACGACATAGCGGAAAGCAGAAAATTCCAGCTAATATGAAGCCAGACTGTCTCTAATATTTAATTCATGTCAAATGCTCCTTCCAAATATTGAAAATTTATCGTGTTTATTCGGAATAAATGCAGACTTAACTTTGTTGCGAAAATGCAAATTTTGCATAGCGTTGCGATGTCAAACAAATTGATATATTGGTATGCAATTGTTTTCTAGAATCCGAGTATATTTTGTGCATTAGTAACAAATGCAAATGTTGCATGGCGTTGCGATATCAAACAAATTGATATATTGGTATGCATTTTTTTTATATAGAGTATCATTTGTCGAGTATAGTTTGTGCATTAGTAACAGTGTTGTGATATGATGAGTGACATTCTGCAAATATTCGTATGATTTCTACTATTAGGCTTTCTAACTAAAAGGTTTCCCAAACTTAAGAAGTCTTTTCGGCTTTTTAGTAGTGCATTATGCTTTCCTCTGATTCACTAAGTCTTACAGGGAAGATAATAATTTATTTCGCCTTAAGTACTATCGCAATTCTCGTCAAATATGGGCCATATATAAAACAAAAGACGCATCAAAACATATTTGAAAAAATTTGAAATATGATGGATAGAAAAAACATTTTTTGCAACCCTAGTCACTGGTGTCCACTCGTGTTCAAAGATGTCTTAAAATTACTCATGACCCACTGAAAATTGACCTGTTTTGATAAAATTCGATGTGAAATTTCGCCAAATGATTGATGCAACAATTTAGCGATTTCGCAGTGCTTTGTTTGTTCCATCTAATTCGAAAGTAAATTTTAAAGCCGAAATTGGCTAGAAATCGTAATTGATAAGTTAACAATAGATAAATATTAGAATGGTTAATATTTAGGAAGTTGCAATCTTTTAATGGAATATATGCGGAAGACATGCGGCTAAATGAGCAGGATTCATAAACCCAATTATTCCTTACAAAGCGCATGAACAAACACAGACGCATGAAAATTGACTTTTTGTCAGTGAATCGTGTAGCGAGCGACATTAGGCTATTTCGGATGAACAACGATTCACTGATTACCATTCGACTGAAACATCAAGTAGAACATCGTCTCTAGGATCAAGCAAAAATATTTACGGACCTTCCCTTGTTAATGTATGTAGATAAAACTGTTCTACATGTAGCTAGCTTTCATCAATTCAAATGTATTTTAATTATATCTTCTATCAGCTAATGACCGTCATTGTTCATACCTCAGGAGTCTAAATTCTAAAAAATGGCTGTTGTTGTAAAAACCTGGTCTTAAGCTCAATCCAACAAAAGATTTGTGTTTCTTGATGTGCTTTATGAATGATGCTTTTAAACGAGTAAAATAATATATACTGTCGGCAACTGCCGATTAAAGGATAACTTCTCATTTCTTGCTTAGGAGTCGATCAGTTCTGTGTCATGTACTAACCACATTGTCCGTTCGAATCTTGCATCCTCGAAAGTAGTACAAAAACAGATGTATGGTTGAAATATGGACGCACTGTGTTAGGCGTTAAGTGTAATGCTAACTACAAATTTCAGTATTTAAAATTGTTACTTTTTTAGCAATTGCTTTACTCATCCCTGCTCCACCTAAGGCATGTGCCATACTAGAAGCTAGGGGTGGTGCAGCCTTCACCCACTCGCAACTCTCACCAGGATAGGGTTAGTAACCTCTGATGAGAGCGGTGGTACCTCCCGAGGCGGACAGCCTCGAACCTTGGACCTTCTGTACCTCCGTACCGGATCGCGGCCCTTGGCCAAGTGAGCTATCTTGCCACCTGATAGCGCAAATAGCAATAAAGAAAGTATATGTAGTTTAATAGCGGTTTGAAACAGCATTAGTGCTGCAGTTAATGTTTTTGCTATGCTGGTTTCAAATAGGTGTCGTTTACATTTCCTCAGAAACGAAGAATACAATCCTAGTACAGTTTCCGTTACTCAATGATGATACTAAGTTCGTGTTTTATCTCATAGATTTGCACTTCGGTTAATTGCTGAAGTAATTACAATACTTATTTGAGTGAGATGCCTTAGATATGACGTTCTTCATGTAACAGATGACTACTTTGTGTCAGCAAACAAACTGCATGACCGCAGTTCATGTCTTATTTCCAGGCTTCGATTTGTTATCAATCACAAAGTCAGACATTTACGAAATCTGGTCTGACTCCGCTCAATGTGTGCATTTGTAGAGGCGTTCTATGAGATGTTAATAGTTAAATCATGTGTTTTGAAATAACTCCTGTGCCGTTGTCTAATGAATTTGATCCATTTGTTCAGTTAGGAAGTGAAGGTTCTGTTTATCTCCAAGTCACTTGATTGTTAAGCTGTTTTGCTTTTGGGTGTGGATGTATTCTGAGTATGAAGTGATGTCTTAAAATGCAACATTGCAATGCATCGTACTAAATGCGCAATGGCAGAATTCTTGAAACAGCATCATGTCTCAATCGTTCCTGATAATTTTGTTAAGCAGCAGCGCGATGATAATACATCTAAAAATAACTCACTCTGATGACTGGAATGAAAGTTTTTTTGATCCGTCATCTGACTTTGCATTAGCATAGCAGGCCTTTCTTCATCTACAGCGTGGAAAGTGACAGACCGACACCAAGTGAATAATCATTTTTTTGCTAAGGGCTGAAAGATTGATGACTGTCGGCAACCCATCGAATCCAATGTATGGTTGCAAAAATCGATCATAGTGTCTGAACAGGAAGTGTTTCTCACATGATCTTCTGTGGTAATGAATTATTGAAGAGAACCATCGATGTGACAGGGCCACACGTGACGAAATCTTCCATCATCTACTATTGCATTCATTTCAAATCAGAGGATTTCGAGAAAGATCATACCTCTGAATGTGAATACCAGTTAATGTTTGCCTAATTGTTAATGTTGCATCCAAATGGATTGATATGATAATTTGGATTGTCATTGGTGTCCTCATACCAACAAAATCCTCTGATTGAAATATCTCCCGATCTACATGTATATAGGTTTGAGCTTGAATTAAGCATGTGATGCCGAACGGCTAAATTCAAAAGTATGTATTGTCATGTTACTATTTCGGTAAAATCAAAGCGCTCTCTTTTAGCCAGTATGAATTCTAGAGGTTGATAAAAGAGTTTTAGGTATGACATGTATACGAGCCTCCCATTGCATCAAGTGGGTGCATGTGATGCAGCAGATCAATTCGACTGATATTTATGGACGTCCGTTACATGTATGGCACTATAGTGCATCTTGAATATTTTGCTCAATCTTCTCAATGATGAAAAATGAAACCATTACATCACGATCTAAATTTGACATCTTGAAATGTTCGGGCTTCGGCGTTTGGTTTCACAGAATAATTGTCCTGGTTTCACAGAATAATTGCTTGAACTTGTTTACGCAAAGTCTGCTCACAATGCTCTAGCACCAAGGGCCGACGGATAAATTGATGTTTTGAAGCTTCCTTTCTAAACCTTCACGGAAACAACGCAGTTCGCAGCAGCCAGAAAATGTTTGTGTTCACTATTTAGTTCCAATGCTATGTGCAATTTGTGTTTCCGAATCCGCGAGTTGGCATCAAGTTTTTCGGAGCAGGCATCTCCACTTACTTAAATATTAATTAGAAGAACATGATGTTGATTGACTTGCCTTTATCTACATCTGAGGGTTCATCTATTGTTAGTTTGTTAGTTGTAATCACGCATTTGCCATATGCATTGTAGATAAGTGACATCTGTTGAAGTAAACATGTAATAGCTGAGTACATCACATGATATCTTGTAATAATTCACTTTGACATTGAGCTTATCGCATGCTTTATTCAATCTAATTAGAGTTAAATCATCCTCCACATTAAGCTTGCAGTGCAAGCATTGACAGCAACGATGGCATAAAATAGCATCAAGCCAGCCCTCTCTCCTGAAGCTAACACGCTTTTTAGCCAGCATCCGCATCGTCAATCGAGTAATTCGCATCACCTGTTCCTGTGTGAGTGATGTTGTATAACTATCTGATTGACTATTCCTGCAAATATCGTAGGAGAGGATTTTAGGTGAATGTTACTTAGGATGAGAAGACTCCAGTCCGATTCTCCACGACGAATTATTCCACTTGGGCAACTTGAATTAGACCAGCCCCTAGTCTCTTGCTGAACGTACCCACGACTATGTGCAAGTGTAAGATTATTATATAAAACTAGAGTAATGTAATTTTTCTGCGGCACCGATGGAAAGTATCGGTGAATTTTAGTGGTCACTATTTAGTAGGAAGATACTGAAGATACGCGCATGAATTCCAGCCGGATTATTTATGTTTTATGCATCTCTTAGTCAATCCGAAATTGATATCCAAAAGCAAAAATGGGAAAAACAAAATTAAATGTGAATTATGAATCATGCTTCATTCTCATCAACACTAACAAAAGGCATCGGTCAGTCACCTTTTAGTTGCAAATAGTGCATGTTGGTTAGTTACCTTCAAAGTGTTAGCATGCACAGGCATTGAAAAAAACATGTTCTTTCAATTACTTGTTAGGTTTTGTATTAATACTTTTTATCTCTGCATTTTGCATCGCCTCTTTTCATTTGTACAACATAATTTCTATGCCGGCAGCTTCAAAAACTTGCAACAATCCTCTTCTAATTGTTACAATCCTTGTAACAATGAATATTTCGTCAATTGTGACTACCTGTTGAGACCAGAAGTGGTGATCGATGTCCACCACAGCTTCTGAAGTCACATCGTAAATGCAATCGACAATAGGAATGAAATTCTAGCTTGACGATCGTAAAATTGCCATGGTCATCGGTGTTAAAAACTGGTCCGTCAAATAATTTCTATCACTTATTTTTCGCAGCCAGCGTTTACTGTATGATGAGCCATCACCGGTGATATGGTGGCAGTCAGTTTTCCGTTCGAAAATTGAACACGACTTATTCATGATCTTGCATTGCTAAGAGGAAAACTAATTTCTTTTTACCTTTTTACCTAGGCGATCAATGATGGCTGTGCGATCAAAATTAAGGCCAATAGTAGCGAAAGACTACGAAATTTTAGGAAGAGCATCAGTATATATCACCAGCACCAAAGCAGAACGACTGTTCTCTCACCTGCCTTTTATCTTCTTATTATACAATAATTTATAATGAATTCCGCCTACATGCTTATGTTTCAATTATATACCTCTTTAATGTCAACTAATTGTAAAACTATACTTCTTCTTTTAAGGCGAGAAGAACGGAGGAAGCGATACGATGAAATCCGACAAAAATATGGTAAGTTGATATTTGATGCGAAGTTGTGATGAATCTACGTCAGCCATTGTTTTTGTCAGGTTTGAAATACATACCATCGGATCGGAAGCAGACCGAAAGTAAAAATTCCAGCTGTTGCTTTGTTCATCTAAGTTCTGGTTTTGGTGTGAATGTTGTGATCGTGGGTGTTCGGTTCCCTCGATCTCTTTAGTCATCACAATCCTTCCGGATTTCATAAATACTTGTTTTTTTTCACTAGTTAGTAGCTGTTATTATCATCTCTAAACTGGTAGTTGTGTTTATTACTATGCTGTATTTTCTCGAATATAACTCGCCCACGGATATAATCTGAATTCTAACGAAAAAATTATTTAACAGATTAAATGCGATTTCATAATTGTGTATGTCGATGGAATAGAAACTTCGAATTTCGGTGAACTACAGTCGAAACTTACGATGAAGGAATCTCTTTTGACGAATTTGTTGAAGAAAGTCTTCGTCTCAATGCATGTATGTCTGGAAGGAGGATGGATTAATGAGTTGTCAATCGATTGATTCACTTTCGTAATGTCGTGTTCTCCTGGTAAGACACTGCATGCTATAGTTGCAATTAGAAGCCCAAAGAAACATGAACTTTCGCTGGGGCATTCCATGTCTTGATTTCGGCGTCATGCTGGGCGAGCAGTTTATGTTAAGTCACACCTGAAAGTTTGCAAAGCACAATCGAATTGGTGTCATAATCGGAAATATATTGAATAATTTGTTCACTTCATCTTCTGCCTTGTCATGATCAGATCTTCATAGAAAGATACTTTTCAATAAACAAAGCTATTTTGGTTGAGAATTTGCTGTAACAACAGATTGCTTTACCCGGATTGCCAAAGACTGTTTTTATAATTCAGATACAGGTGTATATCTCACGGAAGCTAGTGTGGAATTAATGCTAGAATGATTCTTCAAACTTTATATTTTAATATTTATACTATATTTTTGTTAATTTTATATTATAAAATACACAAAAAGTCATTTATTCATCTAACATTTCTTGGATGTATAGAATGTCTCAGCGATCACACTCATCACAGTAGTAAGAAAGTTTGATTATTGTCACAATCTAGCTGAAATGTGATTCATGCCGATTTTAATTCAGTAAAGCCAAAAATATGTATTCAATTTACTGATAACGACATTTATTTTTATATTATTGGCTTGGTGATTGCAGTAGCCGTGAGACGCACTGTATGAACCCGACTTCATGGATGCAGCTTTTTTGAACGGGTTCGGAACTTTCTGTTGCATTTTAGCTGATCGTCACTCCATGCTGATTTCTATTTATGGGAGTTAAAAACAAATTAGAATGAAGCAAACGCTTTTTAGGGCCATGGATGCTGAGGATCACCACGGCATACAAATGGGTGTTCATAAAGAAATAAAACCACCAAATTTATTTTAGGAGAATCATTAACTGATCAATTAACCGATGCATTTCGTCGATAAAAGTTTTTGTCAACATTTTGTATGATTCCCTTAAAATCGTTGTAGTATTTGGTGTCTTGAGAGACAGCAACCAACCGTTAATAATTGAAATACATCTTATGGCACTACTTTACGTATGTCAATTAAAATGTAAAGGGATGTTTTCCTCAAATACGGTATTGAGATTGTAGCTCCCTGGAAGTACGTTATCAGCTCCCTATCCTGGTGTTCAACGATAAATCATGCCTAACATAAAATTAGTAACGCACCGAGGCAACTCCACTCCTTGAGCAGCGACCAAGACAACGCGCAACGAACCGCTGCACGCTAGATCTAGTGATCAGAACGCCGTCAAGCATGCCAGATTTTCACAACTATATGAGCACATCCCTTTGTGATCCCATTTACGAATTTCTCCCGTCGTAAAACTGATATTGAATAGTATTACTTTCTCTCGAACTTCGGAAATATTTAATCACTGTATTGTTTTCAACACCTTGTTGCAGCGGAGTCCGCATGGGTGCGGTATTCAATACGTGTATTACGTTGCCTTTCATTTATCGCAATTATTGAAATAACATTGATTTTACATGCGTGTATCCTATTTGTTTGTCTGTTTCAGGATTGGTGAAGCCAGGATCGACACCAAGCACCAACTACCAACGCTTTGAGAACGAAGAGATTTCATAAATGTACACTGTGATGTCACTGTCAAGTCATTTATCATTTACTTGTCTTCACTTCTTAAGTATTGTGACTCATTCGCCTGCTCGCAAAGCCATGATTGTAAATAACTTATGCTCTAAACGAGACTTTCATTTCTGTTGTAAATGGTGAATGAAGCTCCACATCAGTATCATACATTTTATTTTGTTATAAGACTCACTCCATCTTAAATTATCATCAAACAATGACTTGACTTGGTAACTGTGATGGACTGCATATCGAGAAAATTGATGAAGATTCGAAACTGCGTGTATGTCACATTCCTTGTCACTCACGTCATGATTTTTGTAGTAATTCGTGCGTATGTATGTTTTGTATGTCAACATATGAAGTGCCTTTATATCTCACCTCACTGTTGATTAATAACCAGATTTGAATTGTACAGATGTTTGATTTCCTTTTTATGGATAGAATTTAAACTCATTATTTTCAAATAAATGTTACACGTATTCAATGTAAATGTAGTTTGTTTTCTCACCTTGAGTTGCAGGTCTAGATAGGGAAGTAGATAGTGATCAGCAACTGATGCCACATCAAATGATGCACTGTAATTTATGTGCCATTAATTGACTAGAGAGAGAGAGAATAAGATTCCGCAAAGCGCTAAACGACCATTTCGCCCGATTCCATTCAAACTAATATCTGACTCAATTTGGAAACCGTTCGAATATGATATCTTAATTAGGCCTATATAATTCAATGCATGAAACACGTATCTAGTGGCAATTTGACTAAAACGATAACATCCTTTCATCCAGTTTTAAAATCAAATAATGTGTCAAAAACTGGGAGCCATCTATTTAAGCAACTTATAGGGAATTTGGTGCATCAACGTCTTACAGCTGCAATTGCAATGGGCCTATCTATCACTTGCATGTTGACGGGTAAGTCTACGAAGTGACATGTCTAATTGACTATTGTTGACATAAAACGTACTTCGGATATGCTTCAACTAATTGTGGTATAGTCGAACCCGCTGAAACGGCCATAATTATAAGTTGTATATCATGCTTATCTGGCTGACATACATACATATAGCTACTCAATTTTTTGAAATAGACATTTGAATTTGTCCTTCTTAGCATGCGGTAACCATTGGAGAGACATCTATTGGCTCATTGGTATATTTTAGGTAGAACATTGGAGTGCCTTGCCGAGGCCTTAATTGTCTGTCATGGGCCTACTAATACAGTAGGCGGGTAAATCCAATTTATTCCACAACATTTGACGAAATTGTGTCTTTGATTTGTAAAATCCATATTTCTGAGCCGATTTCAAAAGTTTTTTTTTAATCGAACCGTAAAGATCTCATCTATTATGGCATGGTTTTTAAAAAGTCACAAAGCCAAGACCTTCTTCACAAGTTGCCGTTTTTTGCCGAAAAAAGACCAAAAAGGCATGTCCAAAGTTGCAGTACTCTCACTTCAACACGGATTTTTGATTAGATACATTCAAATACACCCACTAATATTTATATCATCTGAAAGAAGAAGATCAGCTCTTTAGAACAGTCTAATTTTAAATATTATAATCAATAGGCTATTAATCATTGAATTTTCACTGGGTTTTGTCCGATGAAAAAATTGTCCTCTGACCGAGACGTTTTCTGTCCTCTGACCGAGGTACCTTTTCTCGAAGAATATTGATTTTTCCATCAAACGTTTTGCACCAAAAGAATCCTCTAGTGTGCTAGTTTATGAATCCGTAAAGAAAATTCAGTTTGATGCCGTTACAAGTGAGTAATATTGATTTAAATATATTTTTATCCGTTTTTTCGACCAGAGAATTTGAATATTCCCAACAATTTCATATGGATGCTGAAACCAGAAATTTTGCCAGGAATCGATGAAATTTCACAGCATAGGAGGGATCCATGCTCTTAACATCTATGCAAAAGAAATTTTTCATTTATATCAATTAACCCTCTCAAAATCTCCAAAAACCATGAAAATGTCCTCTGACCGAGACCCTAAAAAATCTCGGTCAGAGGACAACGTTGAAATTGAAGATCTCGGTCAGAGTACAAGGGTCTCGGTCTAAATACATGATAATGTATGCTATTACATTTAGATCACTTCGTTTTACGCGTTCAAGTATTCGTCCTAAGTTCCCGCAGTCTCATGAACCCAAATGCACAAACCGAAGAGTTTCCTGTTCGACATCAATCTGTCCTCTGACCGAGACCTTAAAAATCTCGGTCAGAGGACAAGGTGGGTCACGGTCAACGGACATTATATGTAATACATTACATGTTGGTCACTTCGCTTTCCGCATGCAAGCATTCATCCTAAGTTCCCAGTTTCATCAGCAACCCAAATGCAGAAGCCGAAGAGTTTCCTATTCGACATCTATCTGAACCGAGATCAATTTGTCCTCTGACCGAGATGTAGAAAAAATGACTTTTTAAAAATGCTAGATTTCTATGGAAAGTTTTTATATGGTGTGGTCGCCGCTAAGATTTTCGTGTTCAGTGTAAAAAAATGAGTATGTATGCAAATTTTCACGGAAATCTGAGACCCAAAGTTGAAAAGACAGAAATGTTGTGGAATAAATTGGATTTACCCAGGCCTAAATTCAAACACGGCGGTCTAGTGTATGACCAATTATTGACCTTGGTCCCTTTCAACCAGGGCTGTGGAGCCGGAGCCTTAAGGAGCCGATGGTTTTGGTCCGAGCCGGAGCCGATTTATCACAAAGGGTCCGGCTCCGATAGTTTGAGGTTTGATATAAATCTAGAATTTTGAAAGTTATTAATTGGCATCATAAAAAAATTAAATCATTTGAAATCTAAAGATATGTCTTTTAAGTATACCAATGATCTGTCCTCCACGATATCTTTCTTTGCAGTTGCCGCCTTCTTTTGTATTATATTTATTATATATTTACACACATGTGTAATATTTTTTTATTGCATATGTTTCGTAAGACTAATTTCCATATTGACAACGTATTCTCCAAAATCCATTAATTTGAAGACTTGTTATATGCATGCTAACTAGATGATTGTAGATTCCTAGAGACAAGTCGCCAGTCATTTATGTACACATTTCCAGTTCAGTCAGCAAAGATAATATAGCTACATTTCTTGCGCAATGTCTTAAATCTAATACGGTTACTATGTAGGCTATCATCTATCGGTATGGCTACTTGCAGCTAAGCTACTGGCATCTGTGACAATGCCAATTTCCTTAGATTGTATTGTAGCCTCTGTGCAGTCCCCCACCTACATTTTTCAAAACAATCGATTATTCAATTTGATCAATTTTGATTGGAGGGATAACTCTTCACACTCACACGAATGACCTGACTATAACAAGTCCTCACATGGCTATAGCAATAAGCGACCCAGCCACTTCTAGTAGCGCCCTATTATTTTAAAGGTATCTCATTCACAATGAATTTCCTTTGACTTCAAAATTCAAAGGGTATATTTCAATGCGAAAAACCCGAAGGCAAATTACAATGTTGACTTGCTGACGAAGTTTGCGACCATGACATCGCAATTACCCACGTAGATTTTTACAACAGCACGGAATGCTTCATTCAAACCGGTGATGCTGAAACGGACCTCCAATGGTGCTGCATCTTTTGACCAGAGAAAAAATGGGGGGTAGGACTGCACAAGAGCCGTATCGTGTAATAATATTTCCCCAAATGTCATAGACCTGTGGATTTCAAGAATTTTCATTATTATTTTTTCCGTCTGTCAACACTTTATGCTGATATCATGCTGACTTATATGTAAAAAATAAAAAAAGACTGAGACGCTCTCAATAAAGGTGCCTTTTGACCTCCCTTTTCTATTGTCTGTAACATTAAACCGCACGCGCATTCGAAAGCTAGCAAAGTAGATGGGATTTCTGCTCGGTGCTCGCAGTCAAATTTTTATTATGCATAGTAGCACCCTGCAACATACTGTGTGATACTCCGAGTTCAGTTTCATCAGCCTAACCATCATCAGAGGAATAGTGTTAATGTGTTATACATAAATTGAATATAATAATATACATGAATCATTGATGAATTATTTAGTGCAACTTTACGCCAGTAGTAAGAAAAACTCCACCACTGGACCGCGCAAGATGGCCGCCATCGAAAAATGGTCGCTGACGTCCCCCCCCTCTGGAACGACAGAGTGTCGTGGTGGTCTTGGGCGACCGCCAGGTTTTGTCTTGAGGCTATAGTGTGTGATGTTTTTCGTGCAATCTGATGAATGTTGGGTTGTAAAATGGGCTGTTTCGAGTAGAAGCAGTGCTCGGATGTGAAAACGGAGGCCAGATTTGGATTCAGCGTGAAATTCTGCATCGGTATGGTGAATTTCAAGTCAATCGGAGAGAAAAAATTTTCAACATTTTTCGAAAGAACGACAGAGTTAGAATTTTGGACGTTTTGGGCTGTAGCGCCAAAACGAAGCATCGGATGGGAAAACGGAGGCCAGATTCGGATTCAGCGTGAAATTCTGCATCGGTATGGTGAATTTGAACGCAATCGGAGAGAAAAAATTTTCGCTGACGTCCCCCGCGGCACCGACCTTCCAACTTTGCTTCTAGTGGACGGATTTTGTCGTGCAATAGCTCGTTTGAAAGCTAAGAGTGAGACAAATTCACTGAAAGAAACGGCTTGTTCATATCTGTCTTCGTTTAGATGTGAGACGCTATTTAAGATTTTGGGAGATTGGCGAAAAACGACAGAGTTAGAATTTTGGACGTTTTGGGCTGTAGCGCCAAAACGAAGCATCGGATGGGAAAACGGAGGCCAGATTCGGATTCAGCGTGAAATTCTGCATCGGTATGGTGAATTTGAACGCAATCGGAGAGAAAAAATTTTCGCTGACGTCCCCCGCGGCACCGACCTTCCAACTTTGCTTCTAGTGGACGGATTTTGTCTTGCAATAGCTCGTTTGAAAGCTAAGAGTGAGACAAATTCACTGAAAGAAACGGCTTGTTCATATCTGTCTTCGTTTAGATGTGAGACGCTATTTAAGATTTTGGGAGATTGGCGAAAAACGACAGAGTTAGAATTTTGGAAGTTTTAGGCTCTAACGTCAAAACGAAGCATCGGATGGGAAAACGGATTTCAGATTTGGAATCAGCATGAAATTCTCTATCAACATGGTGAGTTTCAAGTCAATCGGAGAGAAAAATTTTCGCTGACGTCCCCCCCCCTCGGGAGAGCTACCTTCGATTTTGGCTTCCAGTGGACAGATTTTGTCGTGCAATAGCACGTTTGAAAGCTAAGAGTGAGACAAATTCAGTGAAAGAAACGGCTTGTCCATATCTGTATTTGTTTAGATGTGAGACGCCATTTAAGATTTTGGGAGATTGACGAAAAACGACTTAGTTAGAATTTCCCAAGAAACAGCTCCAGCGGGCGAATGAAGGCTCGGATTGGTAAACGGAGGCCAGATTTGGAATCAGCATGAAATTCTGCATCGGTATGGTGAATTTGAAAGCAATCGGAGAGAAAAAATTTTCAACATTTTTCGAAAAAACGACAGAGTTAGAATTTTGGACGTTTTGGGCTGTAGCGCCAAAACGAAGCATCGGATGGGAAAACGGAGGCCAGATTCGGATTCCGCGTGAAATTCTGCATCGGTATGGTGAATTTGAACGCAATCGGAGAGAAAAAATTTTCGCTGACGTCCCCCGCGGCACCGACCTTCCAACTTTGCTTCTAGTGGACGGATTTTGTCGTGCAATAGCTCGTTTGAAAGCTAAGAGTGAGACAAATTCACTGAAAGAAACGGCTTGTTCATATCTGTCTTCGTTTAGATGTGAGACGCTATTTAAGATTTTGGGAGATTGGCGAAAAACGACAGAGTTAGAATTTTGGACGTTTTGGGCTGTAGCGCCAAAACGAAGCATCGGATGGGAAAACGGAGGCCAGATTCGGATTCAGCGTGAAATTCTGCATCGGTATGGTGAATTTGAACGCAATCGGAGAGAAAAAATTTTCGCTGACGTCCCCCGCGGCACCGACCTTCCAACTTTGCTTCTAGTGGACGGATTTTGTCTTGCAATAGCTCGTTTGAAAGCTAAGAGTGAGACAAATTCACTGAAAGAAACGGCTTGTTCATATCTGTCTTCGTTTAGATGTGAGACGCTATTTAAGATTTTGGGAGATTGACGAAAAACGACAGAGTTAGAATTTTGGACGTTTTGGGCTCTAACGTCAAAACAAAGCATCGGATGGGAAAACGGATTTCAGATTTGGAATCAGTATGAAATTCTCTATCAACATGGTGAGTTTCAAGTCAATCGGAGAGAAAAATTTTCGCTGACGTCCCCCCCCTCGGGAGAGCTACCTTCGATTTTGGCTTCCAGTGGACAGATTTTGTCGTGCAATAACTCGTTTGAAAGCTAAGAGTGAGACAAATTCAGTGAAAGAAACGGCTTGTCCATATCTGTATTTGTTTAGATGTGAGACGCCATTTAAGATTTTGGGAGATTGACGAAAAACGACTTAGTTAGAATTTCCCAAGAAACAGCTCCAGCGGGCGAATGAAGGCTCGGATTGGTAAACGGAGGCCAGATTTGGAATCAGCATGAAATTCTGCATCGGTATGGTGAATTTGAAAGCAATCAGAGAGAAAAAATTTTCAACATTTTTCGAAAAAACGACAGAGTTAGAATTTTGGACGTTTTGGGCTGTAGCGCCAAAACGAAGCATCGGATGGGAAAACGGAGGCCAGATTCGGATTCAGCGTGAAATTCTGCATCGGTATGGTGAATTTGAACGCAATCGGAGAGAAAAAATTTTCGCTGACGTCCCCCGCGGCACCGACCTTCCAACTTTGCTTCTAGTGGACGGATTTTGTCGTGCAATAGCTCGTTTGAAAGCTAAGAGTGAGACAAATTCACTGAAAGAAACGGCTTGTTCATATCTGTCTTCGTTTAGATGTGAGACGCTATTTAAGATTTTGGGAGATTGGCGAAAAACGACAGAGTTAGAATTTTGGACGTTTTGGGCTGTAGCGCCAAAACGAAGCATCGGATGGGAAAACGGAGGCCAGATTCGGATTCAGCGTGAAATTCTGCATCGGTATGGTGAATTTGAAAGCAATCGGAGAGAAAAAATTTTCGCTGACGTCCCCCGTGGCATCGATCTTCCAACTTTGCTTCTAGTGGACGGATTTTGTCTTGCAATAGCTCGTTTGAAAGCTAAGAGTGAGACAAATTCACTGAAAGAAACGGCTTGTTCATATCTGTCTTCGTTTAGATGTGAGACGCCATTTAAGATTTTGGGAGATTGACGAAAAACGACAGAGTTAGAATTTTGGACGTTTTGGGCTGTAGCTTCAAAACGAAGCATCGGATGGGAAAACGGATTTCAGATTTGGAATCAGCATGAAATTCTCTATCAACATGGTGAGTTTCAAGTCAATCGGAGAGAAAAATTTTCGCTGACGTCCCCCCCCTCGGGAGAGCTACCTTCGATTTTGGCTTCCAGTGGACAGATTTTGTCGTGCAATAGCTCGTTTGAAAGCTAAGAGTGAGACAAATTCAGTGAAAGAAACGGCTTGTCCATATCTGTATTTGTTTAGATGTGAGACGCCATTTAAGATTTTGGGAGATTGACGAAAAACGACTGAGTTAGAATTTCCCAAGAAACAGCTCCAGCGGGCGAATGAAGGCTCGGATTGGTAAACGGAGGCCAGATTTGGAATCAGCATGAAATTCTGCATCGGTATGGTGAATTTGAAAGCAATCGGAGAGAAAAAATTTTCAACATTTTTCGAAAAAACGACAGAGTTAGAATTTTGGACGTTTTGGGCTGTAGCGCCAAAACGAAGCATCGGATGGGAAAACGGAGGCCAGATTCGGATTCAGCGTGAAATTCTGCATCGGTATGGTGAATTTGAACGCAATCGGAGAGAAAAAATTTTCGCTGACGTCCCCCGCGGCACCGACCTTCCAACTTTGCTTCTAGTGGACGGATTTTGTCGTGCAATAGCTGGTTTGAAAGCTAAGAGTGAGACAAATTCACTGAAAGAAACGGCTTGTTCATATCTGTCTTCGTTTAGATGTGAGACGCCATTTAAGATTTTGGGAGATTGGCGAAAAACGACAGAGTTAGAATTTTGGACGTTTTGGGCTCTAACGTCAAAACGAAGCATCGGATGGGAAAACGGATTTCAGATTTGGAATCAGCATGAAATTCTCTATCAACATGGTGAGTTTCAAGTCAATCGGAGAGAAAAAACCGCGATGGCTGTGGGCTGTATAGCCAAAACGAAGCATCGGATGGGAAAACGGAGGCCAGATTCGGATTCAGCGTCCAATTCTGCATGGAAATGGTGTATATGCAGCTATATCAGACCTCTAGAATCGGCGATAGAAGCGTTTTAAGTTTTTGGATGATGGATATTACGTCATCAGCTGATCGCCACACACTATATAAGCTGGGAACCGACAGAGACTTGACATTAATACGAGCGATTGTCAACGGTAGGTCGTCTGTCTGAGCTCCGATGATAGCGTCGGACATTCCAAATTCCGGGTTTCTGTAAAAAACCGACTTAGAAAATTTCATTGCTGATATCAGCTAAGGCGTCAGACTTAGAGGTTAGCCAGGAGATGGCCTTCGTCTCCAGGCCATAAAAGACTCCAAAACTTTAAAGGCTTGTAACTGTGCTTCTACAAGTCCGTTTGACTTGATTCAAAAAAGGTTCGATCGCTATTGACCTGCCCTAAGTGATAGACTACTTATAAAATTTCATAAGTAGTGCTAAAAAGTTGAAAAATTTAAATTCACTAGTTTTGGAGGTTTTCTGGGGTTTTCGACCCTGCTGAATTCAACTAAGACATTTATAAAGTTGTGGGAGGCGATCTTCGGCTTGGAATTTGCAACCTTTATAACAATCCACTGGCTTTCATGTCAAAATCAGGGTCCGGATACCAACACAGTGATATGACGCACGCTCTGTCAGCGGGAGGTTGGATTTGTGGGCCGAGGCCTTGGAGTTTGGATAAGATCCCCTCTGAGTAATGCCTGTAACGGATTCAAAGGTTCGACACTTTCCACCAATCTCACAATTTAGCTGTATGATTATAAAAATGACTGCCCAATGTCGCCTGTTAGTAATTCTATTTCATCCTTCCTTTACAGATACATAAGTTACAAAATGGGAGGAAATACAAAGTTTCATTTTAAAAAGTGCCTATGTGGCGAAGTCAAGCGAGGTGGCGAGTTCAAGCGCCATTTAAATAAATTCCCCGACACTCCCGAAGACCATAAGGAGGTCGCCGTGGTGAGTGGATGCACATCGTGCATGAAATTCGTCAGGGGAAACCTGAACGAGTCTTTCTACAAGACGCATTCAACATGTCTCATTAAGAAGGTGAAGAATTATACCACCCCAGAGGTTGGGATAGGCATCACCCCACTTTTTGAAAAACCTAATCAAGATGAGGAGACAGAGACGCATGCCTCAGAGGTTGGGAAGGTCATCATCCCACCTGTTGAAAGACCTCAAGTTGATCTAGATGCGGAGACAGAGCTGCAGATGGCAGTTCAAGTCATACAAGACTGCAAGAATGAGCAGCCAACGACATCTTACCTCAGCTCTTCTAGCTCTGAGTCGGAAATCTCCGAATCTGAATCGGAAACGGAAGAGGTGGTCGTCACTAGCAAACCCGAAGAGGCGATCATAGCTCCTAAACCCGATAAGACGATTGTGAAGAGTCGGGCAGTGCCAGCGCCAAAAATGCACTCCTCACCTAAAAAAGGGAGAGGTATCAAAGCCCAAGCCAAGCAGTGGGCTAAGGATGATGGTGTGGCGAGGATTAGCCAAGAGTATGCCATTAAGAAGCTCAAGGATGAAATGAGCCGTTATAAAAACGAATGCTCCGCATTAAGGGATGAGAATTTTGAACTCAAAAAGCAGGTGGCGGAAATTAGGAGTCTCAAGGCTCAAGTATTGAAGTTGGAAGGTTTCCAAAAGAGAGCTCTAACGAGTGAGAGTCGCGTAGAGGATCAGGCCACATGCATTAAGAACATGAAGGCGAAGGAGTCGACGCTCAAACTCCAACATGAGCAGGAGAAGATGGCTCTTCTTGAGGCGAAGAATAACGCAGTCAAGGAGAGAAGAACAACGCTCCACCTCCCCGTAGTCGGTACCAAAATTATCGACGATGTAATAATGGAGACGGAGGATTTGGATAAAACGAGCGAGTGCTATGAAGGAGCAACGCCAGATATTCGCTGTCTCCACATAAGCATCAAACACAATGGTGACATTAAGGAAATTCGCCATCGTAAGCGAAAGTTGCCGGCCAAGTACCTGCCTCAGCCACCACCATCGAAGGTTCAACGAACCGGTTGAATTGATTTATGGTAAGTTAATATCATCTCCATCTGTTGAATATAATTTCATCTATTTTTCTTTCTATTTTTTCAGATACGACGAGAACGAACCAACTGCTCTCTTAAGGGCCACCATGGGGCAAGACATGATAGAACCTCCTCGCGGTTTGCCCTGGGCAGTCTTCGGACTGGCGAATACTATTATTAAGTTGAATCTGCTATCAGTCAACTTGAACGTTATGCAGTCGATTGCCATCCCTGAAGCATTCTGATTCGCTGTTGAGCAATTCATTGTTGAAAACCCTATATAAGCCAGAAGATTGTAGCGCTTCTCATTCAATTTTAAGTCTCGATGGAAGCAACATCTGCTAGCAGCATTCCCGTCTTCATCGATGAAGACAACGCCATTCCCGAGTTCATCATCCTCGACGAGTGGGATGAAGAGGATGAGAAGAAGGGGAAGATTAAGAAGATCATTTGGACGGATGAGGTGTGGACTCCGAATACCACCCGCATCCGAAAGGTGCCAGATGCACCACCACGGCTTAGGCGCACAGGGTTTATGACAACCTAACTGTCATACCTATTGACTATTCCAGCCAATAGTCAACTTAAATTCACACCCCGAGTACGAACCATCGGCTCTCTTAAGGGCCACCATGGGGCAAGATTTGATAGAACCTCCACGCGGTTTGCCCTGGGCAGTCTTTAGACTGGGGAATACTATCATTAAGTTGAATCTGCTATCAGTCAACTTGAACGTTGCAAATGAAGTTCGGTGTAATACTTCCTTTCGACGGGCGTTCCTGTAAAGGGCGGCGGTGAAACCCGTAGCTATGTATACCGCAAGGGACATTCGGCAATGGTCAATCTTGTTAAACCTCTCTGCGTCATGTTTGCAAGTGATTGCCTCTGTCTCAACGTAGTATGCATTCGCGCCAGGGCGACATTTAGCCAACTGTCGAAGGTTACCTAAAACTTTCCATTGCATACGTTATGAGAACCATGAGTTCTACCTGTCTCTATCAATGAGACGAATTGATGAATGGAATGAAATGGGAGGACACTCACGCGCCAAACGCAACATAACACACTTCTCTCTTCCGTAGTCTAACAAGCTCTTTACACATGGATCGCAGTCGATTGCTATCCCTGTATCAGAAGTGTAAGCCGTCTTAATTTTATTTGACACTATTTCATCTACCATCATCGCCCATATGAAATGTTTTAAGATTTACAAGTTAGACTAAGCGTGCTACTATTTCCAAATGAAAAAGTATACATGGTTAAATCATCCACTTAAGCCCATCCGTAGTCTAACAAGCTCTTTACGCATGGATTGCAGTCGATTGCTATCCCTGTATCAGAAGTGTAAGCTATCTTAATTTATTTAACACTGTTTCATCTACCATCATCGCCCATATGAAATGTTTTAAGATTTACAAGTTAGACTAAGCGTGCTACTATTTCCAAATGAAAAAGTATACATGGTTAAATCATCCACTGAAGCCCCATTCAAGTAAGTCAGTATGAAAGCAAAGATAATACGAAATAAAAATTTATTATGGCATGTATTTCAAAAGGTCATCATCGTCAATATCGTCCAAGAGTCTGGCTTCACAATGATAACAAAAACAGTTCACTTGCTTTAATCGTTCTTCCACTGCGAGCCTCACTTCGTCAATATAATACCACTCCGCCATAGTTCGTGGCTGGGAGTTAGGGGTGTACCATTCCCATAATTGGTGGAGGAATTTGGTGCTGGTGATCTCCATCACATCGTCAGTATCGTACTGGAGATACTTCCACCTCACGCCTGTTAAGTCGGGACACTCCTTCTCACATACACTCTCTTTGTCGTCCGCTGGTAATGACAACTTTCTGATATTGTCCAGTCGGTACACCTTCTCTACCTTCCCCTTCGTTGGAGCGTTTGGTGCAACGAGCGCCTTTGGTGTTGAGCATGGAGAAGAGAATTTTGTGTTTGGTGTTGTCGGAGGGCTTGTCATGTTGACTGTGAATAATAACTTTGAAATGTTTTCTAATTCTTAAGTATCAACAAGCAACCAATCAGAATGAACAGCCAATGAATGATGAATATGAAAGTATATATGTAAAGTGACATTCGTGTCATTTCACTCTGTCTTTGGGACATATAAGTGAAGTGTTCTCTGGCGAATTCTATATTTGAGGCGTACAAGTGAACTGCTCTCTCGTGAATTCCAAATTTGAGTGAAGTCTCTATCTTGTTGAAGTATCAACCTTAAACTTGATTTCGTTGAAATGGTAAGTTGAAAATTTCTTCACTCATCTCCCTCAAACGTGTGGTTAATAGCATCTTCCTCAATTTCAGGCATCAACTTCATCACCAACGCCCTCCCTTCTCGAGGAAAGTTTAGAGTTGTTGAGTCAAAGTAGGTTGTAACAATACACTGAGACTTGAACAGAGATGATAGAATGATTTCTCTTTCAGGTGATGTGAGTTCCAGCTCAGGACTCTCGCGACAAGGCAACGAGTGGGAATGTGCCGCCTGCGGACATATGTTTACAAGGAAGCACAGTCTCCTTCGACACATCAAACAACGTGTGTGTCAACGCAAAGCGGCGTCAATCTCCGGAGGTGAAGTTGATTCTGACGATGACATCTCCTTTCCTTGCGATTTGTGCCCTCTTTCTTTTGATAGTCACTTTCAGCGATCTTCGCACAGACTTCAACACACGCATGCAAATGATCACTACACCAACGGTACCTCTACCATCTCCCTCATTAATGTTTCACATAATAATTTAGTACGCGACTACTGCATGGAGTCCAATACTCAAATAGTAGATTTTCCTGAGTGGCTCCTTCAAAATTCTAACATTATCGAAGCGCTCTTCAACAATTCAGACAATTTTAGAATGAAGGCGCTCATCTACCTTAAACTAAAATATATTAAGATAGATTTTCAAACGGGTCAAGTGACGGAGAGAATACAGTTTCATGTTCCTTCCTCTTCCGCAACCGAAGTTGTAGACTGCGAGTCTTGGCTATATTTTCACATTCAATGTTTAAAATCAAATGCAGATCAATTCAATCAACGCGACAGCGCTCTCATTTTTGATGGTGTGGACTCAGCCATATTCAAAATTTCCCTATTAGAAAGTCATGCAGCTTGAGGCACATTTAAACTGCCAAAAACGTTGTATAATAAGAAAGCTGTCATCAATGTCGATTTTAAATCACAGTGTTTCAAATATGCAGTCCTATCCATCCTTCACTATAATGATATCAACGCGCATCGAGATCGCACCTATAGCTATAGACAGTGGGAGGATGAACTAGACTTTGAAGGTTGTGATAGTAACAACATGAAAATCAAAGATGTAGAAACGTTCGAAAGACATAATCAGATTAAAATTGTCGTTCACGTGTGGGAGAAGGGGTTGAAGGGTGCCCGCTATAATTCACGTTCAACTTGTCATGAACGTGTAGTCAACCTCTTATTAGTAAAACAAGATGATAGCGAGGAATGGCACTACTGTGGTATTCCCAAAATCTCTCGCTTGTACACTCACTTGGGGCACTCTAAAAGAGGTGAACATTTTGTATGCGATCGCTGCATCCGCTCCTTTTGGAGTAAAGATAAATTTGAAACTCACTATGAATGGTGCAAGCGAGGTAAATTACAAATGGAACGCATGCCCAAAGATACAATATTTTCACATAGGGATAATGGTGACGAATTAAGTCCCCTGCGTGTCATTTACGCAGACATAGAATGCAACATTGATGATATCATCCACAAGCCAGCAGCCATATCCTGCTATGAAGTATGGCATGACCACTGTAGAAATAGGCAAAACAAAATGCATACTTGGCAAGGTGAAGATTGTATTTCAAAATTTCTAGAATTTCTCGATAAAGCTGCTAAATTTCAACAATCATATGATTCCCAATTGCAGCGTAAGTCACTACATATGTCAGATGAAGACAAACAGAAATTTGAAAGTTGCACATCGTTCCCTAAATGTCATAAAACGTTTGATGACGATAAAATTAAGAAAGTGCGTGATCATGATCACATCACTGGTAAATTTAGAAACGCACTCTGCTCCAAATGTAACTTTTCACTTAGGTTGAGACGTCGTGCACTACCCGTCATTTTTCATAACTTTAAGGGCTATGACAGTCATATGCTCATAAAAGGAGGGTTGAGCTGGATGAAATCGTGGCAGTTTAATGTAATAGCGCAAACGAGGGAAAAATTCATGGCAATGACAGCAAAAGTACCAGTAGATAAAACTAAAGAAAATAAGAGTCTTCTTCGAAATAAAATTTTTAGATTCATTCCAATTCATGTCAGCGTCACTAGCTTCTCTCGTTCGTAATCTCAAGTTTCTTCCCCATAGTCAAACTTTGAAGAAACACTATCCAAACTTAACGGATGAAATAATCACTCGCAAAGGAGTCTTTCCCTATGCGTATTTTAGCTCAATGTCTAAACTAAATGAAACAGCCCTTCCTTCCATTGACAAATTCCAAAACGATTTGACGGGTCAAGATTGTCCAGTAGAGGACTATGAACATGCTCAAGAGGCATGGTTAAAATTTGATTGTAAAACGTTTGGCGATTATATGATCGCTTACTTAGAATTAGATGTCATTTTGCTGGCTGATGTCTTTCAGGAATTTCGACGAGTGGCATTAGAAGAAGACAAATTAGATCCTGTCCACTTTGTCAGTCTACCAGCCATGTCCTTTAAATCAGCCTTTAAAATGACTGGTGAGACCATCCATCTCTTACAAGACCCGGAGATGTATAACATATTTGAGCGCGGAATACGCGGTGGTCTCACATTTGTGAATAAACATCACATAAAATCTAAAAAAGTAGGTAATGATCATATCCACCTAAAGTACTATGACCAAAATAATTTATATGGCAGTTCACTGTCTAAACCACTACCTCATTCCGAGTTTAGTTGGTTAAATCAAGATGAGCTTACGTATTACTCCAACCTTTCAAACATTCTGAAGATTCCAGATGAAGGTGATTGGGGATATTATTTTGAAGTGGATTTGATTTATCCAAATAGTGTTAAAAATAAAGCTGCTGATTTCCCACTCGCACCTGAATCTGGTGAAGTGACTGAAGATATGTTTTCACCATTCATGTCACAATTTCATAATAACTTAACAGAGTGTGGACAGCCAAGGTACAAACCATGCCGCAAACTTTTGCTCACCCAATATGATAAGAAAAATTATCTCGTGCACTTCTGCATACTAAAATTCTATTTAGAAATGGGCATGCTTCTAAAGTCAGTTCACCGCATTATCAAATTTAGACAGAAAGCCTTCCTCAAACCCTACATAGATAGTAACAGTCAAAAACGTGCACTCGCCCAAAATAATTTTGAAAAGGATTTTTATAAATATAAGAATAACAGTCTTTTCGGAAAGACCATGGAGGATGTTAGAAAACGTATGAACTACAAACTAGTCGTTGATGAACAAAAATATCACAAATTGACCTCATCACCTCTTTTCATTGATAGAGACATCATCGATGAGGATCTTGTAGGTGTTAAAATGATAAAATCTGAAGTTGAGTTGTGCAAACCCATCTATATTGGGCAAGCCGTTTTAGATTATTCCAAGCTTGAAATGTATCAACTCTTCTACAAAATATTAAAACCATGCCCTCTCGTAAAAGAGGTTCGCTTGCTGGGTGGTGATACAGATAGTTTCTTTTTAGGAATTACCACTCAAAAAGATTTAAATTTTAATGAAGTAGGTAAGTCATTAGAAAAATATTTCGACACATCTAACTACAATCCCACTCATCCACTCTATTCCATACAGAATAAAGCCAAACTTGGTTGTTTCAAGGATGAAACAGCAGGAAAGGAAATAGATGAAATGATTCTCCTCCGTCCTAAAATGTATTCCATGAAATTAAAAGAATGTTCAGATAGTATTAAGCGTGCTAAAGGTATATCAAAATCCATTGTTCACAAAATGAAACATCGGTCCTATAAGAAGGCCTATAAAAATAAAACTATAACGTTTGTCAATATGACAATCTTAAAATCTCAAGTTCATACTGTGAAAACGCACACGTTCAAGAAACGAGCGCTTTCAGCATGGGAAGATAAGAGGTGTTGGATAGGACATAACACATCTCTTCCACATGGACATCCTGACACAAACATACCTCCACCCAAAAGAATAAAACTCACGCTACCACATTCAGGAGATGTATTGACATAATCAACTTTAACTCAGTATTTTGATGTTGCTTTTTGTAGATATACATGGTTGTTTTATGTATCGCATGAGATCGTTTCTTCCTTGTGAATATATGCATACAGTCAGCTCATTCCCCCTATATCTGTGAAAAGACTTTTTCATATACATATTTTTATTTCAATAAACATATCACAATGACTTCACTTTGTTTTCCGAAACACTAAAGTTACGAGGCATTTAGTATCTTTCACATGGATGCACTCTTGTAAACCATTGGTAATTTTGATAGCAATAGAGGGTATAGGTTGTTTGACGACGGGATGATAGAAAATAGATTCAAACATCTTCTCGACTATTCCATATGAAGCGTCTTTATCATGAATGAAATCACGTAAAATGTATTCTTTTTTCTCACCAACAGAAATAGGAAGAATCAAATCACTTTGAATGTAAAGGTGCTGTTCATGTTTATCAAGTGTCATTGGTGTTTCTATACCAATCGCATGCACAGCAGTAAACACAGTTTGTAGCATTGAAAAACCAAAGAGTTTTTTCAAATTTTTACTGAATTGACATTGAATGTCATCACCCAGTTTCAGAACAACGCGTTGATTTTCAATTGAAAACGAAATGTGGTGTGTCTTTACATCATATTTACTTTTCATGACATGCTTCAACTTCTGTTGTATATAAGGATTTACTACATGAATGAAGCTTTCAACTGTATGATATAGACGCGGCATTATATTGATAGCAACTTTAGATTCTTGATAAGACTGGTAAATTTTCTTGATGCGATCACCATAGATGTCCACCCACCATTCATCATTAACTGAATCAGCTTTAGTGTGATATTCATGAGAAGCATACACCAGACCGCTTCCAATAATAGGGGTTGGATGTCTTACAAAATGACGCAAGGTTGGAGAGAAATAAACTGTAAGTTTGTCATTATATTTCTGAATAACCAACTTATTTTTGTCCGCCATAATTTTCTCTCCATACTTCTTACCCACAGTCTCATTCCATCGTTTTACTAACTCAATAAGTGATAAAGGTTGAACACCACGCTTTTTCAAAATGATGCGTTCTTCGCATTCTACAACATCTTCATCAAATATTTTAAATTTATAATGAAATTTGTTGATTCGATTTGAATAAACTTTTTTAACATTTGCAGTAGCAATTGACGTTAGATGTAGTCCATGACCAAAACCGAGATGTGGATAGAATTCATTATCCAACCTCAGTGTAAGACCTTTAGTAAAAGAATGAAAGCGAAGGAACTGTCTCCCACTCCAATGATAGATAGTAAACTCATAAACTTTCTGATCCTTATTCTTCATGATGGAAGTATTACCACTGTTGAATGCCTTAATAATTTTCTCATTCCCAAATGGACCATAATAATCTGATTTTATCTGAATCCATTCATAGTTCCACTTTCCATCTGACGTTAAATTGTATGGGAACTGGAATGCATTATTTATCGTTATTCCATCATGGTTGCGAGGAGTCAATATCATTTCTTCCAAATCATTCACATTCTGAATATTGCTATCATAGCAAATACTAGAAACGCCAACCTCCCATTCACCTTCTAAATGTAGTGGGCGATTTAATTCTACTCGATAGTCTGATGGTTTATTTTTGGGAAATTTATTCATAGAAGCATTACTGGGCAAGTAGATTAGAAACGAGTCCTTATTTTCACTTTCCATATTATTCACATTGGAAAAATATATTAGCATACTTTTGCATTAACTCTTCATTCGGAAATGGAGTGTGATACTTGTCACAACATCTTTATGAAAAGGAATCAACGCACCAGCATCGTCATAAATGGCAATATCAATTTGTGGGATGTAGTTTGATTTCAGCTTTGTATAATGCACTTTCTTGAAAGTATGCTCAGATAAAATACTGCAGCTTTTTGTCTGGTATGGTATCATTGCTAGCAATGGAGCTTCAACATCTCCCACACGTACATCTTCACCAATATTGGAATATATCTGAAAATAGTTAATACGACGCGATAGTGACATGTCTGCGCTAGCTTTGGTTACAGTACCACTTTTAAAGATATTTTGATCAAAACCCAAAATGTCCATTAGAGTTTTATCCATAATTAGTTTTCCACTTATAGTGAGAGACAAAACACCTTCTTTTTCAGAAAATGAAATTTGTTGGTCATTAATCACTTCATTTAAATAATCTACAACCAATTTAACTGAAGTAATAATGCGAGGCATCAACACTCTTGTTTCATGTAAGACACCACCGAAAGGCTCTACACACTTTCTGTATAAAGATACGGTACATTCTGTATCAAATTGATTTGACCTTTCGCATGGTAAATGTTGCATATCAAATTTTCCATGAACAGCTGCAGAACGATGTCGTAAGAACTGATGAAAATCTTTTGAACAAACTAATACTAGATCATCATCATTTAATTTACTTATTGCAATATGATTAGATGATTTGATATAAGTCAATGTTGCCACTTGTTTACCATCAACTCGAAGGAGATAATTAAATTTCTTCAATAATGTTTCAGGAGTCATGTTTGTCTTTCTTGGCTTAATCACAATCTTCTTCACCAACGTCTTCTCATTTTTTGGAATAAGATCTACATAATAAGCTTCCTCTCGATATATTAACTGTTTATGACCACTTGGGTGGTAATTAACGTTATAATTATCATAGCTTGTTAAAGCGCTAGCGAGGTAACCTAAATCATTTCTTAAACTTGGACTTAAACCAACAATCCAATCTTTCTCAACTGCATGATGTACATAATTATGATCATCATTGTGCGGAGTAAATTGGACAATATGTTTACACGCTTTATTCAGGAAATCATATATAAACTTTTTACATGATAAGAGATCTTTCTTTGGCCACTGTGGAATGTATACTCGGCAGCCCTTTTCACATTGGTAAGCAGCTGTGCGTCTCATATTAATAGTCATCACCTCATGATCAAAAGTATAGACACAGTTGCTATAAACAAGTTGAGTGACACCCACTTCCCACTTTCCATTTAGCTGTTGTGTATGATCAATGGGAGTAGAAAAGAGTGCGGCTCGATTACTAGCAAATCTCTTTGTAGCCGCATTGCTAAGCAAAATATGATAAAACGACATTTTGATATTGCTGATCTGCGGCTTTGCATAACATCATGAAGACTTGGATTTTAGACTCTCTACAATATATCAGAGTTGATCGTGATGGAAACGTGCATTTCAAAAATTCTCATGGCAATACATCAAGAGGTATTACATTAACATGGCGACAATTTGTCAACCTCAATGATATCATTAGGGATTTGGAATATTTTGAAACATTAAGATTCATCTCCTTGGGTGATCAAGTTTGGCTTCAACATTACAGAAATGAAATTCAAATCTGCCATTCTCATTCCGCAAACTGTTTCTCATTTCGCAAATACAATTGGGAGAAGTATAGAAGATACATACATCGCTCCATCATGACATTTATTCGTCGTGAGTTCATCGCCCTACTATGCAAATCTTAATCAGACATGACTACCACGCACCATGAGTTGGAAATTAGATTCCCTACAACGTATTGAAACGGATCATGATCGAAACGTCTATTTCAAAGATTCAACTGGAAATGTGAGAAGAGAGTTTGCTTTATCTTATCGTCATTTTCAATCTCTACATCATATCATGAAAGATTTGAAATACTTCTATATGAAAAGACATTCACGTATTGGAAATCGCATCTGGTTGCGCGTCAACAATCGGCGAATTCAACTCTATCATTCCCAACTTCATACTAACTTCACATTTCATCAAGGTAGTTGGGAAAAGTATAAAAGGAAGGTACATCGCTCAATTTGCTCATTTTTTCATCATGAAGCGCCATCGCTACACCATCGTCAACATTCTCCGTCGCTTCAGACTCTACACCAAAATCGATCTCACAACATTACACCAACACCTTCCAAACAGCAAGTATTACCCGGGCCGTCCTCAAATGTTAGTGGTGAAGATGAACAATTCGCGGAATCTTCAACTCTTCCGAAATGGGACTGTACAGATTCTCGGCGCCCTTTCTCATTCATCGGCACAGTCAATGCGCTTAGAGCTACAGAGACTACTACGTCGGATATGGAAGAGGGAGAGGTGTGTGATGTCGAATCTGACTGTGGACAATATGGTGATCTCTACTCAATTGAGTGAAAGTGTATCATTTTTGAAGATTCGTACCAGCAGTTACAATTTGTGTCATGAACCCGAACTTTTTCCTGCAGCTCTCATTAGTTGTTGGTTACCTGTGCATGTTGCAATCTTTCATAATAGTAAAGTGATCATTACTGGACTAAAATCTCATGTACAAGCAAATGTGATCCTAGACTATCTCATCGAGTATGTACGTACCCAGTGGATTGTAAAAAAAAAACAATTTTTCCAACATGATGTTTTTATTTCAAATCATGATAGAACTTACAAATCATTTTTTCATTAGAGGATGGATTACATGAAAAGTTTTGAATAACAGATACAAATCGAGATACATGTAAACGTTTTAAGATGAAGTACAGTACAAAAGCACCACACGTTGATGAAAGTGGATGTTGTAGTATGCGTTCATTTCGCTGATATTGACGCGTATGTTTTCTCAACCACTGCTGTGTTGGTATCTTTGGAGGTTGAGCAAGAGAGTCAAATAGTTCACCACGTCGGTCTTCTCCAATAAAGATCGCTTTCCAATGCTCACCACCTAAATTCTGCGAATGAGTGTTTAGCACAATAAAGATGGGATAGTGATTTACTGCAGGTGGTAAGGTATCGAGCGAATAGACATTATCGAAAGCTTTCAACGTCGCTTCGTCTGCATTACGCTGTACTTTAGTTTTAATATCGTCAGCAGTCAACCAATTCATTAACGATTATACTGAAGAATCACGTCACGATACTTTGTAATTTCAATATTTGAATCGAAGACTGCATAAATTAATACATTGATCGTCTCAGGTAGTGTTCTTTTGAACGTCAAATCCAAACGAATATTATGAGGCACGTTTGCTTGACAATAGGGTGCACTAATATCGCTGTCAGCAGTCAAATCAAATGCATAAATAGTATATCCACTCTTAAACTCTTTCATAGTCAGTCCGTTGGTGTCATCCGTATTGTAAAAGCCAAAGACATCCATAAAATCAACATAACTGCGCATAAATTGATCCGAAGCAAAATCTGGTTTGTAGGGTGGACCAGGATGACTCACACCATTTACACGTAAAGCAATTTCACTTAACTGATTGTGTTTAAAATTGAAAGGATTCTTCTTTATATTACCATTAAATGCATCATTTTCAACCATTGCCACCATGAGGAGCTTCGGTGCTTCCGATGGACAGAGGCCATCTTTCATGAAACTCTTTTGATCTTTCGGAATTGTAAAGGTGAGAAGCTTTGTATGCTGAATGGGGTAAATGGCATTTTGGCGGTTAAGACCTTCAGCATGCCCTCTAATGACACTTGGATTCGGTACTACTTGACGAATGTAAAGTGCAATATCTTCCACATGAATTCTAAAATTGTCAACTTTAGC
This sequence comes from Prostheceraeus crozeri, assembly GCA_907163375.1. Taxonomy (NCBI): domain Eukaryota; kingdom Metazoa; phylum Platyhelminthes; order Polycladida; family Euryleptidae; genus Prostheceraeus; species Prostheceraeus crozeri. The sequence continues at coordinate 50,998 of CAJQUW010009328.1, forward strand.
AAATGCATTCAGCGCAAATTCAGGCTTATTCAATGTCAGCTTGAGTCGCATGCTGGTATTACAGAGTAAAAACTTTGACTGTCTAAAGAAGTCTAAATTCAGCGGACCATATAGCTGACATACTTTACTATCTTTAATCATAGCAGATCGCTTTACAAAGCCACTGTTTGTTTCAGCATCAAATTTTCCTGCTTCATCTCTGTACCATCCCATGGCTTCCATATGACTTTTTTGTGCTGCTGGATGAAACTGTGATACATGATTGAAATATGATTTATAGGGATAATCGCTTTGACCACCTTCCACCTGCTGCTCTCCAATCGTTAGAGAAACATCGCGAAGTAATGTAGTCAATGGTAAATTGTTCAGTCCAACTTTATGTGTATCGTCAATAGCAGTTCCATCTGCTTGCTGAATTCTAAACCTCAAATCAACCATCGCATAACTCAAATCTATGTAGTCATCACTACCACCAGGAATAACAAATTCAATGGGGCCAGCATTCTCAGCTGTTCGAGGATGATAATCTACAATACTTGAACTAAGAATATCTGTCTGTATGGCTTGTTGACCAAACAAACAAAAACCGGAAGTTTTACACTCCATGATTAGAAGTTATGGCAGCGTCGTCGTTTAGCGCCTGATGAATGATTAGAGCCTCTGCGACGTTTGCGTGAATGCCTTTTGACTGAAGATCGCACCTTACCAGCTCCGCGATGTTTCCTCATTCCTTTATTCATTCGTTTAGGCGATTTCTTTCCTTGAGTAACACCAGCAAAGGTCTGCTTCAATGTTTTTAAACCGCGTTCCTTCCCACGATTCAACAAACTGCTCTTAAAACTTCTACCTCCGGAAAGATCACTAGCAACATCACCAGCAAAGCCAACGGCATTACTTAAAACATTTCGTTTTAAAGATCTACCGACATTGGATATGAGAGGTTCTACAACAGATTTCAGTGCACCAAGTATGCTACCTCCACGTTGGCGGCGAGCGCCGCTGTAAATTTGTCCTCCACTACTTACATAGGAGGGTCGTGAATAAAATGAGGCAGTTGGATTCACAGCTCAAACCCTAAACATTGTTAGTTACAACTTTGCATGAATCACTGTCGATCACTTAGATGAAAGCTGTCGGCACGACGCATCCAAGAGTTCATACTTGAAGGATAACCAGTCCATTTAACAAGACACCATTCTTCACCTTGTCGTTTTTTACACCGAATGATTTTCTCTACCAAATATGTTTCACTTTCAGTGACTACCTCAATCTCATCGCGGTAAAAGCTACCCTCAATTTCTTCATTATCGTAATCTTTCAACTTGTAGGTGGTGGGAGAGTCTTTTTGATCAATCCTTGATACTGTAAATACCTCCTCTGTCCAATTCGGAAGGTACCCTTTAGCAAAAACACTCTTCACTTTTGAGATACGAACTTTATCACCAATTTTCACATCACTTTTCACATGAGTGCGTTTACGTTGGAATGATTCGCGCACTTTATCTACATTGTCAGCATTTACATCTACTGGTCTGAGTCCAATAGAACGATGGATAGAGTGATTGTAGGCATGGAGTGTATCTTGTAGAACCTTTGTCCAATTTTGTGTCAAGTTCGCAGTAAAATGTCGCCACAAGCGATTTTTTAATGTGCGATTAAAACGTTCAACGAGTGCATCTTTATGGGCACTCTTTACACTAAACAACTCAATGTCATGTCTCCCAAATAATCTTCTCACATGCTGATTTTCAAACTCTTTTCCTTGATCACTCTGAATTCTTTTTGGAATGCAACCTTCTCGAAAAATTGTTTGGAATGCTTTTGCTACTCCTTTCCCTTCTTTAGTTTTTAAAGGTTGAGCCCATGCATAACGCGAGAAAATATCAATGACGGTTAAAATAAAATTATTGCCCGAGTTATGTTTTGAAATGGAGGCAACATCACACAAATCTGCTTGCCACTGTTCATCGATGTCATGAACAATATAATGGCGGGTGCGGTACGTCTTTTTCGCTTGTTTGTGGAGTGTATAGGTAGCCTGACCCTTTAACCATCGTTTCACTTGTGATTGTGGAAGACCACTCGCTTTTGATAATTTCTTGATCGATGCAAATCCTGCCGGATGTTTTACATCATAATAGATTGACTTCAAACGTTCAGTCGATGACGACTGACTCTTTTTCCTCCTTCTCATCTTTTTGCTTTATTGCCTTTCTACATTTACAACTGCAGCATTTAGCTTTAGTGGTTTTGCGATCGTGTTCACATTGCTTAGGAGTTTCATTGTGAGAGCTGGCGCAGCAATTGCAAGTGACAACGACACTCACCTCTGGCGGCTCATTACATGGCAACCAACACATCAGCTTCATATTAATAGTCTGAGAACATGTATTTCTTGGGAGGAGCTGTTTTACGTTTTCCTTTTACTAGTTTTAGTGGTGGTGTAGATCTACGTCGAGTTCTTCCTCTTGTTTGCTTAGTGAGTGTGGGAGGGGATGTAGCAGGTGACGTCTTAAACCAATTTGTTGGCATTTTCATCGTCTGAAGCATTGGAGTAGTAGCCACTGTTGAATCAAGTTCTTTCAATGTCTCATTATTCAAAGCAAATTTTGGTACATTATGCTTTTTCAATAGTTTAAGAAAGTATGACCAACCAGGTGGAACATAGCCCTGACGGCGCTTTCTACGTGTCGCATACTGAATCAAGTCTTCATAACGTGAAGCATCAATCACTTTATTTTCATCTGTCATGATTTCTCCTCTATCATTTACATTGAGATGGGGTTCAATACTATTGAAAAGAGATATGACATGTGCGCGAGATGCTAAAGGTGTTGCAGTCGATACAGAGTCACGCATCTTATTCTTCAAGCTTTTCAATTGCTCAACAGTTTCCGATTGTAATAATACAGCACGATGTGGATCTTTGCTGTGAACATTTTGCTGATAATCTATTTCTTTCCTATACATTTGATTTGCAAGAGGTTGCTTTACTTGCTGCATGGCAGTCAATTGTACATATTCATCCTGAGGAATAACAATCATGCGAGAATAAGAACTCATAGTTTGTAGATAATCATGGGAGTTTTCAAAATATCACTTCGAAATCTAAATTCTTCCGGACACTCTTGCGTAAAGTCAATGAATAAGTAACCGTGTGGTTTTTCAGTAGCTGCTTGAAAAATTTCAATTAAGGCTTTTGATCCTCTGGGTGCAACTTGTCGCGCTAAAATTTCAAATTGACTTTTATCTCGCGGATTCTTGAAAATAGCATAATAGTGTGTATTCAGGTTTCGTGTACGAGCCTCTTTTCCATCAGGAAACAAATTTTGTGTGATATAGATGATAAAGCACCTTTTATGATGTGCTGCGCGAGTGAAAATATCTGTAACATCTTTTGAATTCTTACTTTCTTTTAATAAATCATCCAATACAACAACATCATTAGACTGAAGTTTATCCATTGTAATAATTCCTTCATGTCGAATAAAGTTGCGACTTTGCAATTCCTGAAACAGCGACGGTTGATAAATACCATAACACCAAATCACTCGATTGATAGGTTCCTTAAACAACTCCCTTCTTTTATCTAATAAATTCAGCGTGAAAACAGTTTTACCTGCATGAGATGGACCTGATACAGTCAGAACTTTATCACATTGAAGTCTGAAATCCATTATAATACTTTGAGATTCAACATTTGCATAATTAACGTCTAGAGCAAAGATATTACCCAATACGTTGCCCACGATAGGAGCTAGCATCGGTAGTAACGGTGGAAGGAAACCGCCCTTTTGTGTTAGAGTTTCCCTCTTTCTTTGAAAGATGACTTTAGGATTGGAGATGAAACGCAATTTCGTAGCATATCGCTTAAGTAACTTTCGTTGTTTTGGTGCTAATTTCTTCGTCCTCAACTTTCTCACATGAGAAATAATTTCACGAATGAATTTATCGTTAGCATGTCGTATAGCATTGTATCGCTGATTTGCTTTCATTCGTCGGAGAGCTTGAATGGCTGAAGAAAACTTTGAAGACTTTTGACTTTTACGTTTCGTCATTTTACGTTTCGCCATTTTTCGTGTTGGTCTCTTTGCTAAAACCTATCTTTACCACATTTGCATAGGTACTAACTATTGCGGCATAAGTGGCACTCGAAATGAGCAATATCACAGTGGTTACATTTGCAAGGTTGAATGCAATTACCTATGAAACAGCGTTGACAAAAAGCGTGCTTACATCTCTTGAAGATGCGCTTTTCATTTCCATCCTTTCCCTTACACACATCACAACACATAGTTTCACCGTTACTGATGTCTATAGCAAGTCTTTTTGAAGATATGAATTTGCTAGCCTTTTCTAAATAATAGACGCATGTACAGAAGGAATATACTTCGAGAGTGAGCAGACATAGCTCGAAAACCAGTTGTGCTACAATCAAGTACCACTGAATTTTCAATTTTTTTATGGAAAGTTGAATGTGAATATCTGAAATCGCTTCAATCACTGGACTGCTACCGTGATGGTTAAATGCGTTAAGACGTTCAGCAATTATTATCATATATCTTTTAAAAAATTCTTCGGGGTGATCTACCACTTCCATTGAATAAGAAGCAAAATGGAAAGAGCGACTTTCCACCTCCTCCTTTCCAAAATGACTAAACTTAATTTTCGCAACTAATCGCGCCATGACAATGCTATCAGAGAATGTATTCATTAACTCTAGAAATAGAGTGCTAGCATCATCGACCACTGCTTCGATGTCGGTCTCATCTTTATGAAAATTCATCACATAATCTTGAACAGCTCCTTTTAAACTTTGCCTATGAAAATGTAATGTTCCGCAGTCGTTTGAGAAAGACATGATCGCCCTTTATCTAACCCATCCATTGCATGAAAACAACAACTCTTCTCATAGTAACATTTATTGAATAACGGTAACAAGCATGCATTATAAATCAATGGTTTGAAACAGATAAAATAGATACAGCTGGTAACTATCATACAGCGAGCAATGATAACCATACAGGACTTTGGCAGTGTTGAGGTAAGGAGGAAAGAAGCATTGGTTATGAACGTAGCTACTACAACGAACAGACAAAATAGGAACAGACAAATCCTTAAAACGTTTCGTGACTTCATGGTAGCGTTGATTCACTCTACTATCCCAAGGCGGGAGCAAAATATCATCAATGATTAGATTGGGAAATACTTTCCTCTCCTTACCAGGATTATTACAAAAGATGCGTATAACATTGAAAGCAGCTAGCCATCGTTTAAAGTCAATAAGAAGAGCACTCTCACAAGAAAAGCCATAGTCTTGCAAATATTTTAGATTAAGTCCATGAATGTGTTTTCTCGCCCATTGATCAACATTGGGATCGCAGTTGGCATGTTGATGATAGACACTAACAATCTGATATGTCCAATTGTTCATAGAAATAGCACTGAGCTCCTGTACAGGTTCACTCTCACAATCCATAAAAATGATGATAGAAGCCTAAAACGGAAATTTACACATCTAAGGAAACGTTCTATAACATATTACAAAATGAAGAATTACATCGATGCTTTTCACGACAAAATACACAAATGATATGATGGCAACGAAGAAGTAAAATGTATCTAATAAGACCACGTCTACGACACTCAAAGCACATAAGCGAATTGTCATAGGGTAGAGTTAGGAATGGACTAGTAATTCTCCTTCTTTGATTTGCGTTTTGATGGAGCATTCTTGTCCGACTTGCGCCTCGTACCACTGCTGTTAAGGATTTGATCAATATGTCGTCCACGTTGGGTGGTTTTGGAATATATAGAATGGATTCCATATGCATGGAGAGCGAGGCTATTTTATTATCCTTATGCCGACCATAATATAGCCCATTCACTTTGAAAAGGATATCCCAAGTACCTTCTCCGAGCTCGTCGCATGTGATGGATGTTGAATGATCTCCCTCCTTCTTATAGTAAGTGCACCAATGTGATACCGGTAGGCAAATGTGATTACCATCCCAAATCTTTCTATATGGAGTATCCTTGTCATCTCTCGCCTTCCACTCTTGAGCAAGAGAAGTAGGAATGTCCATATTTAATGTCACGTACTCCTCAATAATATCAAGTTGGTGGCGAATGTACGGACTCACGGGGATCAGTATGTAGTCCCCCATACTGATTGTGCATTATCTTGACATCCGTGGAAGGGAGCATTCCCGTTTGGAGTACTACACCATGATCGTCATAACGCAAGACTTGTTTAAATTTACGCTGTAGCGGTGTAGGATTATGTACCTTGGTTGTTCCTTCCACTGGTCTCAGTTGTAGATGATCTGATCGTAGCGAACCTTGTAACGTTTGACCGTCATTTTGTCCTACTAGTGCAGCAGATGGAGTAGATGCCTGAAAATGAAAAAGATTGTATTAAGTTTACGTTCAAGGGAGGAGAGGGAGGAAAGTAGCGACTTACCATTTTAGTTGGATAATAGAATAGAGAGAAAATGTGCGTCCGTCACTCGTGTGATTCAACGATGGAATGATTCTCACTGTGGAAGGCTCGTTATTTATATAGAAATGCTTGATTCTCATTGGATGATGATCCTCATTGGACAATAACATCAAGCTGATTCCAAATCTGGCCTCCGTTTACCAATCCGAGCCTTCATTCGCCCGCTGGAGCTGTTTCTTGGGAAATTCTAACTAAGTCGTTTTTCGTCAATCTCCCAAAATCTTAAATGGCGTCTCACATCTAAACAAATACAGATATGAACAGGCCGTTTCTTTCACTGAATTTGTCTCACTCTTAGCTTTCAAACGAGCTATTGCACGACAAAATCTGTCCACTGGAAGCCAAAATCGAAGGTAGCTCTCCCGAGGGGGGGGACGTCAGCGAAAATTTTTCTCTCCGATTGACTTGAAACTCACCATGTTGATAGAAAATTTCATGCTGATTCCAAATCTGAAATCCGTTTTCCCATCCGATGCTTCGTTTTGACGCTAGAGCCCAAAACGTCCAAAATTCTAACTCTGTCGTTTTTCGCCAATCTCCCAAAATCTTAAATAGCGTCTCACATCTAAACGAAGACAGATATGAACAAGCCGTTTCTTTCAGTGAATTTGTCTCACTCTTAGCTTTCAAACGAGCTATTGCACGACAAAATCCGTCCACTAGAAGCAAAGTTGGAAGGTCGGTGCCGCGGGGGACGTCAGCGAAAATTTTTTCTCTCCGATTGCGTTCAAATTCACCATACCGATGCAGAATTTCACGCTGAATCCGAATCTGGCCTCCGTTTTCCCATCCGATGCTTCGTTTTGGCGCTACAGCCCAAAACGTCCAAAATTCTAACTCTGTCGTTTTTTCGAAAAATGTTGAAAATTTTTTCTCTCCGATTGCTTTCAAATTCACCATACCGATGCAGAATTTCACGCTGAATCCAAATCTGGCCTCCGTTTTCACATCCGAGCACTGCTTCCACTCGAAACATCCCATTTTACAACCCAACATTCATCAGATTGCACGAAAAACATCACACACTATAGCCTCAAGACAAAACCTGGCGGTCGCCCAAGACCACCACGACACTCTGTCGTTCCAGAGGGGGGGACGTCAGCGAACATTTTTCGATGGCGGCCATCTTGCGCGGTCCAGTGGTGGAGTTTTACTTACTACTTACGCCATAATGAAAAATACGAAATTAATATAATGTAAGTTAGGCCTTAACTTATTACGTATGCTGCATAGAATTACAAAACTTGTCCTAAATTAGATATTTTTAATTTTTTTAAGTATAATTTTCAATTGTACATTTCTAGCCTACACTGCTATCTAAATTACAATTTCTACAGATGATGAGTCGTGGGCTACCCACCGATCATATTATTCATGGACCAACAGACTATTGAATAAAGGCAATAACAAATAACAATAACAACCTAAGCTAGCCTATACACTTTAATATTCAGTAAAGCAATTGATATCTTTATTGATACGGTATATTTGGCTACATAGCCGATACCCTTTCCATGTTCGAGTAGATGCAGGCCCTAAGCTATTTAGAGGCATACGCTATCCAGTTTCATATTCAAGCTTTTAAGCTTATACTACTATTCGGCCCCTGTGACGGCTAATTAGGTATATCATCATCACTCATGTGGTCTTATTTAATGTAGCCTCGTAGTAGACTGGTTGCAGGCTAGGCCAATTTATATTTAGCCAGTGCGGGAGATCTTTATCTAATTTAACCAATCCTGGCTATAACTTTATTTTATCTTTCAGAGATAGTCAATTCATGAAAAAATATATGACAAGTATGTTATTTGTCATCATATTAGGCTATTAACATTAACTTCAGTCGTTACTTGTTAATGAAAACTAATTGATGATTGTAGCCAGCGTCTAAAGGCCACACCGTTATCCAAAAAACCCGTTCAACGGATCCAGGATAACCAGCATATAGATAGAACCTGAATTTGAAGTCGGAGCCGGAGCCTTTCACATCAGTGTCGTGGAGCCGGAGCCGATGAGATAACGCATCGGCTCCACAGCCCTGCTTTCAACATGAAATTTAATTAATCCATGGACCAGATATAGTATGCAATTTCGTTCGTATGCCTAATAAATTCGTCTCGCAACGATCAGGTCCTCAGATTATCCCTATAGCTACGTTACGTTTTCAAGTTTCGAAACCAACAAAAAACTAAAAAACCGTAGCCTACTCGAGGTAAGTGAATATTCCACCCACAAACAATTTAAGTGAGAACCTTTTGAAGTCGAGGCGCTATTGGTAAAGTCTAATTCGAATGATGAGGCCTTGATAAGAGCATGAATCTCGTACACTGTTATTCTGTAGGATAGAGTAGCCTAACTTGAGTGGGAACCGCAAATACATCTCAACACACAGATGCAAGAGCCCCCCTTCAAGTCGCTGATTATTAAGATGCAAGGAACTGCACTACAATGCTGGAAACATCACAATTTACCTCCTCAATAGAGTAGTAGAAATTGTATTTCTTTCACTTTCATATGAGTAAATCTTCAAATTTTAGAATCGCAAGATATATTTTGTAGATTTTCAACAGCCTCCTGACTTCTTTCCTCCCGTTTCAAATTAGCCTTAAACCGGAAAAATGTCAGTAAGGGATGGGCCCTTAGACACTATCACGACGTGTCTTTTTTCAATTTCTATTTAAAAAGATAACTTTGAAGCAAGTCTGTATTTACACTTGTCACATCGAATCTTCTTCGTCTTTACATTCGGCAGCACGGTCTTTTTTTATCTTCTCGTCATATAGCTCTGTTACTGATTTCGTGTCCAACTCTGAACGCTGTACTGAAAAACTGTCAAATTGAGATAGTCCTTTCGCTCTGTAGACAGTGACAGGTGCATCACTGTTGAATTTTCCTCTCCAATCAGTCCCAAAATTGCTTAGTGCAATATATTTGCTTGCTGAAAGTAAAAGAAATTAGATCAGATAAAATTTAATAATTTTGACGAATGACACATGTACAAAAACTTTAAATTATTGGGTCACAGGAATGCCGGAGCAGCTAAGTTCCAATCTGTCTGCGTCTGACTGGGCACGCAACTCGAGCATTCGTTCTTTTCAGGCTCAGGAGTCCTTAGATTCCTTTATCAACTTCGTCCCTCGAAGAAAGGATTTGCATGCAGTGCAGACACGTCGTATTTTGCTTCTATACCCGTCAGCAGACACCGCAAGGGGAATGCAATACTAACCGAGTTTGTCACACTGAGCCAAATTTTCCCACAGATATTATATTTACACATGCTACATTTTTACATAATATGTATATTATATAACATAACATTATATATATATATATATATATACATATTACATAATATATTATACAGTATTTACATTTGATATCAATGACACATAAATTGACACATTACATGTGCCTTTTTCGATGTCAGTTTTCTACTACTTCTACGTACACCTTCAGTAGTATTGAAGTAGCAAGAGATCCAAAGAGATCTAGATTGCTACAGGAGGCGAAACTGACACTCGGCGCACTCATTCTTTTTACATAGGTAGGCGGACGATGACTGTCAGGGTTGTCAGAGGGCTTTTACCAGTCCTTGCATGCGTGTGCTATGATAGCAGTTATCGACCGATCGAGTATGTGACTCGACACCGCAGCTGCATGCTTTGGTGATCCGATGGGGGCGTTGTCAAGACAAACTGCCATTGTCTATTGATATAATAGGGGGAACTTTTTGCACGCGACTGCCTGCCTTTATCTGCGACACAACAGTCAAGGCGTCGTTCGGCAATCCTTCAGCCTCGTCGTTTGTGCCAGTGCGTTAGTGTGTTATGTATTTCCGATTTTGGATTGATATGCAACTGCTATGCGCCATGTTGCACAACAGGATACGACGAAAAATCCTCTTCGAAAGCTGATATATTAATGCCTAAGTTCCCTACAGGTGACCGAATTGAGGTATGGACATGAGCGATAAAACCGGAAAAAACTTCACTATTATGAACTATTAGTAGTAAGCACATTCCAGACGCAAGTGCAAAATGTGAAATGATTAGTCATCATGCTGACTCAGCCCCCCCTCTGGCAGGCAGTGTGAGGGAGTTGGCCAAGGATGTGTTGGGAGGAATGGGTCCGTGAGGAGGAAACGGGTCCCCCCCCCAACGACTCAACTGACTAAATTGGTTGAAAAGACCAAAGTTGTTCAGAATCATGTGAAACAAACTTCTATCAAGGTTTCAGGTTGAAATTCGTCCAAAAAATTTTTTCGAAAATGTTTCACTACGGTGGTCTCGACACTTAGGATTTTTTCAAGTCCAAATGTGAAATGTCGCTTTTTTTTGCCAACTTTGACGATGAATTGTGGAGGATTGGAAGTGAATGAAGAGCTCGGGTTTCTTTTAGGGGCAAGACCGCACTTTGTTCTCTAGGATCTCCTCTTTTGAGATGCGTGACAGGCTCCATTTCCAAATGAGAGCCTGCTAAAAATCGAGTTTTTGTGCATTTTCCAAGATTTTGGAACTTTTTGAAAAAACGACAGAGTTTTTTCATCTCGGCTTCTGGTCGTCGTAGAGGGTCGAGGGATGTCTTAAATGAAAGGGGAGAGCGAGAAAACGTGACACTCAAAATTTGGAGTCAATCGGAGCACTAGAACCGGAGATAGACGGGTTTAAAGTTTTTGGATGATGGGTGTTACGTCATCAGCTGATCGCCACACACTATATAAGCTGGGAACCGAGAGAGACTTGTCATTAAGACGAGAGCGATTGTCAGAGGTAGGTCGTCTCTCTGAGCTCCGATGATAGCTTCGGACATTCCAAATTCCGTGTTTCTGTAAGAAACCGACTTAGAAAATTTCATTGCTGAACTCAGCTAAGGCGTCAGACTTAGAGGTTAGCCAGGAGATGGCCTTCGTCTCCAGGCCATAAAAGACTCCAAAACTTTAAAGGCTTGTAACTTTGCTTCTACAAGTCCGTTTGACTTGATTCAAAAAAGGTTCGGTTGCTATTGATCTGCTCTAAGTGATAGACTACTTATAAAATGTCGTAAGTAGTGCTAAAAAGTTGAAAAATTTAAATTCACTAGTTTTGGAGGTTTTCTGGGGTTTTCGACCCTGCTGAATTCAACTAAGACATTTACAAAGTTGCCAGAGGCGAGCTTCGGCTCGAGACTTGTTTCCTGATGTAAATAACTCCACCGATTTTCATGTCAAAATCGGGGCCCGGATACCAACACAGTGACATGACGCACGCTCTGTCCGCCCGAGGTTGGATTTGTGGGTCGAGGTCTTGGAGTTGGGATAAGATCCCCTCTGAGAAATGCCTGTGACGGATTCATCAGCTTAACTTGTCTTTCCTCTAAGCGAAGTTGTCTTTGTGATAGCACTGGGCGACTATCGATTCTGTCTTTGTATAGCATGGGCCTTCACGACTGAAAGCCCAGTAACTGTCGATGTGTTGTCCAAATTTGGTAAAAGCGTCGTTGTCAAGTTAAAAGCACGACTAAATTTAGAAAGACCAAGGCAAGGCTTTGTGTCGGGAGGGTATATAAGTCACTGCTTCTCTCTAGGCTTCACTCCTGTTTCAAGTTGTAAGACGAACGGTGAGTGCTCTGTCGAAGTTTGCTATCAAACTTTGAAATATTTAGAACTTAGGATTATTCTGTCTTAATGCAGATACAGCAGTAGCTTCATATAAACGTTTTTATCAAGCTGTGACTTTAGATGAGATCCTTTAACGATCTCCTCTTATGAGCACTAAAATGTGTCTCAATTTAACACATTATTTCTTCTCTTTTCAGTTTGAAAATGACGAAGGAATGCAATAAAAAATTACAAATTTTTAAGTGTAGTTGCGGCATGCCCTTCCGCGGTGACCGTTTTAGGCGCCACGTCTTGGCGAGAGTGACGAAGGGTGAGATGAAGCATGATGATGTGTTGATGGTGATGTATTGTGTGTGGTGTGATGTTCGTTGTAGTGCGTATGATGTCGAGTTTGTGAAGGCTCATGCCAATTGTCCTCTGCGTGTGATTGGGAAGGAAATGATGAGTCAAGTGTTGAGTGGTGAGCGGGGGAGCGCATTTGTTCAAGGCGAACCAGTACGTTCCCCAGTCGTGAATGTGGATTTGGATGATGATGAAGTGGTGAGTAAAGTAAAGAGGAAGTTGATTGTCGAGAGTGATGATGATGACGAAGAGGCTATGGAGAGCGTTGTAACGAAGAAGGGGTGTGTTGAGAGGTTGAGTGATGATGTTGAGCTTGAGCGAGCTGTCGCGTCGATTGAGCCACTGGCAAAGCCACGGGCTCAATCGTCGCCGAGAGATGAGCGTGTGATGCCTAATTGTGTTGTGAGAGTGAGTCAGTCGAGTGTGCCGAGTAAAGTGGTGTTGACGAAGAATGAGGCGCTGGCGTATGGGAATGTGAGGAATGAGTGTGACAGGTTGCAGGGAAAGTTGAATGCTGCAAAGTGTACGTTGAAAGAAGTGACTGTGGAAAGGGATCGTTTGAAGAGAGAGTCGGAGGACTTTGCGAGTGTGAAGAGAGAGTTGTTTGAGGCGAGGCAGAAGTTGGTGAATGAGAGAAAGTTGAGGGAGACGCTTGAGTCGAGGTTGGAGGGTTGTGAGAAGTCGGTCTGTCGAGAGCGTGAGTTGAAGGAAGAGGCGATGGAACGAGTGAGAGTGTTGGAGCGTCAGTTGAGTGTGCAGTTGGAAGTGTCATCTGAAACGGTCAACGCCCTTCACATTCCTGTGGTGGGCTATGTCCCGGAGCGGCCATTAATTTATGGAGATTAGACTCCTGATACATCACAAGAATGTTTTAACTGCACGGATGTCCGATGTTATCACATCAAAATACATCACAAGGAGGACATCCGTGTAGATTATAGGAAGCCGCACAAATTTCGTAAGTATTATGACTGGAACATAACATCGTACCATCTTTCTCATTCTTACTTCTTTCATTGCAGGCCAACTGAAAAAGTCATAAGCCCACCACATCCCACGTCCCGAGAACGACCCATGGGCTCTCTTAAGGGCCAACCTTCTAATGCAGCTAAAGCGGTCCCAAGCCCGCCACATATCTACGGATATGGAATGCAGAGGGGAAGAAAATTGATGAATGGAATGAAATGGGAGGCCACCCTTGCTCCACATGCAACACAATAGACTTCTCTCTTCGCTAGTGAACAAGCTCTTGTCAGTGTCATCAGAAACTAACATGTTGTATAAAGGTTTTACTGCAGCACAGGTTGATGTATAGTTAGAAAAGTTTGATCATGATGTTTTATGAAACATACATGTCATAAAATGTAAGCGTTAGTGTAGTCAACTAGTTTTTACTACAACTCATGTTTGTGAAAATAAAGTTTGATCATTGACGTTGTATTCGTAAGTCTAGTCAGAAAGTGTATCATGGTTTGTAAAAGTTTTACTGCAACACAGGTTGATGTATAGTTAGAAAAGTTTGATCATTGAAATTTTATGACTGACTGAACTCACAGCAGCATTAGAAAGTTTAGCACAACACAAGTATCTTGAAAAAATACTTTATTTGGTCTTTGATTTAACATCATTGAAACCCACTTTACTAATAGCAATGGCAATATGGTTTATTTTATTCAGAAGCAAATGATCGCCGTAACCATGAAAGTTGTCCATACGAGAAATAATCTTCCGCAGATGTCGTGTATAAAACTCAGAAGCATCAGTAACATATTCTTGTCCATAGGAACGAAATTGAAAATCAACACTTTCCGCTACTTCACCTTCTGGAAAATGAATGTAATTGACATGTGCAGTTAAATGAGCCTTGATGAGACTGTCTTTGAAATAAGATATCAACTCCGTAAATATTTTTCGTGTGTTGTCTAAACATGCTTCCAATTCTGTCTCCTCCCTTTGAAACTCAAGGATGTAATCTTGTATTAAGCCCCCGAAGCACTCTTGATGAAAACGAATCGTGCAGTCATCATGTTTCAATGTATTGACTTCAGGTGCCATGGTTGAGTCTATTGCTAAACAACATTTTTGCCTAACACGATTTCAATAACGCGTTACAAATGTGCGTGCGCACATCGGGAACTCTAGCTCGTCTGTGATTGGACGAGAGGTCTGATCCATTCACCGCTTAGGAAAATCTTATAAAAGGCAGTGCACCATCTCTGCTCTTCACATTTAGCTTTCACAAGGTGAGTGTCGGTGAGCTCCTGCTATCAGGTTGTTTTCATGTAGTCTCTTGCTATCAAGAGATTCGCTTCTGCTCATAAAACATATCATCGCTGTAATACCTCCTTTGCTCGAGCGTTCCTTCGGGACGGCGGGTACTGCCGTAGAGGGATTGCCTTGCACGGGTTGTTCGTCGTTTGTTAGACCGAAACCTCTGAGCCGTTGCTCATGTTGGGCGTTCGACTTCATACTCAACGTGATGCTTTCTCTCGCCAGGTCAGAGTACTTTAGCCATTCAACAAAGGTTAGTCTTTATGATATGGAGTAGAGTGAAATGTAACTCATTAGATGTTACTTCAATGATTGTTCCCATGATAAACGTTGACTAGGCAAATGAAACGATTCTGATCTTTCCTTTTCAGTGATTGAAATCTGCGTTGACAAAGTCTAATTAAACCTTATCTACCAAAATGGAGTTTACGAAAATCGAAGAGTATCGCGTCTGTGCTGAGAAGGAGAGGAAGACGATTAAGCAATGTAAGTTTTTGTGCAATGGGGCAAGGATGAGGTACAGGTTGTGTTAATAAAATTCTTTAACTAACACCATTAGGTTTGCATGTGTGTTGAACGTAAGAATTAATTTTCATAAACCTCTAAATAACATCAAGAGGGTAGGAATCATGTCCTTATTAATTTTCAATGAAAATCAAGACCCCTAACCTCTCCCTACTCCATGATTTTCAAAACCGAAACTAACATTTCGAAAAAAAATGCATTGTGATGTGTTTAGGTGAAATCTCTCACCACCCTCTTTTCTTCCGTTTCAGTGCAAGAATCGTTCGTCAATGGGGAGTCCGTCCCTGTAGAAGCAATCGGACAAGCCTACGAGCGACTTGGAATGTGTAAGTATCTTGATGGATTAATGCTGTCATGTTTTAGCACTTCTGTATCCGTATAGTTCATTCTCCATCATTGTTGTCTCCGCAACCTCTAATCTCATCTCTTTTTTCCTCTCTACAGATTTGGCAAGAAAGGAGAAGTGGGAGGAAGCCGCGAGGCGGAAATACCGCGAGGAATTTCCGGCCCTACCTTCCCGCTCCACCACCACTGCCAACCAAACAACACCCTACCATCCATCGACCTCGGCCATTGCCCCACCTCCACCGCCGCCAGCAGCGGTACCTGTGCCAGTCCCTGCTCCCCGTCGCCACATCCCTCCGACACCAAAGCCAAGGACCCTTCCACCTTCGGCCCGTGTCCCTCTCCTGCCTCCTCCGCGTCCATCCTTGCTGCCGGAGCTACAGTCCTTAGATGGTAAGTAGTCGTGATTGGGAAATAGGGGGCTAAGACTTCAAACTTGAAATGCTGATCATGTTACTAATCTCTTTTCTCTTTTTCTCAACAGATCTGGCGACGGTTCTCCTGGACGGTGACGTTCCCTCCCGTCCCATCGTCATCCCAGCATCGCCACCACCACCTGCAGCGGCCGACCTCCCTCTCCTCTCCGTCAAGTCGGTGGAGAGATTGTTGGAGGAGCAGGAAATGGAGTTGGAGATCGTCGGAGAGGAGAGGGAGAAGGAAGTCGAAAAGGACTTTCGATGCCAGCGGTGTGACAGGGTCTTCGCCTCAGCCTACAGTTTGAGACGTCACACTGCTGGCCGTGCCTGCAGGGGAGGAAAGCGGCGACTGATCCCTCAACGGCCCAAGTGTGAAGGTTGTGGACGCACGTTCTACAACAGCACCAACTTGCGAGTCCACATCGAAGGCGGTTCCTGTGGCAGTGTGAGGCAACCACCGACAACAACAGGTAGGAAGCATCCTTCATCGCACGTCGGCTTTTCCTGTTGTTCGTGTCAGAAGACCTTTCCTACAGAGTTTGTTCTTTCTTCGCACACACTCTGTCACACACATTCCACTGAGCTTTACACTGACAACAACGTCACTCTAAGGCTGAGCAAGTTTTCCCTTGAGAGGCTCGTTCGCGATTATCAGTTAGAAAGCTCTGAAGCTGTGCAGGACATTCATCCTTTCTTGATGAATCATATAGGCTTAATTCATCAAATGTTGGCGAGTTTAGATAGATTTTTACTTAAGGGCATGTTCTATCTCACTGCTCGTTTCAATAAGGTAGACAGTAGCACGGGAGAAGTGGAGTCCACTGTGACCATTAGGATAGCCTCCTGTGCTGCTGATCTCATAGGTGATGTAAACGAGTGGGTAGAGAGACATGCGACCTATCTCGTCAACAACTTAAATAAATTTAATGAAAGAGACAGCGGTCTGGTCTTTGATGGGATAGAGAAGGTAGACATCAAAATAAATCTTTTAGAAAATTTACAAGGGAGTGGTTGTTTCACCCTCCCCAAAGCACTGGCTGACAAAAAGGCTGTCATCAATGTAGAATGTCAGTCCCAGTGTTTCAAGTATGCCGTCCTCTCCATTCTTCACTATAATGACATAGGTATAAATCGTGAACGAATCACCAAGTATCGTGAATGGGAGGATGAGCTTAAGTTTGATGGGTTAGATGTCAACACATTAGACTTTAAAGGCATCGCCCAATTTGAAAAATTGAATAATATTAAGATTGTCATCCATCTCTGGGAAAAAGGTCTGAAGGGCGTTAGGTATAATAATCGTCAAAGTAACTTTGACCGGGTTGTCAATCTCCTCCTAGTCTATAGCGACAACCACCCAGAATGGCATTATTGTGGCATTCCCAAAATTTCAAAGTTATACCATCATCAAGCAACCTATAGGGATAATTTTTATTACTGTGATCGCTGCACACGGCGTTTCACATCAAAACCATATTTTGAAGAGCATTACGAGTGGTGCTCTCGGGGTAAACTTCAAATGGAAGTCATGCCCAAAGATAAATTTTATAGGTATGAAGAAAACGGCAATGAGCTCAGTCCCATATGTACCATCTATGCGGACATTGAATGTTATATTGAACAAGAAGACCTAAGTCATGAGCCAGCAGCCATTGCCTGCTATGAAGTTTGGCACCCATATTATAGGAACCAAAATAAGATGCATGTGTGGCAAGGCGAGGAGTGCGTTGAAAACTTCCTCAACTTTTTAGATAGGAAAGCCCGTTTTCATCAACGCTATGAAACGGAGCTGACTAGGAAACCCATGTGCTTCACAGAAGCCGATAAAATCAAATTTGATAAAACCACGGAATGTCCCCGCTGCTGTTCATCCTTTGATGATCAGCAACATAAGAAAGTGAGGGACCATTGCCATCTCAGTGGTAAATTTAGGTCTGCCTTATGCAGTAAATGCAATATGAGACTTAGGCTCAAACGGCGAACGCTCCCCGTCATCTTTCATAACTTCAAATGTTGTGATGCGCACATCATCATTCGCCATGGATTCGGTAAAATGAAATCCTGGTCATCCAAAGTGATTGCACAAAGTAAGGAAAAATTTATGTGCATCACTGCTAAAGTCCAAGTCGATAAGACGAAGGAGGGGAAGCCTGTCTTCTATGACATAAAGTTTCTAGACAGTTTCCAGTTTATGTCTTCTTCCTTAGCCGCATTGGCTAATAATTTAGAAACGCTTCCCCTCACTCAACATTTAAAGAAAGACTATCCCAACATAAATGACAGTCTGATACGACGGAAAGGGGTGTTTCCTTATAGTTATTTTAGTTCAATGGATACATTGAAGGAGACATCCCTTCCATCCATCGATAAATTTAAAAATGATTTGACGGGTGAGGACTGTTCGCTGGATGATTATAGGCATGCGGAGCAAGCATGGTTAGAATTTGGATGTCGCACTTTTGGTGACTACATGCTTGCCTACTTAAAATTAGACGTCTATCTGTTGGCTGACGTGTTTGAGACTTTTAGGAAAGTCACATTAGAACAGGACGCCTTAGACCCCATCCATTTTGTTAGTCTGCCGGGTCTGTCCTATCAGTCAGCCTTCAAGATGACGAAAGAGAGCATTCATTTACTGCAAGATGCAGAAATGTACACGTTATTTGAACGTGGTATTAGGGGTGGCTTAACATTTGTCAACAAACATGTTGTCAACAACAACCAAGACATAGGATCGACCACACATTTAATGTACATAGACCAAAATAATTTGTATGGGAGTGCACTCTCCAAGCCTTTGCCAGTCTGACTTCCAATGGGTAGAGCACCATGACATTGAACACTTCTCCAATCCAGCGCACATCATGGCACTGGGAGATGAGGCCGACATAGGTTATTTATTTGAAGTCGACCTCATCTATCCAGACTGCATTAAGAATAGGAACGTTGATTTTCCTCTCGCACCCGAATCTGGCATAGTCAGTCCAGATATGTTCTCTCCCTTTATGGAAGAACACAATAAGCAGTATGAGGCGGAAAATGACTTTAAAGTATAAAGCCACTAGGAAGTTGTTGCTCACCCAATTGAACAAGCAGCATTACATCGTGCACTATTCCATCCTCAAATTCTATCTAGGTATGGGGATGCAACTTGATAAAGTCCATCGCGCTATCCAGTTTAAGCAGAAGCCCTTTCTAAAACCGTATATAGAATTTAATAGCAAGAAACGGGCTGAATCCAAGAATCCTTTCGAAAAGGACTTCTTTAAATTTAAGAATAATGCCCTCTTTGGTAAAACCATGGAGGATGTAAGAAAGCGCATGGACTATCGCATCGTGACTGATCCGGAAACGAGTATCAAGTTATGTCGCTCGCCGTTGTTTTGCCACCATGATGTCATTTCCGAAGACATCACTGGTTTTAAAATGTTAAAATCTAAAGTAGAACTCTGTAAGCCCATTTATGTCGGTCAAGCTGTCTTGGATCACTCCAAGTTAGAAATGTAAAAGTTATTTTATCACACTTTTAAGACATGTCCACTTCTCCAACGTGTGGAATTAGTAGGAGGTGATACAGACAGCTTTTTCCTAGCTTTGACAACTACGAGCCAAGTCAAGCAGGAAGACATTTTAAAATATTTAGCACCCAAGTTTGATAGTTCCAACTATCCCACTGACCATCCGCTTTACTCTACCTCAAATAAAGCGAAGCTTGGCTGCTTCAAGGATGAGTGTGCCGGCAAACAGATAGAGGAGATGATCTTGCTTCGCCCCAAGATGTACTCCATGACGCTAAAATCCTCAGAGCTTTCTATAAAACGGGCGAAAGGTATCTCGAAGTCAATCGTTAGAAAAATGACACATAGGGACTATCAAGATGCCTTAGATTCACTCAAAATTAAAAAAGTAGAAATGACCATTTTAAAATCTCAGTCGCATCAAGTCAGAACAACGACGTTTAGGAAACGAGGTCTCTCAGCTTGGGAAGACAAGCGATGCTGGATGAGTCCTAACCACTCATTACCGTACGGCCATCCAGACACTCATCTACCTCCACCCAAGAGACAGAAACTTTCTCCTCCTCCGTCCGGCGATGTCTGATGATGAATGCTTCCTCTCTGTTGTGGTTGATGTTTTGCTTTTTACTCCATGGCGTTTTCTATGGGATGTTGTGAGTGAGTGCCTTGGAACATGCGTCCAACTCCTGATCACTTCATCTCATGACTTACATATCAACTGGTTTTTCCTGACGTTGTTTTCTCCCTACACATGAGTGACTTTGTTTTCTCCCTGCATATCAGTGACTTTGTTTTCTCCGGTGATGTGAGCCATAAAAACTTTGTTTTCTACTACCATCAGTATTAACTGCATGTGGCTGTGATGAAAATCGGTTGTGTTGATGAATAACATATCATGTACATACTGTGATGTTTTCCTTTTGACATAAAGATGGGATTCTCACTCTAGACAGAAGTAAAAGTTTTAATCATTTTGTAAGATGGGTAGGGTTAGAAATAAAGTTGTTGATTGTAAGTTAGAAATAAAGTTATATCCATGTCAGAGTTGTAAGTTAACATCCTCACCAGCCAATGTGACATCATGGCAATTTCTTCGGCTTAGGAAACATCAACCACTTTGCTGACTCATGTCTATAAATACCTCTGACTCATGAGGTTGCAAGGCGTCAGTCATACGAATCTAATTAGTCTTGTTCAACCTTTTCACCGACAAGTGTGTGGACGATAGTTCATTGCGATGACTCATTCAAAACGCATCATGTGATTAACACGATTCTATTAACTGTGACTCATACAGATAACGCATTAAAGATTTAACAATGTCAGCTACTTTACTGATATCACGTAAACCAGTCATGATACAATGTCCGTTGTGAAACACTGCAATATGTACAGGATGCCACTTCCGAATCAGGGCAGCAGGAAAGAGTTCAGTTTCATAAAATATACAATGATTACTGGTTTTAATGTTGGCTAGATTCACTAACATCTTCAATTGAACAGACACTACTAT
The DNA here is from genome assembly GCA_907163375.1 of Prostheceraeus crozeri. Taxonomy (NCBI): domain Eukaryota; kingdom Metazoa; phylum Platyhelminthes; order Polycladida; family Euryleptidae; genus Prostheceraeus; species Prostheceraeus crozeri. Next base: position 72,026 of record CAJQUW010009328.1, read on the forward strand.
ATTCTTCAATGTCAGGGGACTGAGGCGGAGATGAGGCATGAGTGTTCGCATTTTCTTGACGACTTCGCAACACATGGACTGCATCACGAAATGAGAAAGGTTTCCTAGGACTTGGATTTTGCCGCAGCGAAAGATTTGAAGATTTCGACCGTTGCTCATGCGAATGACCAACATTTGCGGACGACCGCGATGATAGACTGAATCGGGAAGATGGGTATGCAACTGTTCTAAATCGATGTCTCTTCTGAGATTCATTTCGCGCATGGCGTTGATGATGCGGATGGGGAGCATGACTCACAAATGACATGAGGGTGGAGTGAACTTCCCTTTTATACTTTTCCCATGAGGGTTTTGGAATCACAATGTAGCAGTGATCATTATGTAGAATCATCTCTTGAATGCGAATAAATACAATGCCGTCTCCTACGTTAATGACACGGCAAGAGTGGGATAGGATAGCGCGATGTAACCTTCGTAGATGAAAGCGTTCTAGAGTTATCTGAAGTTGACGTTTCGTATCATGAAATGTAACGCACTGACTTTTCCATGATACATGGAGACATGCTGATAATTTCCACATGATTAAAACTTGAGTGAAGAAGGGTATGCCTAAGAAAGAAGGAGAGAGTCATGTTCATGTGTGGCATGGTGAGTGTACATTTTCTTTCTTGATACGGTGGCCGTTAGGCTGTGGTCTCATAAAGACCGATGGTGCGTTCTCAGTGTGTGGAGAGTGTTACTGTAGTTGATCATCATCATCAACATGGACATCATTTTTAAAGGTGATGGAGACAAGATAGGGATTCAACGTAAACAACCTTCCGTCCCTGCGCGGACCCATGTAGATGGTTTGAATTTTAATTTCGAAGGAGTAGAATCCTTTTCCCAAAATGGGGAGTGGTTTGCAATTGAGTAAGTCGAATTCGCTGCCCTCCTTTTCATGGATGATGAGACAGTGTCTATCCATATGCACATACATGTATCGTCTTTCCATGATGGGAACTTGTGGCCGCTTCCCATTGTGTCGAACAATTTCTTTGGGAATGGTGAGATTTTCTTTCAGGAATGTTTCAAGAGTATTGAATTGTAACCGTGTCCAATAGTCTAATGGCACACACACGGCCACTCCATGCTTTGTTGACATAATCTTAAGATAATCTATCCGTTGACTTGGAGTTTTTATGGTTACGGCTTCTCCATGATGAGTTATCTTTTGATTGAAAGCATTTTTATCCGATGCTAAAGTAAGGGAGTTCAGTGTACCCAGTGCGAGACAGAGGCGTTGATGGCTTCGAGCAACTGCATGGTTAGCGCAAGGACGGAAATGATTGCCATGCGCTCAGTCGTCCGTTTTATAAGCAGACCTAGTTCCAATCACATGCGTTTCCCTTTTCTCGTTTTCCCTGTCTTTGTTATGTGACAAAGAGGTATCGCACGTGAACTTTTGACTGCGTGGGTGGAAACCTTCCCTCTTACAAAGTCGTTCTAGTCCTCACAAAGACTTGAGTGACACACCCTTTTAGCGAACAAAGACGCATTCATTTATCTAACAAAGAGCCCGATAGTAATGCACAAAGCGCAATGACTCATGTTGTGACACGCCCCTTTTCTTGAACAAAGACGCATTCATTTATCTAACAAAGAGCCCGATAGTAATGCACAAAGCGCAATGACTCATGTTGCTCTATACACCATTACAAAATACTCAGTGAAAAGAAAACTTTATTGCATCTACACAATGTGTCGCGCATCAAACAAAGTCGTGGATGTAAACACACTCAGTTGAATCATGATATGTTTAACAACGTGCGCATTTCCTTCCAACGTCTCTGCTATTATCTCCATAATTTTCTCCATATGACGACCATAAAATTGATCACTAAGAGTAATCCATTCTGTGCAATAAGATCCAAAACGAAGTGGTTTTTGTAAATCTTTCAACTCTATATAAGCAACGAGTCTACCCTTTACATCTTGAGGTTGTAAACTCTCCATCAATCTTTTGAAGAGAGGAAGGCTTTCAGTGAGCACTACTTTCATATCATTCATCTTCATTTTAAATGTAAGTTTCCAATCTTGTAAAAATCCATCGAATCCTTGTTGATCAAGAGTCAAATGACACATGTGGTTACTTAAGGTACGATGCGCCATCATAAACGATGTAACTATAGATTTCACATTGCTTCAATGACTTCCACTATGAATAAAACAGAAATAACAATCATGTTCCACTGTAAGTTTATTCAACACCAGACAAAATTTACAAGTACAGAATACACTTCATAAAATGATCATCATTCATTCACAAGGAGCAAAAACATGTTTTACATAGACCCATGCTGTTGACAATAATATAGATACAGTTCATAAACGTCATAGAGACTACAATGCCAGCGTGAAGAGAGTTTTGCAATGTAGGTAGCTTTATTTCTAGTATTACAATGGGATGGTGGTCTGTAAAGGTGATGTCTCTCACCGAAACATATTGCCATGTCAAAAATCATTTCATCTCTAAACTTCTTTTGATCACAATGCATATGATAGTCTTGTCTTACACGATCTACCCAACATGGTAAATATAAATTATCAATGTGCAACTGAAGTGTTGTTGCTTCTCGTTCAGAATCATTTCCTAATATTTTAACAATATGAAAACCTGACAGCCACCGTTTGAAATCACTTATCAAATACGTTTCATTTACAAATCCAATATGAATCAAAATAGAAGGATCAAGTCCATGCACATGACGTCGTGACCATTCGTCTTTGTGTGGAGGACAGTAGGCAAATCTATGATATACACTAACAACAGTTTGATCACTTTCTCTCATTGCAATAGCACTCAATTCCTGCATGGGTGTTCCCTCACTGTCTATGAAGATGACAACCTACAATATCAAAAAGACTTCATTACAAAATAATACATTGAGCAGGAACTTTACAAGGATGTCTGTCCTTTACATAACAAAAGATACATACAACATGATGACAATGTTTTATTTGAACATAACGCGCAAGACCGCGTTTTCCACATTCACTACATACTAACTGATTACAATACTTAAGATTTCTCTTTGGTGGTAGCACCATCTTTCTTTGATGTGCGACGACGTTTAGGTTTAGTGACAGGTTCTTGACACTCTTTGACACAAGAATCAATGACTTTCTCAATGTGATCAAGTCCTGTTAACTCAGGTTGATGATGAATTTGAGCAATGCGCAAATTGAGAGAAATCAAATTCCCGTCAGATTGATGAGGTCCCACATAAACAGCAGGCACCTCAATATGAAATGAATAAAAGCCAGCACCTAGCGATGACAATTCTGTTTCAACTGACTGTTCAACTGTCACTCCTGAAGTGACTTTACAATACTTGCTTTGTAAAATATAGCAGCGAGTGCCGCGATACAATGGTTTATAATAAGAAGTTTTCTTTTCTGGCCACAACTGTAATAGTTCAGTAGGAATAAGAGCCTTTTGCCTCACAAAGTCTTCTAAAATGTCAAGCTGCTGTCGCAACCAATTATCAATAGGGATACTCAGGTTTTGACCGCAACGATTTACTTGCGTATCCACTTTTGGTAAGTATACCGCCGGCGTTTGAAGATAGAGTCGAACACCGTTGTAGCGCACTTGTTGTTTGTAGGTAGGATAGCCGTGAATTACCTTTTCAATTTTCGGATTCCACAGCTCGAGATGTTGAGGATTCAGTGATGCAGCAGTTGGAGTAGGATTCATGGCCATTGCAGTCTGTAACGAAAGAATACCACTAAGTACATTCATGATCATCAGAGAAAAGAAAATCCTTAGCTTAGCAGTGACATATGAGGTGGCCCTTAAGAGGACCTTTTTGGAGCGTTCACAGGATTTAAAGCTTATCACCAAAGTCTAAGTCTTCGTCATCGTCCAGTAAATTAAATGTCTTGTGCTTAGGACCCGAATTGAGTTTCAATTCCCTAAAAGACTTAAACGTAAAGCGTCTAGGTGGTGGAGGTGGCGGTGGCGGCAATGGTTTAACAAAATAAGCTTGTACAATCATCGGCCACAAACTCTCCTGCGTCTCTCTTCTAAAATGCTGGTAAGGTTTAGGCCAGACAGTCATGACACTCACTTGTAAATTTGCAAACAGGATTGATCAGACAAAGTTGAGAGGGGAGAATGGCTTCAGCAAGTCACACACGCTTTCCAAGTCAAGAGAATGAAATGAAGAGAAAATGGGGAGACGTCTGCTTTTATAATCTCCTGCGAATCCACATTTGACACTATGTGAGCCAATCAGAGACCTCCGTTTCTCCCCTGACTTCGTTGCGGCAGGGAAAAAGAGGCACGCGGACGTCTGACTCATGAATGCTTTTCCCAAATCTTGTAGTCGAATCTAGTTTAACACATTGAGTTGAATATGAATGTGTTTTATGCGACATAAGAGCAAGTTGGATCCATGCTCATGAAATGAATCTAGTCGAGATGCAATTTTTGCCATGTGTCGCTGACAGAAATCTTTGGGATCATGTATCGTCTCTGCAGAATAGGATGCAAAATGAAACACTACACGTTTACCTGCATGTTCATCAGTCACTTTCTCAAATTCAATCTCTGCAACTAATCGTCCTTTCACATCTTTATTCATCAAACTGTCCATGAGCTGTTGGAAAACGAAGTAACCTTTAGCGATAGCAAATTCTAAGTCTGCCTTTTCATGATGAAAGGAGATGATGTAGTCCCTAATCACACCACGAAGACTTTGTCGATGAAAACGTAGTGAACAAAATTCATTCGTAAACTTTACTGCTTCTGTCATCTTTCTTCCTTTCACTTCGGAGACATAGCATGAATGACATTCAGGTGCAACATGGCACGCTGATGCCAAATCTGGTCTCTGTTTTTCCGTCCGACGCTTGCTTCACCCGCTAGAGCGATTTTCATAAACATTCTAACTCTGTCGTTTTTTCACCGAAACTTCACCGACCCAACTTTTGACGACAAACACGATGGGATGGGTCTCGGAACTCCATTCCAACATTTTGAAATTTTTTTTTTCACGAAAAAATCCTAAGTGTCGAGACCACCGCAGTGAAAATTTTCGAAAAAATTTTTTGGACGAATTTCAACCTGAAACCTTGATAGAAGTTTGTTTCACATGATTCTGAACAACTTTGGTCTTTTCAACCAATTTAGTCAGTTGAGTCGTTGGGGGGGGGGGAGGTTTTTTCACCGAAACTTCACCGACCCAACTTTTGACGACAAACACGATGGGATGGGTCTCGGAACTCCATTCCAACATTTTGAAAAAATTTTTTTTTCACGAAAAAATCCTAAGTGTCGAGACCACCGTAGTGAAAATTTTCGAAAAAATTTTTTGGACGAATTTCAACCTGAAACCTTGATAGAAGTTTGTTTCACATGATTCTGAACAACTTTGGTCTTTTCAACCAATTTAGTCAGTTGAGTCGTTGGGGGGGGGGGGGGGGGGGTTTTTTAACCGAAACTTCACCGACCCAACTTTTGACGACAAACACGATGGGATGGGTCTCGGAGCTCCATTCCAACATTTTGAAAAAATTTTTTTTTTCACGAAAAAATCCTAAGTGTTGAGACCACCGTAGTGAAAATTTTCGAAAAAATTTTTTGGACGAATTTCAACCTGAAACCTTGATAGAAGTTTGTTTCACATGATTCTGAACAACTTTGGTCTTTTCAACCAATTTAGTCAGTTGAGTTGTTGGGGGGGGGGCGGTTTTTTCACCGAAACTTCACCGACCCAACTTTTGACGACAAACACGATGGGATGGGTCTCGGAACTCCATTCCAACATTTTGAAAAATTTTTTTTCACGAAAAAATCCTAAGTGTCGAGACCACCGTAGTGAAACATTTTCGAAAAAATTTTTTGGACGAATTTCAACCTGAAACCTTGATAGAAGTTTGTTTCACATGATTCTGAACAACTTTGGTCTTTTCAACCAATTTAGTCAGTTGAGTCGTTGGGGGGGGGGCGGTTTTCTCCTCACGGACCCATTCCTCCCATTACATCCTTGGCCAACTCCCTCACACTGCCTGCCAGAGGGGGGGCTGAGTCAGTATGATGACTCATCATTTCACATTTTGCACTTGCGTCTGGAATGTGCTTACTACTACTGTTCTCGAGTGCACTGTCTACGTGACTTTGTCAAGGCTAATGATAAAATGGACAGCATACATAGATTTTTGAGCAATTAATCAAAATTCAAACACACATGTAGACTTACTTGTAAACAATGTTTTAAGTTGAAAACACTACATATCGGCCCTAGAAAAGTAATGAAGAAATAGGAAACTATTACACGTAGAGAGCTTAGACTTAGCTACTGGCATGAAAAATACACATGGCTATTATGATACAAATGACAATAATTTCATTTTATCCTATTATTTTATTACTCTCCGTGGTCTCCGTGGCACAGTGGTTAAGTGCTTGGCCTAGCGATCTTTTGGTCCAGAGGTCGAGCCCCGAAGGTGCCATTGGAAGTCGGCAGGAAGGGAATCCGGACTAAAAGTACTACAACGCTCCATAAGTCTGACTATGTCAGCACCGTCCAAGCCCCAAGTATGGGGAGTAGTGACGTAAAACCTTCATTCATTTCATTTATTTTATTACTCTCATAAGTGCATACAGAGCAAATTTACAGCAAGTAGGTGTACAAATTTATGTCAACATGTTGGTTAAGTAATAGCAAATATGTAGGCCAACCTCGTAAGTCATTAAATCTGACATCCATGACATAGAATCAGGCATCTCTCATCCTTTGTAGCCGTCTTTAATAAATAAGGCTTTGAGTTTCAGTAGCTTTTCTTAGGTACGAACAAAGTGAATTAGTCGAATAATTTTCCATTCAAATTGACAATTGTTAGTTGTGTGGCAACAAGCACGTGGAATCAACATCAAGTCAATTTGAAAAGAAAATCATTATATATCTAGGTGTCCATGATATATTCAGTCTAAATTATGTGGAAATTTTAGAATTTTTGATAACTGCTCAAATCTATTTGTGAAGTCCATTTATCATTTACCTTGATATAGCCTACGGCGAAAATTTGGTAAAGTAACTCGAGGAAGATCAGGGCTGCCAGGTCAAACACTTCTTTTTAAAAGAGCTGCTTCCATGACAAACCAAAAATTTAGCCTTCATTCAGTCATTGATTCAGTCTTAGGAATGAACGTCGAGACCCACATCCAGCGCCTGACATGCCAACAAAGCGTAGATTCTGCATGATCTAGAGCAAATTATGGGCTCGAGGATACGGTGAGTTGTCTTAATGATCCTAGAAAAAATTCAACGATACCTGAGGGATTTATAAAATCTCGAAAGAGTTACTATTAGCGCTTGTCTGTCCAAACAGAGATTTCTAACAAATCTTATTTAGTGGTTTGGACAGCAGAGAGCTGCATTTGAAAATCAATTTGAATGGGTGGGTTGACTTGGATAAAGTAAATTATGTCCTCAGTTGCAATGAATAGGTTCTCGCTCTCGTAAAATCTATTGTGTGATCAGTAAAGCTCAGGCTATATTAATATTTTGACATAAAATATTTGATATGCTTCCGACTTTGATTCAGATGGACTATCACACTGAACTATTGCAGTTTATCATAGAACAAATAAAGTTTCTATTGGTCCCGGATAACGCTCGACGCTTCTCAAATGAGATAATTGTCACAGCTTTTTTATGGCAGATGACATTCTTTGTATAAAAGTCCGAAAAATATTCATATTGTCTGTATGTCGACTACAAAAGTTATCCTCGGGCATGAATGTTGAATCAAATATGTCGACGAAACGTTTGAAGGAACGAATATCCAATTTGGAAAATTATGAGCGCAAGTAATCTATTGATGGATGTGTAAACACCATCTTCCCCATGAAAGTTATCCACCTACACACCTATGGAAGGACTGAAAGTACGGTTCGCCTCCTGTAGCAATCGAGCAAGGAAGAATTTTCTAATAATATCAAGTAAAACTTCAGGACTGGGTCTTCCTTATCTTGCTGAAACATTTAGCCATCCACTAAATACAGTCGTGGTAAAATGACATTATGAAAACAGGCACAGACTTCATAAACACCCTGTATTATGGTTGCATTAGTGTATGAATGACTGTGTTCCTTATGACTTAATTAGCACTTAATGCACTTAGTCAAAGCAATTTGAACGGATAAAGATGTTTGATTTTCTTCGAAATTGACAAAACTCGAAATTTATAGAAACAAATGCTTTTAACTGAAGGTCATATTTTTGATGTTCCCGTAAACCAAATGTGATGAAATTTTAACTGGATATCAAAGATACGTCAAAATTACATGTCTAAAAAATTAGCGTCCTAGCTTTAATGCTTTTTGAACAACATCCAGAAATGCGTAAAATAGCGTAAATAAATAAATAAAACAATAATATGAAATAATATAAAATAATAAAATAAATAAAAATGCGTACATCCGCCTACTTATGTAAACAATGAAAATGAGTTTCGCCTCCTGCAGCAATCTAGATCTCCTTGAAGAGATCACATGATATATTAGAGAGCTTCATATAATATGCTATTTAGCAGCATTCCTTTCCGTTCTTAATGGCAAGTTGTCTTGCCATCTCCTTTGCTATACGCGCATGTCCGTGTGCTATTTTAACTTGCAACTAATTTTTTTCTCAATTTGTATTATCAATCCTGTTTCTCCATCACGATTCTCATCATTTGAGTAATTATTAGAGTTTTTTAAGGCCATTCTTAATGCAAGAATTACACCACTGATTGAAGGATTTACACCACAAATTCATGATGTGCCAGCAAAAAACATGTTACCTTCGTAAGGGGAATAAAAAACTACAACTCAATGGTAACGTTTGCAAAATTGCTTCAATGCTTTAATGAGAAATTATTTACATGCAGTGTTTTTAAGGCATTACACACACAAATCGTGAGCTTATTGAACTTGCTTGAAGCACTGAATAACACACAGCTACTCACTGAGCTAAGTTCAACTAAAAATATTTACGGTATTAGGGTGTTGTAAATCTTCTCACAATGAACTGATAGCGAATTGATTCCTGTTATTATCTTCAGTCAGTCAGTCGTCACATTATCTTGCAGTCTTCCCCTGAGACGAACCAATTCATTTCATCCATTGCGCTGAGTGCTCATTGTTCTCCTTCGGATAACGTACACGTTCAAGGACACCCTGATTTGTCGAATAATGAAACAACGAGCAGATTCGAACTCTACATACTAGCAGCATCAGCAAATACAATGACAACCACTTTCAATTGATGCGAACCAAAGTGTTTGATGCGAACTATCGTCGTGACTAGTGACATTGTGCTTTTATCTTAAGCTTATTTGAAACACTAACAGATCTTGAATCTTTATACTTGATATTGACAACTAACATCAATATTTCGTTGCTGAACGAAAAAATATCACGTAAATATTATCATTCTTCAAATTAAGTCATACATGTAGAGTGTAGAAGGTTCAAATAATTATCCATTGCATCATTCATTCTTGATTAGATATAAGCGCCAATTATTGAACTCGAGAATTACTCGATTGTTGCCGTAATGAAATGTTTAAGAAGAAAGTAGATGAATAGCTTCAATATGGCGAAATATTGGCTTAAAATATGGCTTAGGCCTACCCAGTACTATATAGGCCGATCTACATGTTTATATGTATGTGTCAAATAATGTCTGATATAATATCATATTATATCTTAAGATAGTCTATACTTTTTCTGTAAAATACACCAAGTTTAGCTGGACGATATGCAATATTATCCACGATTTCATTTGATCTATGTTTGACTTCGTTTCAGACTAAAATATATTGGCCGACCTCAGTATTGAGGTGAATCCCAGGGAAATGATTTCCCTGACGGGAGCCCCGAACATATGTCCAAATTCTGATAATCAAGATGCTTTTAACTTGTCTAATCTAAAGTGCAATTTCTCGAATAATGCATGTAGGCAGTAGTGGACACAAGTCCGCTAGTCGTTTGTGCCCCATCTATCCTCCTGTTCCAAGTTGTTTCAGACAGGTGATTTGAATTTCGCTCAAGTCAAACCTGCAATAGAGCTTTGCAAGTCTCAAATAAACGCAGTTGTCGAATACTCTCTTGTTTGGAAAGGCATGGAACAGGATTGGCAAAGATACTGTGGAGAACTCACGATGGAAGACAAAAACAGGGCTAAGTCTCTGTCATCTCGCTTCTGTAGCGAGACTTGCGAAGAGGTCGACAGACGCTTTCCATATCCCGAGATTCTCTCAAGTTTCAAAATTTTTGATCCTGCTATCGTTCCATTCGATCGACAACGGCGCAAGCGGTACGGCGAAAAGAAACTACGAATCCTAACAGAGAAGCTTGGGTGACTTTTGAATTCAGAAATTGCAGACCAAGTGGATGCTGAGTGGACTCTCCTTCGTGAACAGCTCATCACAGAGTTCAGCGATTGTCTCTCGGCAGCTGACGTTTGCCAACGTATCAAACGAAGTCCATCATGCTCGTCCTTCCCGAACATCGCCAAGATAGCTCTCCCGATTCCACTCTCAACAGCCTGGCCAGAGCGTGGGTTTTCTACTCTAAAGCGCGTTAAAACTCCTTCACGCAACCGTCTGTCAAACGAGACTATACAGGCTTTAGTGAATATCTCCATTAACGACCACATACCCTTTCCACTGAAGAGTCGTTGGTCATTGCCAAGGATTGGAAAGAGGTGAAAGGACGTAGACGTGTCCGTGATCGCACAAAAATCTCCCACATCATCGAGCGACTCGGATGAAGATGATGAAGACTGTCATGACGACTTTGGAGAAGTGGAAGAACTAATAGATTGTGACTCGTTTTGGCTTTAGAGTATATATGTCATATATCTGTAGGACAATGAGACTTTCCTCGCTCAGGCTCGAATTATTCCAACTCGAATGCTTGTAGTTTATTATTGAATATATAAGAATAGATGACTTGCTATCATTTTTTCCCATTAAGAAAGAATATATCTTTCCGATTGTCTAAAGGTTACACCATAAATAGGATGGGTTACACTACTGTCTAAACCTTAAAAAATCCTTAATAATAAAACTAATACTTTACATTTCTACAGGCTTTTCAACTGTATAACGACGCGTAATCTCGGTTGAAAATCACTGAACTGCACAGTCACCAAGCGCAGTAATGCACTCAAATTAAATATTACACTGATGCAAAATTTGAAGGATGCAGTTTTTGCACTGGTTACTGTGACATTCGATGGTATTTCCTAACCGCAACATTTAAGTATTGCAGTTTTCTACTACTTCTACATACGCCTTCAGTATTATTGAAGTAGAAAGAGATCACATAGAGAGCTTCATGTAATATGCTATTTAGCAGCATTCCTTTCCGTTCTTAATGGCAAGCTGTCTTGCCATCTCCTTTGCTATACGCGCATGTCCGTGTGCTATTTTAACTTGCAACTAACTTTTCTCTCAATTTATATTGTCATCAATCCTTTTTCTCCATCACGATCGTCATTATTTGAGCAATGATTGGGGTTTAGGAAATAATCGACATTTTCATTGTCAATATTTATCATAGGTTATATTTTGAGGTATCGTTCTAGAGACATTTTATAGTCATCTGACATATCACATAAAAGCAGAGCTGGAAAAATTCCACTGAAATTTTTTAATTCCAATTCCAATTCCAGAGCAGAAATTTCAATTCCAATTCCAATTCCATAATGAGATTCAATTCCGATAATTGCATGACGCGTATATGTTAATGTATCTAAAGTTTCCTCGCTTCAATCTAACCCATGTGCCCGTATCCTATCCTCGTTATTCCTGTGTGCCGTTCCCTGCGTCGTTCCTATGTACGTTCTCATGTTCATAGTTCACATTTCTTGTGTACATGCATATATGTAGCCGGTCAGCATACGCCATTTTCGTTTCGTAAACGAGATATTCCACATCTTGTGAAAAAGAGAAAGGAAAATTAACGGTCAGCAAAGAATCAAACGCTGAGAGAGAGAGAGAGAGAGCATATAGAAAGTCCTAGAATGGAAATTGCATGAAAATTATGGCACACGCCGGAGGAACTAAGTTGGGCCAAAACGCAAATTGTGCGAGCTGGTGTCCATGTTTTCTTATTTGTATTTATATTTATCAAGCCAAATTGTGATCTGGATTGCTGCCCCTTGTCCAAAGATCATACACAAAAGCAATAGTGAATTTACAAAATACTGCGGCGATAGGATGACAAAGAAAGAAATCCTTTAAAACGTTCTGTACGTTCATCATTTTGAAATATCGCTCCTATAATCTATCAAGAGTATTATCAGTCACATATGCAACTTGCAATGTTGATTTACAGAACATACATTGCTCCAGCTTGAAATCAGAGGTCAAGAAATCTCGGAGTATTCATTTTACTTGAAAGGGCTCCCCTGTTCACTATATTTGAACAATTTTCAAAATCTTTACATGCTTTCGAATATCAGCTTCCAAAATATCATCACACTATATCACATGTGTCATTTAATGATTAATTGAAAAGTTCCAGCGACTATTCACTTATCTGAGAAATTATTGTCGGTGCTGAAGCTTTCAATGTGTTTATTCGACAAAAGCGCTAGGTTTCTTAACCGTATGAAGGAGAAATCATCCTATAATTAGAATTTTTTTCTATTGAATTCTTGAGATATTCTTACAACCAGTGCACCGCCCACTTTCAATTATGACTTTGTGGACCAATTTTTAATTCGAATTTTGAAAAATAGTTGTTAATGACTGCTGCAAATCGACACAATATACCAACCCAGGGAATAGTAGGCCATACCACATGAAACAATGCCACCATCTCACTTAATATTATCTTAAGTTTTAATAATGAAAGCAACACAATTGACTTCATGTGTTTAATACCCGAGCGCTTTCGTGGCCTCTTGTCAAGGGTGGACGGCCAAGTGTGAACATGTACGGAGATGGCTGAGAAACATTCAATGATAACTGCCGCCAGTGACACCAACCAATCAGTGCCAAGGTAAAGACAATGAATAAAGGAACTCTTTATGTACACATAAAACAAGTCGCCTCGCAGCTACGTACATTGCTTCCAATACAGGCAAAGAAAAACGATATTTACAAGATGATAAAATAGAAAAATATGTACAAAGTGGACGATACTGAAAAGAGTCACATCCAAGTATGTGTCGAGCGATAGAACTTAGAGGTGCTGTTCTAGATCGCGGTCTTGTCTTTCTATCCTCAAGTCACCTAGGAACATGTTCTCTCATTCGGACCCGCAAAGTCCTCTCGGTACGTCCGATGTAACTGTGTCCACAGTCACATTGAAAATCCCCTCAAAGTTCTATTATAATAGTCACATTTAGCACCCTTTATTCAACAATAGAATAAAACTAGCTCTCTCGATCTATCTCTCTCTCTCTCTTATCTCTGCGTGCAGTTAACACAACAGCCGAATACTGTGATTTCAATTTTTGTACAAATAGATTTATCACAGGTCTATCGAAAAAGTGGAATTGAGGTTTATCAGGGTCAATTCCAATTCCAGTAGATTTAAATATCGTTAATTCCAATTCCAACGAAAAATGGAATTAATTCCGGGTCGGAATTAATTCCAATTCCGACTTTTCCAACTCTGCATAAAAGTATGTATAAAAGTATCTATACCACATTAAAGTTGATGTATGAAAACGATTTATTTCTTATTTCTTTAAATTAAGCTAAATTCAACATGTGGTAGTGATTCACTTATGTTCAGTACAGTTTATGAACTCATTATCATGCTCTTCCCGGAGAAATGTGATTGAAACGTCCTATCTACTCCTACTGTCTGGCCAAGTCAACATCACGTCATCACAGCTCTTTCTTAACCTTGGGCTTTGGTAATGGAACGCTCTACATAACATTGCGCTTCGATCATTGTCTTGCTATCTCCTCCTCTGAAGACCATCAACTACGAACGGCTGCCGATCAATATCTCTACTCTAATTGGCTGGTGTAACTCGGTTGTGAGGGAGAAAGGGCCATCACTACAAGAGAACTTCACCTGTAGCTGACTAAATGGTCAAACGATTGGGGTTGATTTAGACAACCCAGGCTACCAGCTGTGTTTCACAATACTAATAATGAAGTGTATGTATTCATAATTTTGATTTTCGATGCGGACTTATCCCTTGACGTGACCTGTACAGGGAATAATTAGATGCCTTGTATTATGGTGTTTGTTTGAGAGGAATTTCATTATTAGAAAAAATCTTCACACAGTAATCATTATCTGTCGCTATGCTATACTTCGTGATTCATTGCAATGAAATCCTGATTGGCATTTATAAAATGCACAGATGTGATTTTTTTACAGAATTTTCACCTCAAGCACAGCTGTGAGCCATGAACGAAGCTAGGGGTTACTCAATGGAAAAAGTAACAAATTGTATTAATTTAAATAAATAAACGAAAAAAAGATCCTCTAATCTGATTAATCTGTCCCTATCAGAAACCTGTTCGCACGCCTCTTGAAAGTATCAAGATTACATTGGTGAGGGAAAGTTGTCTGGGAAAGCTGATTCCAAAGCCGTGCCGTGCGAACATAAAAGCTTTTCGAGAGACTCATAGTAAGTGCGCGCTCTAAGCTCACATGAGAGTATGTGAGTGCATTAGCTCTGTGTGCGCTTCTGGAGAAGATGGTAGGATTTGGGCACGCACTCACTTACTGCAGAGCTGCTTCTACCGAAATAGCATCTGCAGAAGAGACAGAGTGAAGCAATATCCCGTCTGACGGAGAGCAGCTGAAACTTGTTAGCAAGTTTTCACCCATAAGGTTCTTCACACGTTTCTCGACCCGTTCAAGGAGGTTGATATGTGTTTCTGGGGCGCCGTCCCATAGATGACAACAGTACTACATCAGAGGACGAATAGTGGACTTGTAAAGATAGCAGACAGTCTGTGGTGAAAGATAACTGCTGGCACATAGAGACTACCAATGTGTTGAACTGCCTGCTTGCTGATTGTTTGGACGTACGGTTTCCATGACAAGTCTTTCTTAACCGCCAATCCAAGGAAGGAGATGGAATCTTGCTATCTGATCCTATTATCTGACATATAAATGTGATACATCAAAAAGAAGATAGAGGCTTACATACATGTACGGTCTACACTCATCATACAAATCCATAGTATATTAAAAGCAAAACACAAATCGATGTGATCATTATGTCTTACTGCAACACTGTTCGTGGAATTTGTTGGCGCACGGAATCGCTGGGACATATTATATACAATCATGGATAACATGATTTGACATGCTTAACTTAAAGTGAACTGGCATCGGTGCTTAACGCAGACTAAGCTTAGCACGTAAGTTTCACATTTTTCTACAACTTGCTACGCCTATTTCACGAGTCCTGAGTCCTATCCAATCGCGGAGGCGGAGTCCAATCAAAATAACAGGATTTCGTATACCTGCTTGTGACCACTAAAATATGCTGAATTTCATTTAATACGAGTAAGAGAGAAAGTCGAAGATGTCAATATTGAAACATTAAATTCTCAGCATTGAATCAAGGAATTTTCATGAAAAAATGATTAATTAAACAATATACTAATTATGACAACAAGAACAAAGAATCCTTACCAACAGACATATCATCCCAATCATTCCTTTCGAGCTCTCCAGATTCTTTCAATGATCTGATTTTCACGCCACGATAAATAACCATGCCAAAAATAATTACTGAGCCTGCAAAATACAGTCTGCTTGTAGCATATGCTTTACGTCCTTTGAATTGACTGAATATTGAATCATCTTCCTTGGGTGTGCGAAATACCATGGCTAAGAAATATCATAATCCCACACGTGCAGATTTAAATAGTAGAGAGCTTGTCTGAAAAAGATAGACGCAAATGCTTAAGCCGTATAATTTAACAAAAACGAAAACGCAATCATCATATCAGAATTAAATGTGTTTCCACAAAATTGCACGAAAGATCCAGCATGCACAAAATCATATCTGAATGGATCAGCAGAGCAAAGATGTCAATTGTTATTACTACAATTCGTCGAAATCCCGGTTGTAGATGCCTTCAAGTATCTCAGCGAAATTTTAGATGAAGGAGGCACATCAGGGCGAGACACATGGAGCAAAACGCATGGAAAAATAATTTGGAGATCGATGTCTGGTGTCCTCTGTGACAACGAGATTACGCTACGACAAAAATGTAAGGTTTTCCGCACAGTGGTTAATTTGGCAAAGCTGCATTATGCATAGGTCTGGGCCCAACAGAAAGCCAATCTAACTGAGATGGAGGCATCCGAAATGAAGATGTTGAGGTGGTCAATGGGAAAAAGATAGGATAGGCAGTGACATCACCTGCCATATGCTGAACACTAGAGGCGCCAGTAAGTCAGGTCTAACTTTTTTTGATTCCAACGTGATTCAGTCATTTCCAACGTATTCAGTCATTACGAATACCATTAGCCTAATATTACTTGACAATCACTAAAATAAATTGTTTATCGATATTTTATTGTAAAAAGGTTGACATCGAATTTGCGACCGATGCCGTAAACAGTGCAAGGAAAAGCAGTGTACAGACATCCTAAAGCCGCTACACAATCGCTAGATGATTCATAGATTCTGAGCAAGTGTATCAATACTCCACCTGATATAATATCTAATTTATTTGAATTTATCCATGATTTTCATTTTCATTAATGCATGTATCTGCAGTGCTCCGACAGGGGGTCAGTTCTCAATTTCGTGTCGAAAGATATTTCTCACGACTTTACATGCAACTTGCATTTCCGAAATTCTACTGAACAGAAGTTTGCATTTATCATCATTTCAACTTTTTTTCGTCATTATCATGCTTGTGTTCCGTTTTAGGTGTATATATACGGTTGTCGTTCTGGTGGTGACATGTTGGTCAAAAAATGATATAATGAAACACAAATACACAGTTTGTTCTTGAAAAATGAAACCACTTTTAGGAAATTTTCAAATATAAAGCCACGAAATATTCAATAAATTCCAATATTAAAGCCAATTCTGTCGCACTACGCATTTCGTTTATTCTTATTCAAATGCAAACATGGACTGGATTAGAAACTATTTTCAAATTCAGAGCTACGAGTATACAGAAATCATGACGAAAAAAATAATGGATACTCTTTCGATTTTCCGTATGAAAATCCTTACTTAGTTAGTTTCGATGCTGTTCAACTTTTCACTAATATTTCAGTCAATGACACTATCGACCATATAATTAGCTTAGTCAATTTTGATAGATTTCTTATTAATGATAATACTTTGCGTACTCTCTTGCAACTCGCTTGCACTAATGTGCCGTTCCTGTTCAACAGTAGAATCTACCTTCAAAAAGAAGGAATGAGTATGGGATCCTCCCTTGCACCTCTTATGGCTGAATTCTCTTTAAATATTATAGAAAGTAAAATGCAAATGCCGGACTTTTACATTAGGTACGTCGACGATATTTTAGCAGTCTTTCGGTCTCGAACCGAAGCCCTCACTTTTTTAGACCAACTCAATGCTGTTAATTCATCTCTTCAATTTACGATAGAAGAACCCATAAATGACTCTATCAATTTTCTAGATATGAATATTTTAATAAAAAATGGCAAATTTGAAACCAATTGGATAACAAAAGAAACCAATACTTTATTGTATACTCATAGCAACTCCTACAGTCCTGACTCTTATAAGAACAACGCGATTAAAGCCTTGTACAATAGATCTCAAAAACTAAGCAGTCTCCCTGCCGACCGCGATTATAACAAAAACAAAGTTAGGAATATTTTTATTCAAAACGGATATAATCCGGATAGAATAAATAAAGTCTTTGATCGTTGTGATAATCCTAAGACTAAAATAGAACCTAGCGAAAAAACTGAAATATTTTGGAAGCTCCCCTATGTTTCAACTCTTCTTTCTCGAATAAAACGTAATATTCGCCACATAAATAGTGCTTTAGAAAATAGTATTTTAAGAATTGCCTTGAACACATACAAAACACAAAACATGATAACCAATAAAGATAATATTCCTTTCAATGAGTTATCTTCCGTAGTGCATAAGTATACTTGTGAGCATTGCAGTCAATGCTACGTCGGTGAAACCCGTCGCCATATTTTCACTAGGATAAACGAACACGTGAAAGGTCGACCAGCATCCGAAATATCTCTTCATGTTCACATCCCAAATAAAGATAATTTTAAAATTCTCATTCGCACTCCATACACGAAAATTGCTGAATCATTGTACATAGAGTCATTCCTTCATTCACAGTACCTAATGAATAACCGCAGCCAATCACAGCCGCTTTTCCTATATTGATTTTTCTTGTCTCATTCGCACTGTATATATTGCATCCTTGTTTATTGACCGTTGTCACTGATGATGGTAGCTTGCCTACTGAAACATGTTTGCTGCTAATAAACCTATTAAAAGCTTACGGCTTCTCACTGTCAATAATGGATACTGTTTTGTTACTTATTCCTCTGAAATTGCTGGAGAACACGACCTATGTTCGAGGGATGACTAGCTTACACAGCTAAGCATAATACAATACTCAAATGCGTTATTTTCATTGCGATACATAGACTCAGTCTCAAGATGATGATATGAAGCATTCTCTCCATTCCTTGCTGTCTTTTCCTCACTTCCTCGCTTTCCTTTTCTCGTTTCGCTTGCTCATAGGATGCCCTGGCAAACACAAATTGCTTAACAAATTCCTCATTCATAGGAATAGTTTCAGGAGACCGAATTTTGGTCTTCATGATTGACTTGCAAACCATAAGGGCATTAGCGGTATCGGGCAAATAAGACTGTATTTTCTTCGCTATAACATTGGGCGTAATTGAAAAATCTCTCGATCTCAGCATTGTCATGAGGGATGATAAAAGTAGCTTTCACAACCTTTACCAGAGTTGGAAATGTTTTGCTTTGTTCTATTATCGCCCAATGAGTTCAAACAGAGAGACTTTCTGTGTTGGGAGAATTTAAAATTGTTCCAGCCGAAGCGTTGTCCGTGGAGGCAACTTCTTTTGCGAGGAGCTGATACCTGTGGACTTCGACAGACAAGTCAGAAACTTCCTCCACCGTTCTTCATGAGAACAATACTTTCGATGTATATTTCGCTCATTCATATGATTGTCAATATCCCGCTCGTTGTAAACAGATGATTATACACACCATCAACTCGATTTACCTTGCTTTCACCCCGTGGGTAAGAAGTCTGAAAATACAGTTTGTATTACTTATAATCGAAATTATCTTGAATTCGAAAATGCACTCCGGAGTCCATAAAAATAATTTGCTCATTAACACATTTAGTATAAAAAAGCGTTTTATATCTTCATATTTCAATTCGCGTATCAATGAGTCTCAATTTCGCGTCGGAAGGGCCAATTTCGAGTTCGCGTCGCTGTTGGAGCACTGTATCGGTATGATTTCACAAACGCCCTTGAGAAGCTTGGTTTACAAGTGAAATCGGTCGGGCATACCTGCCATTGTCTTTTCCTTGACTTCCCACGATTTCGGATTGATTTATATTTTTTGCCACTTTTACTTCAATTGTTTTCCCAATATTATATATATTTGGGTAGTCGGTAAAATTTTCGATTTTCTGGCGGGTCAACGTCCAGAATTTTTCCATTCAGTGAGTAATGAAGGAGTGTAAAATTTGAAGTTTATGATCACGTTTAGAACTAACGAAAAGTTTTCTTCGCTTTGTTTTATATGGATTCTGGGCAGCATGGGAGCCTTAACTTGATTGTTAAATACTCGACGCTTTCTTTTTGCCGCTCTTTTTTTGAGCATGAATCTTCAGTTTTCCCTATGTGGGAAGAGTGAGAGACTTGGCATGATAAAACCATCAGAAAGTTAAAAACGGCTACGTTTTCTTTTACCTACACATCTCGGAATTTCTCCACTTTAGTCCACCTATATTCTGGACAGCATGACAGACTTGTTTCTTTTCCGTTCCTGTTTTTTCGGAATTTTTTGCATTTAGTCAAACGTACGTAGGAGAACTATGTTGCCTCCCTGATTATACACTTTTGTAACTGTCAGGAACTCCATCTCGAACCTCGAGTGACGTAATGTGACATATAGGTCAATTTCCTACAATAATATAAAAATGGTTCACCTGTCTGTTGTGTCTACACGCCATACCTGCCGATCTGAAATATGGTTTCCTTTATGAAAATGTTTTACCCTCTCTGACTGCAAAGACATATATGCCACAAGAAATCAAATTAGCTTCTACGAAGCACTAATTTTAGAATTTTCCTCAGCTTCTTGACTTAAGGTTTCTTCAGTAACGCTTTAGGCGTAGACCAATATTCAGCAATTGGAGTTAATGCTTAGTTTGATCGAAGAGAGACTTGTCTTCTCCATGCCATGAATCTTGAGTATTATTCCCATCTTCGACTGAAGAATTCGAAATTCTACTGCAAATAATCGAATCCTAGAAATAATAAAGAAGCTCATGATGACACCATTTCCTTTAATATATTATTGAAATCTTAGTAATTTCCTTATTCCAACTAATTGAGAAAACAATAGAACTTTAAGAAATAGTCAAAACCAAACAAATTATTCGGGAAACCAGCTTCATTGTCATTTCTGGCCCATTTAGCACTACTAAGTTTATCCTCCTTTTTTCATGCTTACTTGCTGTGAGGCCTGTATCAGAACAACTTCACATAAAATTCAACCTGATTGCGGCTGATGACCTGTTTAGATTGGTGGGTTTTACTTGTTTCCACCAGTAGCGTATTTAGGGGGAACCATCGGGACATGTCCCTCTCAGGAATTAGTTGTAGTTTTTTGCAAAAATCCCAGTTACAAACGCTACAGGAGAGCGATCTGTCACTGCTCTAAAACATCTCAAAAATTATTTGCGAACGAGCATACGAGAATATCGATTAAATGGATTAGCCCATCTTTGTATATCAGAGACATTCAGATCAATCGCAACCAATTGTTTGATAACTTGTCATGCAAAGAAGACGACGATCTGATTTTTTTGTACGGATTATACGCAACAATATAGACCGGACACTCCTATACCAAGCCCATTTCTGTTTCATTTGAAACCTGCAGATTTGAGGTATAATTTGGACTTGTATTCGAACTACCATAATTTTGAAAACTTTGGCATGGCTGTTTCTTTTTATTTTTGCAGAACATGTGACTGTGGAAGACACTATCAGTATAGTATAGATACATTATATATCAGTATAGACCCAAGTCATTATAGGATAAGTCAAATTGATTCAATTCAATTCAGAAAAGCAAGTTAGCAATAATTTAATATTGGATAATAGGTCATGTTTACGAATGAACATAATTTGTGCCCCCCCCCCTGGAGGAATTTCTGGATACGCCACTGGTTTCCATATCTGTTTAAACAGGGCATCAACAAGGTGTTTAAATCACATGCCACCCTGATCATCACGCGGTGATAATCATATGATGTAGGTTTAATAGTCCGGCAGCCAGAACGAGTTTCTGCAGGGAACGAGGCCGAAAATGAGACTTTCACAGAATGATGTACACCCTATGCCTACTACGAATCGGAACGTCTGCCGAGTTCTAGTGAGTTCCTCTTCTTGTCAGACAGGATCAGAGAAAAACACATGCAAATCCAATGGGACGCAGATTGCAGTTTTTTGTTGAAATGAAATTTTGTATGTTTTCTCTGATGAAACGAAAAGTATTCAGCCTAGTCATAATTTTTGACATGGAATGTCTTCAGGTCATTTTCTATGATGTGCATGTGCTTTTATCATGCATCTAATCGGCAATGCGTGTGAGAAAATGGTTGAATGTGGATAAAGTTGCTCAAAATGTTTGTGTTTGCCGACATTAAGAGGCTCGCCAAATCTAAATGCGTTTAGCTATATAGACAGGGGTGCATGAAAATGCAAGGAAATGACCTGAAGACATTCCATGCCAAAAATAATGACTCTGGGCTGAATACTTTTCGTTTCATCAGAGAAAACATACAAAATTTCATTTCAACAAAAAACTGCAATCTGCGTCCAATTGGATTTACATGTGTTTTTCTCTGATCCTGTCTGACAAGAAGAGGAACTCACTAGAACTCGGCAGACGTTCCGATTCGTAGTAGGCATAGGGTGTACATCATTCTGTGAAAGTCTCATTTTCGGCCTCGTTCCCTGCAGAAACTCGTTCTGGCTACCGGACTATAACACTCATATGCAATCGAAATAATATCCTCTTGAATAGGACCATAAAATATTGAAACAAAGGGCGCTGCTGCAGTATTCGATTTTACCTTGAACTATGATCACAATACTCGTTCTAAAATGACAGCTGATAGCTACAAATGACAGTTGAATCCTGGCAAGAGCGCACGCATTGTCATTGAAGAAAAAACCCGTAAGCATCCTGCTTGCAAGAATAGCTATTATGTAAGAAATGAAAGGAAAATCAAAGCAACGTCGACGATAAACTGGATGGACCGATAACAGCAAGCAGTGGCCGCAAGGAGGCAAAACCGAGGGAGTCATATACCGACGGTCCTATGACGCACCATGGTGAACGAACGCTAAATCGCTTGATGTTATTAAATCGGTGGTGTTCGAACTTATCAGCACGAGGAGAGTCGGTGTTAGAGGACCTAATAAACGAGCCTAAATCCGTTATCAAACTGAATAAGCATGACTATGTTAACTAAATTAAACCATAATTTGCAGATGACAGCTGCAGGGATACCTAGCTTTTGCAACCGTGTCGGGGAAAGAAAATCGAGGAACAATTGGATTCAGGGAGCATCAAGCGATTATTGTGCCTGTTTCTGAGTCAGAGCAACTCCCACTTCTTCACCAGGGACTGGTGCATAATGCAAAAACGTCATCGAGGAGTATTTACTGCTTTATCTAAAACGAAGGACGCTAATAGCGCGAAAATCTTGCTCAAGAAAAACGCTGTCTTTTCGGTATGAAAGGGCTCACGCAAAAATCAACCAGTTGACTATTACCTGGAACTGCTGCAGCATACTCGTATACGCCTATTTAGTGACAAGACGTCGATAACGATCAACGTTCCATAAGCCCTGCATTTAAACGATTTCTATCAGACGGCTTCAGACTCTTTCTCCTGAGAACTCTATGAACTAAGTCAAATTACCTTTTTGAATTTTAACAAAATAATAATTTGACGAAATATGAGGCTATTTGGACATTATTGATGTCACTTGTGTAGTCATGCAGGAAGGGACTCAAATCAGCGAAGACTGTTGAGGTTTCCCTACAGGATGTATATTTCCAATAGTTCGATGCACAGAGTTCACAAACTGCTCTATATCAACAACCGTCTGAAAGACCTTGCTCCGCAAGCCATGGTATTTAGGATTAGAGACGGGTAATTCACTTAATGTAGCTCCTTTAAACGATTTTGTGGACAAAATTGCAAAGAAGCTATTGTACAATATAGGAAGTTATGTATTGATGGAATCCCTGATGGCGGGATGCGGATGGAAGCCCTAAACTGCGCTAATGGAGACCAGCATTTTCCGAGGAAAATATGCCGTGAGATAATCCATTCTAGATTTGCATAGGACATACATGCACAATGCACATACATGTAAAGTCGGTATCACTTCAATATTATTGGTCTTTACCTGCAACTCGGCCGCTTCGTTTACTTCACGAGAACGAGCAGGGGCGACTGCACAGAAACAGTGCTAGATAATGAGTTGTTAGTGACAAGCAAATTTCAATGGGTGAATGATGCTGTAAGAGATTTGTCATCTTAACAGCGTCCCAGCTCTGGATCTATCACTCCATGGTTCCTACGCTATATCCAAGAAAACATTCCAGGACAATTTCCAGGATACAGAAAACAGCTTTAACATTACTCACTAATGACATCAACATAAATACATTCTTTAGTTAGAAGATAACAACGCAGTTTGAGAGCTGTGAAGTACTGAGTGTACGTTGTAATCAGCAAATGTAACTCCTGTTGAATGATTGAATTAAAACACGTCACGGTAAAAAATTCGAAGAATCCGGGAAACGGAAGATACCAACTTGACTTATTCAGGGCATTTACAAAAATTAAGAATAATCTTCAAAAATGCAAGCGAAAGATTTTTGCAACCATAACCTACTGATTGGTCAATTGCAAATATTCAAAATTGCAACAGTAGACTGTGGTCTGTGTCTCAACGGTTAGCGATTCCCCATTACGATCCATAGGTCGTGAGGTTGAGTCCCCGTATGAAAGTCATGGGACGTCGGCATGAAGGGCATCCGGACGTTCAGTACCACAACTCTCCATAAGTCTGACAGTCAGCGACGTCTATGCCTCATTCATGGGGGTGATGATGTAAAAAGCTCAATTTTTTAACAACAGTAGACCTAGGTTTGTTTAAGAATCCAAAAAACAGCTACATCATTTTTGTGTTTGTCTCAACAATTAAGGTTAGAAGATTAGATTAAATGAGAAGACAGCTGTTACATGTGAAGGAAATTAAAATTACATGTATGAGTAAATCTCACATCTAGTGAACTTTCAAACAACAATCATTCCGTTTAATTAATTGAAAAGGATAATTACTTAACTAGTATTGATAACTTTTAAAATGGACATTCTTTCGCCGACTTCGACCTCGATTGAAATTCGAAATTCAAGTTCGAGTTTGAGACATCGAAGTTTGGTAACAGCGTAAATGATATTTATCATATTTTGATAGTTAGACAGTACGATGCCAAGAATGAAAAGTACAAGTTTATGTGATATCTAAATATCTTTATTTCAAATTAATGAAGGACTACACAATAAACACAAGAAAAAAATTTTCAGCTCGAGCATGCACCAGTATACGATACTTTGTTATAATGAATCAGATATCATATGAACTACAATTTTTTGCCGGCTTACGACAAAAGCGTGTGCTCCAACCACGAAGTCGAACAAATGTACCGCGAGTAAGTTATACTCGTCCGCGAACATTCGTTTTGTATCGAACTTTCTCATTAAATCAATCGCTTAGATTTATAAAAGCAATTTGTACTTAGACATTCACAATGAAATTTCAACATCCATAAGCCTAAGATATAACTATACTCTAGGTGGCCAGTAACGTTAGCATATTAAGGTAATCAAGGAATTGATCGATCGCAGACAATAAGTCGATGAAACAAGAAAATATTCTGAAAAAAAGTGAAGGTCTTTAAAGATTGATAGCTTTTTAAGTCGAAATCAGTTAACAAAAATCATTTGAAAAGCAAAAAGGATTTTTGTTGAAATTCCAGGACTTTCCGGGACCATTTAAGTTCCAGGACATTCCAAGGGCGTAGGAACCCTGCACTGTTTTTCATTTCTGCCACACATTCGATATCAATGCTATTGCGAGTGAATTTTTGTTTTGTTCAAATTACTAAATAAGTATGTATTTTGCACACCAGAGTTTTGGCAAAGCGATTCGTAAACAGGAAGAAGTTGCTTCATTTGATCCGTTTTTGCGCAACCTTCATAAACAGAGTGACACACATAGCATTTCTGTCATGTGATGCGCAGTGAAATTGAACCATGAGAAGTGAGTGCTAAAACGTCCACAAAATTTGATATAGGTGCAAAATGCTTTTTTGAAATTCGCCAGAATAGCTGTAATGTATGACGTATAAGAACTCTACGTCCCTTCCACAGAAGAATGGCTCTGTACAACAATTAATTTGTCAAACTTTCCATCAAATCGTGATTTTGTTCCTATGTATATTTCTATGCAATACCGCTTGTTGTATTAGGCAAATACAGAATTATTATTATAGAGTGCGTTCATAAAGTCACTGTGCACCTAATAATTCAATCCCTGCTTAGTATTTCGTTGCTTAGAAATAGATTGCCAGGGCATTATGAATAGTAAAGTTCCTTTGTAAAAACATCAATTACTACGTGATAACAAAATATATATTTATATCTTACAAAAACTGTTGAAAATGTCCACCTTGCTCACGAATACAGAGGTCTATTCGACGTCTCATATTCTCAAACACTCGGTGAATTTCTTCGAGACTGATAGCGGCAATTTGTTGTCGGATGCTATCTCTTAACTCATGTAGATCTTGTGGCTTGCTTCGGTAGACCTTCTGCTTTACCGCTCCCCACAAGTAAAAGTCCAAGACAATCAAGTCCGCGGATCTTGGAGGCCAAATTTCTTTGGAGATTATTCTGGTTTGGAATATTTCACCCAAGCATCGAAGTGAGGAATTGGCGGTATGCGCAGTTGCTCCATCTTGTTGGAAGTAAGCAGTTGTTTTTTCATCGTCAGTTAATTCGTTGACGAACGAAGCAATGATTTCATTACAATATCTTTCTGCTGTAACAGTCTCGGTAAAAAATATTGGTCCAACTATTCGCCTTCTTGACATGGCGCACCATACCCCAACTTTGAGAGAATGTAATGGCTTCTCAACAAATTCGTGCGGGTTTTCGCTAGACCATATTCGGGAGTTCTGGCTACTGACATACCCTGAAAGATGAAACCAAGCTTCATCAGAAAAGAAAGTTTTATCGAGTACATCATTTCCATTCAGATTTTCTTTGAAAAAGAAGCAGTACTGAAGACGCCTATCATGATCGGCATCCTTCAATTCATGCTGGCAAGAGAGTCGGTATGGATGTAGGCCTATGTTCTTTCTCACAGCAGTATGAGCCGCCCCGAGAGATACCGGTAGACCCACTTCTTGAGATAAGCGGCGCATCGACTTGCTTGGGCTATGAGTCATAGCTTCGGAAATGACATTGACCTTCTGCTCAGTTAAGACTGTTGGTCGACCTGAACGTGTTGCATCTTGCACGGAGCCAGTTTCTCTGAACTTATTGATCAAATTCCTAACAGTGTTTCGATGAGGCAAATCAGTTGTAGGAAATCTCTCTAAAAACTCATTCTTCACATCATCAGTGTATTCACCATTGGCTCGGAAAACATGTTCGACCAAGAAGATTCTCTCTTGTATTGACAACACCATACTTAGCTTGGAAGTGCAATGTCAAGCTCTCGGGTGCTTCGAAATGACTGATATTCAACTCGCTGGTCACTATGTTGAATGTCATAAACCAGTCAACTGCGCCTCTTGAAACATGTAAATGGCTCTGTGCAGATGCAGATATCTATGATTAATTATTACGAGCGTTTGCTTTGACAAAATGTTGTTCAGAACAGGTGCACAGGGACTTTATGAACGCACTATTTATCAAAACTGTTAAATACAATGGCTGATATATATAATTCAGAATCCTTGGTGACGGACGAACCCTCTTTCACACGCATGCAAACAGCTTCTATAAGAAAATTTCTCAGCTTCTTTCCGCCGGCTGCTTTAATCCGTTTTACCGACAATCTTTCTTATAATTTACTTAATAAAATGCCCCAGGACATTGACGTCTTATTATTGACGCATTCGATCCATAGAGACCTCCCGTTACTTTGTGTGACTGCATTTACATACGTTTAGATTCACAAATTTGATCAGATTGAGATCCGGTGGGATGCCTTTTTCTGCAATTTATTCGAGCCCATTGTCTTTCAAGAATTTTTGGAGTTTATAGATTCTGGCATTCAATTTGACAACGGATTTAGGCTTGTCTATTAGGTCCCTTAACACGGGCTCTCCATGTTCAGAGTTCACATCAGTCAGAAAATGTTAACTTCAGCCAATATTTCTCAAGAGATATAGCGCCGAAAGTGGGACAACTCTTGTTGCCAAATTGTTGTGTTTGGCCATTCACAGCATTAAAGACATACATGCAATGCTCACTCCCTGTAAAATTTCAATTTTATCATGTATTGAAATATGCAGGACCGGCCCTAGCGAGTGCGGGGCACCATATAATCTACACATCTCTGCTACGGTAGTAGGCCCATTTTGTTTTCACTCGAAGTGACACCACTTCAACAGCCATTGAGTTTATTACAAAACAATTTTGTCAAAAAATAATGTATTTGGCAATGGCGTATTCTCCGTGCCTGCGGAACTTTCGGCGCATGGCCATAAAAAATATAGTTACCAATATGTACGTGGTGTGATCCAAAATGTCCCGGACTAACCTACTTGCAGATAACCTGTGATAACGAATACTACTTCAGATGTAAATTTAGGTCTTTAAGGCATGAGAAATATGGTTGCCGAAATTTTTCCGGTCAGTTTTCTATTTTTTCAAAATTTTCAAACATTTTTGTCTGAATTTCAAGATTTTCCTATAAATTCTAGCGATTTAGAATTAATATATTTAGATTAACTTGACAGTTAAGCTATCACTAATAACCTGACTAATAATTAACGGAAAAACAAATGTTTTGTTCCAGAAAACAGTTTACTTTTCAATGTATGAGCCGTTAGCATTCGTCACTTTTTGCCAACGAAGTCTCAATTCACAAAAAGCTTTATGAAAAATTTCCGGTGTCAAAGAATCAAAAAACTCAGTAACTGCATCCCGCAGTTCAACTGGCGATTCAAAATGGTGTCCACGAAGATGCTTTTTGAGGAATCTAAACAGATAGAAGTCACTTGGGGCCAAGTCAGGTGAATAAGGAGGATGGCTCAATAGTTGAAATCCGTTTCTCGTTAAGGCATTGGTTGTCTCCTGCGAGGTGTGAATCGGAGCATTGTCATGAAGCAAGTAGAGGGGAATGTTTCGTGGCTTTCTTATTTTCTTCCTCGCTTCAGATAACAGATTGGAATAATATTCGCTATTGATTCTTACTCCTTTATCCGCAAAGTCAACCAGTTGGATTCCCGAAGCGTTCCAAAAGACCGTCAGCATCAACGACCGGCGATGTGATGTTCCGGATCGCATTTTCAAAGGGGCAGACTCGCCTGATTTTCGCCACTCTGCAGATTCTCGCTTACTTTGAGGCAGATACAAACTTAAAGGTGTTTCATCCTCTGTAAGGATGCAGTTCAGAAACTGATCTCCGTGCATTTCGAGGAGATCCAAATTTGACTGTGCCGCCAGAAGTCTGTTCTCCTTCATTTCAGGTGACAGAAACTTCGGTACGAAACGTGATGCCAGTTTGCGATATCCAAGTCTTTCGATGATGTCATGACAGGAGTGATAACTGATTCGCACTTCTCTTGACAACTCACGGATGGTTATCCTTCTGTGTGCTGTAATCACTTCATCGCACTGACTCGATTTCTCTTCCGGAATCTCCTGCGGCCGACCAACAGTTGAAAAATCTTGCTCCACAGATTGTCTTCCGCGTTTAAATTCGCTTATCCAGAAATAAGCAGTAGTTCTCGATGGAGCCTTGCTTCCATATGCCAGGCTTAATTCCTTTAGAATGTCACCATTAGCGAAGCCGCGGATCAGGAGGTATCGTATCACACTGCGATATTCGACTGAAGACACGCTTGTCACATCCATCATGAAAACTGATAGAACAAAGAACCATCGTTGACACGGATTTCTTAATGAATGCGTGCTGAATGAACTTCACTGATTGATATCGTAACACATGAAGCAATTAACAAAAGACGTGCAATATTCATGGCAAAGATATCCGTCAAATAAGGTACAAATCAAAATCAATCTAACTATAACAATAAGACAAATCGGATCTCGATCAATTCAGAAAATACAGAAATTCATGTTAAAATGTAAAAATATTTTTTAAAAATAGAAAACTGACCGGAAAAATTTCGGCGACCATATTTCTCATGCCTTAAAGACCTAAATTTACATCTGAAGTAGTATTCGTTATCACAGGTTATCTGCAAGTAGGTTAGTCCGGGACATTTTGGATCACACCACGTATATTACAGAAAAGTAATTTTAATCATTATTTTGTATTCATCTTGCCCTGATTATTTGACACAGCTTAGACAATATTCAGGTCTTATTATCAGATCATAAACGCTCATGTGAATTTTGACTCGCGCGCGGAACAGCTGTTTCACTCCATTACATACACACATACACTTGTTGATAAACTGTTTCAATTGACGAATCTGATAGCGCACAAACTTCCTATCACAGTCGCAATATCGTCTTCCCTTGCCGGTAGACATAACAAAACAAAAACCTTCAGCTAAAACAAACCTCGCTAACCTTCGACGGTGCTACAAAAAATGCCTCAAGCATTAAGAAATTATCTATTATTAGCAAGGTTGGCTTTTTGCCGGTTTAAACTGGTTTTTGCCACTATGTGGTATGTACCCAAAATAAAAGTCAGACACGTTCAATTCGACCACTTTCTTTCAACGCCAATTTTAGTGTGTGACAAACAATCCTACAAGCCCCACAAATACACGGAGGCAGAGCAGCAAGCTCATAAACATTACATTGACAAGACTCGCAATGACAGACTGTCAGACACATGATACTCTACAAACGTTTACCGCTCACTAACAAAAACATGCAACATAACACCCGGACGAATCTGAGAAACTTAATAGACAATAAATGACAGTACACGATACCACATGGTAAAAACCAGGTAAAAACTGGTAAAAACCGGTAAAAACTAAAATTCCGAAAAATCAGCCTATTTCTTCGCGAAATGATCGACAGGAAGTTGGGGTTTGAGTATCACGATGCATGCGGGTTTGCAGATTACAACTCCTATCTTGCAAGACATTACATTCATTCTTTGATAGAACCACCATTTGTGTCACGAACGACGTACGATGTCGTTTTTGTTTACGATTGCTCTGCCCTTTTCTTGCGCTTTTCGAACAAATGTAGATTTCATCACCATTTTGGCCCATTAGTTCATGTAACAGAATTGTTAAATACTCCCAGAATTATCATCAAATGAATAAAAAAATGAAAATAAATATATGAATAAAACTGGTTTGTACATAAATTAAGCATTTACCACTTTCTTCATGTGGATGAGCTTCAATAATCCCAAATCGTCATTCCTCTGTGCTGAGTCTTAAGCAAGAATGCAGAGTGTATTTTAATAGCAGCTTAGGTTTCATCAGATCTAGATTTGAACCCTGGTCTCATGAACGCAGAGAGAACACTCTATCAAAAAGACTGCACCGGAAAATCTCAGCTCCCAAATCAAGCAATGTGCAAGTCATTTACACTACATTGCACTAGTTAATGCTTGTGACTGTAGCAGAAAATCATGATTTGGAAGAACAAATAAAAATTAAATAACATATTTCGCAGCAGAAATCTTGAAAAAGAAAGGTATGGTGCATGTCTGAACAGCTTCAGTTATAATCTCTACAAAAGAACATTTTCAGTAAGCTGCAAAATTGATCATTGTTAATGGAGTCTGAGGGCGACAAACAATTGTGACATTATTATGATATTCAAGCTTGTTTAAAATTCTTCCAATTTCCATATTTTGAACTCAGATCAAAACGTTACTTAAAAAAATAACATAAAAATGTGAAGGTTAATATTTTTTGATCTATTCCTTCGGGGAGTGCAGAATTAATTTCATAGAAATATCCGTGTAATCACAATTGCTCACCTGCTCACCTTGTCGACCCTTGTCCCGCGTATCCCAGGGTAGGTCCAGTCCTCTTTTTCCATTCCTTCCGGTTATGGACCAGTGAGGCATCCACTCCTTTTGTCTTCATGTCGGCGGTTATTGTCGCTGTCCAGGTCTTCTTCGGGTGGCCTCTACCTCTTCTTCCTTCCACTTGCAGACGTGAAGCTTTCTTAAGGGGATGGCTCTCTCCGCGACGCTGCACATGACCAAACCATGACAGCCTTCTTGCTCTTGCCACTTCTTGAATAGGGGCTATCTCCACATTAGATCTTATTTCTTCATTTTCTTCCGGTCCAAGCGTGTGTAGCCCTGCATCCACCTTAGCATCCGCATCTCCGCCACGTGCAGCTTCTGCTCATCTGTCTTGAGAGGGGCCCAGCACTCAGAACCATAAAGGATTGCTGGCCTGATCATAGAGGAGTATACTTTGCTCTTTATCTTCAGTGGCATCCTTCTGTCACATAGCACTGGAGTCAGTCTCTTCCATGTGTTCCAGCCGCAACGTACTCGATGTGCAACATCACCTGCGCTGGTCACCTCAGTATTGACCATGGACCCCAGATATTTAAAGCAGTCCACACTCTTCACCGGCTGACTCTGAATCTCCATAGTTGTTCTTCTTCGGTCGGACGACAGATATTCGGTCTTGTAACGGCTTACCCTCAGGCCCTTACTCTCAAATGCTCTCCTCCATGCTTCCAACCTTCGCTCTACATCTTGATGACTGCTTCCAAATATTACGAGATCGTCGGCGTATAACATATCCCAGGGACCACCTCTTCTGCAATCCTTGGAAATTTCATCCATTATTACGATGAAGAGAAAAGGGCTTAAAGCTGAGCCTTGATGTAGCCCAACAGAGACAGGAAAGGCACGACTTTCACCTTGTCTACATCTCACTGCAGTTGTGCTGTCCCTGTACATGTCCTGTATTAAACGGATGTAGCACTCCGGTACTTCCCGTGTGCGGAGACAATTCCATATCAGCTTCCTTGGGACTGTATCGTAGGCCTTTTCGAGATCAACGAACACTGCGTGGAAAGGCTTATTTTTCTCTCTGAATGCCTCCATCGCCATTCTCAGACAAAATTGTGGGTCTGTTGTGCCAACTCCTGGTCTGAAGCCAAATTGATTGATATCCACCTCAATAAGATCACGAAGACGCTTCTCCAAAATCTTCATGGTGTGACTGAGAAGCTTGATACCGCGATAGTTGCCAACATCTTGATGGTCTCCTTTACCCTTGAAGATGGGTGTAATAACACCTTTCCGCCACGCGTCCGGTATCCTTCCCGATGTCAGTATCTCATTGAAGAGGTACACCAGAATGTCCAAGCCGTAGTCCCCAAGCACCTTGAAAACTTCAGTAGGAATGTCATCCGGTCCACAACTCTTACCCGATCTCACTTTTTTCAGTTGCTCAGCCGAAAAAAAAGTGAGATCGGGTAAAAGTTGTGGACCGGATGACATTCCTATTGAAGTTTTCATCGTGTAATCACAATTGCTATGGGATATTTGCCACAGATTTAGAAGACAAGCTATTCTATGAGATCAGCAGGGAGGTTAATCGTAGAAATCCGAGGCCAGATTTCTACATTTTCTTGCCCTTCCAGCTTCATGGAGTGCCTGCTTTCGATCTTCTATATAGAGCCAAGTGATTTCCTTCCATCATAGACGTCTATTGCATCTTACAATGAATGAAATTAATAAAGCAACAAAATGCGTGCACGCTTAAAAGAATGCACAACAGCTTTATAGCAATATTTTTTGTAATAATTCAAGTTCTTACACCAAGCCTATACTTGGAACATATTCTTGATTGAAATATGATATTGATAAGGTTTGAATTGTGAAAATACAGGCCTAAATGTTTATCGAATGATGAAAAAGTAAGATGAACTTATTGCGACTAACGTTCATCAATGAAGTAAGGAGTAACGATGAT
The DNA here is from genome assembly GCA_907163375.1 of Prostheceraeus crozeri. Taxonomy (NCBI): domain Eukaryota; kingdom Metazoa; phylum Platyhelminthes; order Polycladida; family Euryleptidae; genus Prostheceraeus; species Prostheceraeus crozeri. The sequence goes on from CAJQUW010009328.1 coordinate 105,504, forward strand.
CTCCTACATTGCATGTACCCAAAAAACTTAAGTAGTAATGCTGGAAAAAAAAATAGTTTTAGCCATATTTTTACCGAAAAATGGTGGCAAAAGCTGGTGGTTTTTACCAGGTGGTAAAAACCAGGGTGGCTTTTACCGGCCAACCCTGATTATTAGACTATTCCATCGAAAACCCATGGACAGTGAGAGCATGATTTCCGTGTCCTGCCTTCACTACCATTGTCATACGCTTTGACGATAGTGCATGACGCTCATACATCACACAGAATCAACCACAGAACAGATAAAGCAGATCAGCTTTATATACACATGATGACAATGTGGTGACGTTGGAACAGTGAAACCGTGAATAAATACTGAATAAAGCATCAATCTGATTAAGATGTACATCAATGAAGATTCCATAGTTTCAAATGTGTTAACAGTGATATTCTTTTTAGGTGTCAACAATCTCATAATTAGCATTAATTAACGGTTGATTAACCACATATGTGGCCTAGGAGTCAATCTAGTATTCGCGAAGAGTAGACGGAAAATCAACCATCACACGAAGCTTGATCAACACGAAATGGAAACTACTCCTGAAGGAAATAAAAAGTAAGCAGATCTTGACAGCCATAAAAATGGAATACGTGAGTGATTTGCAGGCGGTAATAAACGCAGAAGGCCTTTGGTCTGAAAGCACACTGCAGCACTGGTATTTGGCAAGCACGGAACATAGAAAAGAAGACCAAGAAGCTATCATAGCACTTCAAAATTACACAGACAAATTGTGTATTCGTGCAAAGGGATGCTTGCAATTTTGAGTTTGAAACGTTCGCATTTCCAGAAAAGATGGAATTTTCCGACTATTCTAACGCTAGTCTCCTTTTGGGACGTACGCTGGGGTTATAGAGCTCGAAACGCCAGTCCAAATCTAAAGAACTAATTTTCGTCAAAATGTACCTTGCATCAATTCGTACTGTAAGGGTCGAATGGTTATTTTAGACGTTTTCATGAGTGGGGGGTTTTACTAGAAACAATGCGTACATGCGATGAATACAGGAGATGATTAAGCTCTAGTATGATTACGTTGTGCATAATTACGTCGATATCACGCATGATACATGTGCATAAACCTGTTGACAATTCGTCACGATTCTTGTCAACATAAACAATGAAAAATACACATAAAACACACAGAAGTATGTTTAACAACACTGCATACAAAAATTACAAACATTTGATGTATAAAAGTAAACTTAGAACAATTATTGTAAACTGCACATGCACCAGTGAAATGTCAAAAAACATACTTTAGAGTGGAAAATAAATCAAAACAAAATGTACATTTATCGACATCTCGCTTCAATTTCGTTCTGAAGCTCCATCACTATTTCCTGGAGTGTTTTTGGCTCTACTTGTGAGCGGATGAGCCTAATGATGTAGTTCGGCTGATCCACAAACACTAGCTTTTTCGACAAAGATTTAAGTTTTCTCTCCTGACTTCTCAATATCAGCTGTATATCGGAAATGTGACATCGCCACATTTTCAACTCCCCCAACAGACAAAATATGATCTTTGATTATCCGACGAGGTCAAAATTGGCACGGAGAATGTTTACTTTGAAATCCACTTTGTTCAACGAAGAGTTTCGACGCTCGCCTGGCCATGGCTCTGCAGAAGAAGTCGTTTGAAAGCAGACCAATAGTCATAATAATAACCATCGCTGAAGAGAAGTCTGTAGCACAAGATCCTTCTCAGCTATTGTCCGATAACTGTGCCACATTTGTCAATTCAGACAAAAAAACATAGCCATCGCAAAGGAATCTCTTGAATTCACGGAGGACACTGTCGCCGCTTTCCCCTGATATCACACCACAAGTAATAAAAATTTGAGTCAAGTGCCGCATCATACGTTCCAGACTGCCACTGTCTCTTGCAACCATTGCGGAAGAGTCCAAGCATTCCGAATAGCAAACAAATGAATACTTCTGCGGAATCTTCACGAAATTTCGGTGATGATTAATCGGCTGTGATTAATAATTCTTTGGCAAACATCAAATGTTGTCTGAGGACTACCATGAAATTCTTTCTTCGCATCCCAAGTTAATTTCCTTTTGCAGATTTCCACGGTATTTCATGTGTAATTTCAACAGACCATTGTTCTTGGCTTTCAATGCAATATTAGACTAGACGATAATGTTCATGATACCCGGGTCATGATATGAAAGACGTTTCGCAATGCGCCTTCGAAATCTTTCATTTAATATTCACACTATTGCCGGCTGTCGCAATGAACAAGATAGCAGTCACTTACCACCTCCAATGAAGATGCAGGCGACAAAAAGCAAAGAATAAAAACTGGCACCGGTGTGGTTGTCGCGAGACCTAAGTTTCACCTGCTGAGATGATATAATGATCATTGCCTCTAAGATAAAATGAGATAACACGCTCAACCTCGTAAACCACAGAAATATGAAATCATAATGATTATACTACAAAATTGCACGTGCATGATCAATCGTCAAAAAAACAGCCGTTTATTAATACGAAAATTTGAATTGTATTACTTTAAAGAAATATTATATCTGATTGATTATTATCAGATTAGCCTTTTATGGTAAGACTCAAGATCTAAAGTCTTCACTGTGAGTGATTGAAGTGAATGAACGAAGTCCATGGATTGAAGTCCAAACATCTTAATGAAGCTCATGCTAAGTAGACAGATGCATAGGAGTAGTTCACGGAAACCTTGATTACAGCAATCTGCTAGAATTTTGACACAGCAAGAATGCCTTTTAATGAGCTTTCAAAAGTAAAAATGAAATGCAGAAATGCACCATGGCCATCACAGAGTGTTTTGAAACCTGCCTGTCAAGAGTTTTCTCCGTCATCTGCGATGTCAAAGTTTGGTAGGTTTCGTGAATATTCAGTCATATTCAATGCATAAATGTGCATCATGTACACAAATGCGCAATGGGATGCGGAAGCGATTGCCAATGCGATCTGATGTCCATGGGTGCAATAACTACTCGTGTGATGCCAAAGATATTTATCCAATGAGATCCACAATTATTGGTGTGATACCTACCATGATCCCTGAAGTGTTATACAATACTTGCTCTCTAATGAGATCCAGTCTATAGGTGCAAATCTTTTACTGAATATCTCTGAAATGTATGGCTGCAGGTACAATTAATAGACCCGCTTTCGAACACAATGTGTTTATCTAGTAAGTGGTAGTGTGTTTGTCTGGTAAGTAGTAGTGTGTTTGTCTGGTAAGTAGTAGTGTGTTATCTTAATTATTAGATGCTCGGATATACAGTCATTCGTTTTTACCTGGCTTCATAATTCATGTGACCACACTCAACATTTGTTTATAGACGACTTCACAACTTAAATAGTATATTTCGCAAGGACTAAAATAAGAGTTAGAAAGATCATTATGAGAATTAGAAGTAAGAAGAATTATAAATGGCCTCAGTTTTATGAAACTGGAATGCTCACTGTTGGTGTAGGTTTATTTGGTTTGAAACATCAGTGGAGAAATTTGTTTAAATGCATGTCAGGATTGTGACGACTGGCACACGTTGCAATTAGTTTCGCTTGTCTCACCTGATCAGTGGAATAAGTTTTCAGAATGGTAAGCATTAATATGTTAAAGCCGTGTCATGTCCTCATGGTTTATTTTTCAGACTATTCACACAGGTTATTTTAATACAATCAAGCCGCACATTTTTTATTTGACTTGTTATTTCGGTAAATTTGAATGTGAAATGCCTTAACCAACTATGTAATTATCTTCGCAGATTGGTTAATTCACACACTTTTAGCCGTTAACTCTACAGATCCATCTCTGTTTGCACTTTCTGATTCTATATGCTGACAATGTACCAATTTATGCGATTCTCCGTTGTTGTGATTCGATCAAACTTTAACTGAAAGCAGAGCCGGTTTGCGTCAGAACCCACACCCAGGGTTGCCAACATTTGCTGAGTGGAATGCGTGAGATTATTGTATTAGATAAATATACTGCATCTTGAGACGTCTAACACGAGTATTCGCATTTTTTCTCAATCTCAAAGAAGTAGATATCTAGGTCACTGGCAACGTTCTGCATGGAAATGGTATTCCAAAAGTCTATGGTATAAGGTACACGTTTAAGAGAGATGATTACAATTAAACTACTTCCAATTAAATAGCATGTTATTTCGCTTAACTGCATAGATTTTACGCGAAAGTCCAGTTCTATCAGGAAATGTCGTTAAGAATTACATCAAAAATACGAATGCGTGAGATAAATACAACAGGCGTGAGAAATTTCTTGAATGCGTGAGAAATTTTGCCTCCAGCGTGAGAGCGTGAGAAGAGGCCTGAATGCGTGAGACTCACGCCCAATGCGTGAGAGTTGGCAACTCAGAACACCGAATGTAATTTAGTACATTATACTCTTCTACACTAGAATGGTCCACACATTAGAAATTTGAGCATCATGGCATGAAAAAAGCTCCATGGAAGCTTGAACAGTTCTCCCCCGATTTCATCGAATTAACCATAGGCTAAGGATTGAGAATTCACTCTAATTTTATGGATCCTTCGTCAAAATTTTTTTTAAATGCAGAGTTGCCAGCTCTCACGCATTGGGCGTGAGTCTCACGCATTCAGGCATCTTCTCACCTCTCACACTGGAGGCAAAATTTCTCACGTATTCAAGAATTTTTTCACGTCTGCTGTTGTATTTATCTCACGCATTCGTTTTTTTGATGTAATTCTTAATGACATTTCCTGATAGAACTGCACATTCGCGTAAAATCTATGCAGTTAAGCAAAATAGCATGCTAACAGGTCTACATATCTACTTTAAGATGCAGTATATTTATCTAATACAATCTCACGCATTCCACTCAGCAAATGTTGGAAACCCTGTAAATGTCAACCTCTTACTCTTTTTGATTTTTTTTGTCCTGACTTACCTTATCGGTCTAAAGGCATACTCGGTTACTCTATTACCTCTATGAGATGATATTTGCAATCATATGATTATCAAATTTGAGTCACTATTGATATTTCTTGTAATTTTGAGTAGGCAGAATCCAAGGTAGTCCAATATTTCGCGCTTTTTTCGCGCTTTCGAAATCTGCATCACTCTTGGATGTCACAAGCCACCAGTACTTATAACGTTGCACTTTTAAGTTGACATTAACATCACGTTGATTACGCAACTGTGTAAGATCTTATATGGCTGGGTATTAAAGTAGCAGGGGAGAGTGGGGTGACATGGCAGACCCTCTACCACAGAATCTGTCCATTAGAAAGAAAATCCGAAATATGTGAAATGAAGGTCTATTAGACTACAAATATGGGAGATGTGAAACTTTTACCTGGCTCGCTTATCATGCTGAGCAGAAATCGATTTTTTACATTTTTGAAAATTAGTGCATTTTTCTTAGCCCATCATCAACATCAAACACTACGACACATCTGAAAGAGGATAAATTTAATGGCTTCATAGGCCCATGTAAAATTCCTGATTGTAAAGCCTTCGAAAAAACGTCTTTTACTTTCATTTATTTAATCACACTGTCACGTTTGAGGACGGTTTCTAAAATCAGAATACATAAGAACATATACAATCTTTACACAAAACTTCAAATATAGCAAAACTTACCAAATGGTTTATGGCTTTAACAAATAACAGTATTTCAAATTGTAGCAATGTTAGAACGTAAGAAGAAAGATTTAAAAGTCACAACCCAAAGTCACAGATCATAGCAATCCATAGAAGATTAGATAGATAGAAGATTAGAATCCATAGTAGATTAGAACTGTTTTTTTTTCAATTTTATTTATTTAAAATAATACAATTTATTACTTTTCATTGAGTAACCCCTAGCTTCGTTCATGGCTCATAGCTGTGCTAGGGGTGAAAATTCAATTAAAAAAATATGAAGAAAGTTTTACATTATATACATAGATAGATGAAGAGCAGCGCTATAACGTAACCGACGACGGAAACAAGATAACAAACTCAAGCGTACTGACAACAGGCCAAAGATATCACAAAACACTCAAAGCACAGACATTGAAAACAACATAGCATCAAAGACAACTCTAAGCAAAAAAGACAAACTTAACAGGCCCAGATTGTTGATTTGCTGATGTCAATTTCTATCACTTTGAGATGACAGTAAATTTATTTCTAAAAGACGAGTGGGTGACGGCAGCTTTTCGATTTCTGCGTTTAGTGATTCCTGGTCACTTAATAAAATTGGTCACATTGATGAAAATAACTCAATGCACAATGACCATTCAGTAAGCATTATGATTCATCAAAATTATGTTATCTACCGGCACTATTATTGTCTAGCCGGACATAACAACATGAGGCATTGATTTCTCATACCTATCGGAGCATGTGGCGTCTCCAGATAGTTTTGTCGGGGTATAGGATCTCTGCTTCTGGGGGGCTGCCCTCTAGAATTCACTTCCAAACGCAGGAATTCAACCAACATTTTCTAAAAATTGGATGAAATTCTATCTTTTGTTCTTTGGGTGGTGGGGGGAGAATAGCGAGCACGGTGGCCTTCCTCCCAATGACGCTAGTGATCAACTAAATCTATATCCTAGGAAGACGCAAAAGCTCTTATTCCTTCTCTATTTGCTAAGATGCTTTGCTGAAGACTGAATGACATTTTCATGACACTTTGTTTTGAAATGTTTTTTGTCTGGCCTTATAGGAAATTGCAGAGGTAAAAGTATGCCTGCTGGTAAATATGAGCTGATTGGTAAAATTGAGCTAGTTGAATTCTGGTTGATATTTGAATCATAATTTACAGACATACGAAGTTAGGCCAAATGCTGCCATGTCACACCGCATCGATGGGGAGACACGGCAGTTTCTGATTTTTTTTGAGATTCAAATTGGAAGGTCAACAGCTCCTCTCATAGAATTTTGTATGATATAAAAAAAGTTGTGAAAACGCTGCACAGTACGGGTGATATATATATTTGATTTATTTTCATTATTTGAACATGATGGATGATTGACAAAAATGCCATGTCACCCCATTCTCCCAATATTAATGTAGGCCTGCTCACTTAAGCTGATAAAGCGAAATGCAGACAGAATATCATCGCTATTGGTCAATTTCAATCAAGAATTAAGCTCGACATCAAATTCTCAAGCTGCTCTAATGTAGACTTGCTATACATACATGACTTGAAAGCTTGATCTGAATTTCGTATGTCTGATACGAAAAATGAGCACAAAGATCATGGGGTTTTTTACTTGAGTATCCAGAAAGTAGTAAAAAGCGCTCAAACTTGATTTTTTCGCTAAAAATACACAACAGGGACAGCTGCTGTGCATAAATATATTGTCTTTTATTAGAACACATTCAGCAAGCAGGGAGGGGTATATAGGCCTAGTCATTTGCTAGGAATGAAACAATTACATTGTCCACCACTCTCATCTTTGGAGACATTCAAGTTACCTCTAGGTTTTGTCTTTTAGGCTTTTCAGACTTGCAGATGCTTTTAAAACCGCAATTCAAATCAAAGCATATCAACAAAAAAAAGTTAAAGTATATCAACAATTTTCCTGAAATTTCTATGTTAAAATTTGCAGTTACACCAGCGAAAAGTGTCTGTTTGTACACTTTACTTCATCTTCTGTCACTGAATGATAACTCATTTGAAAGATCATGATCTGTAGATGATTTCTATAATAACCAGTTCAACAAACTACCAATTTGTGTAACTTTTATGAGCAAAAATTCGAAAAAATGGAGTCAACACCTTAAATGTCACAATTTTACCACTGGAAATACATAGGATTGTGTTATCCTCTCTATTTCTGAAAAGCAAATGATCTGATCCGGCAGACGCGAAGTTTTGCAGTAGGTTACAGGTGTACTATGCTATGTGAAAGCTTTATGTACTACCTCGTTCCCTGCACAAGTTCGCGCTAGCTCCCGGACTATAATGTCGGGCGCAATAAAGATAGTATCAAACGTAATTTGCGACCGAAATCAAAATTTTGCTTGGTCAGTTCCATCCTTGATGCTTTGAAAGGGATAATATATTCAAGATAACTTAAGATATGTCAAGAAGTGAAAATATGAGAAAGCTCCCAAGAAAAGAATTAGAGAAGGTATGCATACCTAATTTCAATGCCTTTCCTCCTTTAGTTCGTATGCTTAATGTAAGAGTCAAAAATATCTTTCCGATCTTCGAATATTTTTAGATGAGCACAAATGCAGTAGGTCTAATGACAGTAGTAATAGTGTGGTTATAACATGCTTGCTATCAATCCGCTCGCTTCTCTGTCGTGAATTTGAAATGGAGTTTTGAGTGCGATCGTTGGCATAGCTCGTCGACACATATCATTGGCATGTGCTGATGCTAAAGATCGTCATCATAGATGTTTGAGATTTTTTCCTGAGTGAGTGGAAAAGAATGCCACATTCGATTAATTTCTTCGGAGCGGTAGGATGCTGTCCAGGAATTGATGTCACATGTAGTTATTTCTAATGAAAAGAATGCGTATCGAATGATTGATTAATTTTTAAAAAGTGCACGTTATCGAATGTGATAGTGACATTGATTCTGCATCTTGCTTGTCAGACTCACTTCACGTATCGATGAATGAAATGATTGAATTTATGGGTAGTATATAATATTATTATGAATTATCCGTAAGCTAGAAATGAAAACTGATAGACTAACTCACAAAAACCAATAGAATACGATAGTTTTAACATGCATGCTGTGCCTAATCTTCTTCACATTCAGTCTTACTTAATTTCTTTGCTAGAATTTGTTGCAGGATCTATGCTCATTGTAACTTGTTTAGTTTTGTCACTGTATATGCCTATTTGAACCCTTGCGTGCTGTAAGGGCCTCATGCTAAAGCCCTTTGTTGCAAATTTAATTGAAGATTAAGCCAATGGCAAAATAAATCATCTTTCCATGACCGATGACCGAATGTAGTATTTTTGTGGGATGTATAACTCAAGGTCGGAGCGCACCTGAGGCACTAGGGCTACCATGTCTCTCTTAAGCGCTTGTAGGAGGGTCTACAGTCATGCTCATCTCATGGCTCTGGATCATTGACTATCTTACTGTTTATACGTCTTCAGAATCCATTAGTAGACATACTGAATTTGTTAAGTACCGCACCTAACTGTTACTGTAAGGGATCGACCGGGTTATCAGCTGGTCCGAAATTTCGGACCAGCCGAAATGCTCTGAAATTTTGGTGTTGGTATGAAAAGTCCAAAATGAGTTTGTGAACTCAAATGTACTACTGTTGAGCTTGATGCAACATTACACAATTAGTATTCTTAATTTTTCTTCACATTCAATTTTACTTTATTGCTTTTTTAGACATAGTTGTAGGGCCTATTCATCTGTATAGGCCTATCTGATGCAAATCTATCGACCTAACATATATCGATGAGCATGCAGACTGCAAGGTCAGCTATACGTGTACACTGCACATGCCTTACAGTCAGTTTCCTAAATAGTTGCACAACCCAAAAAATTCCTTGTATATTATCAAATTTAATCTTGGGCTGATAAGTGATACTAAATTCATTCACTTGGTCAGCCGAGATATTTGGCTTGGAAAATAGTGGTTTCCCTAATAAAATGAAGTAATTAGTGATTGCAAATTCGTTTTGTTTGTCAGTATCATTGTGTAAGCTCAGAGATCATGTCGGCCCTCGTGTCACTCACTGTCTTGTCATGTTTGAATATGAGCTGCTCTTGTCGACCCACTTATCGGACGCAGGCGTCAACGACTGCGGCGTTAAGAAAATGCTATATTGTTTGCCAGCAGGTGCCGACAACACTACCGGTACGTGTGTAGATCTGATATTCGAAATCTTCTGACCTCAAATAGGGGAAATGATGACTCACTGAATGGCTGAGTATGAGAACACAACAGGTTTAAAGTTTGCCACTGAACGGATGGGCCGATCTTGATGAAAGTTTCAAGTTCTTGTAACTGATAAGTCAAACCTGCTATTCAACCCAAATTTGAAGACTCCAGTAATAACACAGCAAGTTATCAACTTGTTTGCAGTTGACCGCTAAAAAGTGTGTTTATCTTGAAGTGGCGCAAATCAAGCAAAGATGCAAAATCAAGCAAATGTTGGAAATCGAAAAAATAATGTCATCTGAAAGCTTGACACAAGCATGATTCAATGATTGTAATCTTAATTTTTTGTGTTGCGTGGGGTCGTCTGTAGATATCGGTGAATGAATTGACAAAACTTTTATATTTTCATATTTTTTAAGTCCACTGACAACAAGTGACCAAGTTAAAACACTTTGCCAAGTTAAAACACTAGACATAGTAAGTTAATTGAAGTTTAGCATCTTCATCAATGAAAAAATCGTCAGATATTTTTCATCAACAATTTTTCAGTGAAACTTATTAGCACTACATCTTGTACATCAAACGAATCTTAAAATCCTTGCATAGTGAAAAGGCTTGTAGGTATTTCATACTGCTCGTCCAATAAAAAATTCCGTTATCTTCATTTTGAAATCCTGTATCGAAGAAAATCTTCACTTTTCTTTTATGAGGCCTACTGTTCACACAGGAAGATGAAATACATGGCAAAATAGTCCATGGAATACAAGGTTTCATTTGCCTTATCGTTTATTAAAATTGAACTAGGACTACACTACGAAAATTCTGCTTGAAAATATGTTTATCTTTTGTGCAATTATTTGTGAAGCGGTCTGCATGAGTACTCGTCCTCATCGAATATTTTCCTTTTCTTTGGAGGATCCCAAACCGCCAATGAAGCAAGAGAGAAAACATTTTTTTAAAGGCAAGGCTGATAAAAAACGAGCCTTGCTTCGTCAGCAATTTAGGATACTCCAAGCAATAAGGAAATAAACATAGATCCCAAACTTATTTGTCATTGAATATTGTAGCTTACTTAATATGTACTGTGTAAGAACAAAATAGAAATGAAGTTTTTGCAAATGGTGAACAAAGAGACAGTAGACTTAAAGGTCCCAGAGATGACAATAATGCTCCATCAGTAAAAGGACTTTTCAAGATAGCAGCGCGTGATGAAAACTGACTGAATGACCCCAAGTTGTGACACTCAGGAAGTTTAGACTACAGTGTCCTATTCAGTGTGGCAAACTTATTGTGGTGATCAGGTAATTGTATCAGGTTATTGTATGATCGATTGAGGATACATTAGGGTGTAGTTTTTTATGGAAATCATAGAAGAAGTATTTCCCTAAACTGTCAGTATGGTTGAAAATACGGCTCTACTTCCATGTCTAGCCATTTTTTAGTTGTTTTTGCTCTCACGTGCACTCGGATATCAATGTCAATTTCAAGCTTGTTTGGTATGTTAAATGATTATAGCAACATCAATTTTCTTTTTATTGCATCAAGTGAAACTGTATTTAATCTGACATTTTTTATTTTTAGCCTGTTTCTCCGAGTGCAACGAATGTTGGATCTGGGGCCGGCCGCGTCACAGGAAAACCCGCTGGTACCCGAACAGCTTCAGGTGCTGGTAGCGGAGGTGTTCGAAATCGGAGGTCGACAACCGGCCAAGGAACTGTACGTCGGTCTACCCCTGGTGGTGGATCTGGAGCAGGCGCCGGAATGTGGAGATTCTATACCGAGGATTCGCCTGGAATTAAAGTTGGACCTGTCCCTGTGCTAGTCATGAGCTTATTGTTCATTGCATCAGTTTTTATGCTTCATATTTGGGGCAAATACACGCGGAGTGCGTAGAATTCTCAAAGACTATTGAGATTGTGTTTTTCTACACGGGGTTTGGAAACCATAAGCAGCCGGGTGTTGCTGCATTTTGACTAGACACGAAAATCTGTTTCCAGTTCATCAAAAAATTTCGCGGATGATGCGTTTTGTCATCCGCGTTGTTTATTTTCCTGACAATTGATACTTTGTAAATGCATTATTGGGGCGAAATATAAAAATCGAAAATTACAAACCAATGTTTTGAGTAGTATGCTTCATTCGAATAGATTTACATTCTTCAGCAAGCTTGTAGCAATGCCTTTAATCATGACAGCAATTTTGTATTTTAACATGAGATTTAATGCAAATTGTGGGCCCCTGTTTATAAAAGCCGTAAAAACGTCGTTCCTTGATAACGAACAGAACTACATGCATAATTGGTTTGAATGCTTTTGAGAGCTCATAATTTTGTAATGGGATGAGCTAAGACAGTGTCATGGAGCAGATTTTTTTATAAAAAGTTGATCTAAAACGATAACTAGGCATACAGGCCTCAGACTTGTCGATTACTCATAAAATGTAATTGATCACAATTACCATTTGCATGTTTAAAAATGTACTTTATTACTAATTAATTACACATTGCTTCGTTTTTCTTCAAGATAGCTGCCGGTTCTTCAAAATAAGCCGGATTTTGAAAATAAGCTTCGACGTCTTAAATTTCTCTAAAAAAATTCCGGTAGCTGTACCCTTGGTACACATCATTATAATTTCTAGAGACCTGCGAAGATTCGATTCAAATTTACGGTACGCGAGTACGGAAAGTGATACCATGGAAAGCTGCAAAGCACCATTGAACGATTCAGCGATAGGCTTAATATTTTGAGGACCTATCGAAAAAAATCCAGTGCTGCTTTCTGAAAATTAAGATACGCTGCTGATTTTTAGCTCACGAAAAGTAGACGTGGTTTCCCGGGCTCAGGATTTCAGGCACGCGAGCGATTAAGGAAATTTCATGTCTCCAGACACAAATGATATTGAAAGGACTTCTACAAGTCTGAGGTGCCAGACAAAGTGTCTAAAGATGAACCATCATCAAACCACTTTAACCCTTTGGGGTTTTGTGGTATAAATATGCACCACATAAGTAAACCCATCTTTATGTAATTGTAATGATAACATTTAACAAAATCTATCTATATATCGTACAAACACAATCTAAAAAATATATTTAAAGTGATATTTCATTCCAAATGATATATTTAATGTTTGTTTGTCTTCGTAATAGATGATGATCTTTCGAAATCAATTTCAATTCATTTCGACACCTTGTTGATTCCAAGGAAGGGTTGATATTTTCGACAAGTATGATTTCAACATTACTCTTTCTACTATTATCCGAGTATAATTACAGTTACTTTTTTTACTCTTTTTTTTTTTTTTTATCTTTTTTCTCTATTTTCTTTTCTTTTTTTTCGCTTGTTATAAATACATATATCAGCAATCTTATAAGATCAACTGATTTAGCGTAATTGAATGAAAAAAACAGGTGGTACAAAAAACACCACAAAACGGAAAAGAATGTATTACATTGCAATAAAATAAAATTCATATCTTGCTAATAGTCAGGATAAGACACAGGTATACTAACTGTCAAACCTACAGAGTAATAAAAGAACAATATTATCAATATCAAACAGATTCTGCATCGAGTAAAAAGATTAAATTTCTAATAATGGAACTAAAATCATTTTGAAGTCTGCAAAAATAGAGAGTTCAGCAGCTGGATTCGAACCCGCTAATTTTACTTGTGCTGTGTCTGTGTTATCCACTACCCACTCGGAATCAACCATGTAATTTGATTGCACGCGGTTTATATTACGCTTATCCGTTACTTATCAGTGTCTCAAGTATAGAATTTTACATAAAATCGATTTAGTACAAAATTTACATTTCATGAAAACCATATATTGTTTTGGTCAGACCCTACTGATTTTTTAAGTTACTGTTTCTAACCATCCTCGCATACATGCTATAATCGTATAACTTAACGCGTTCTATACTACTGATATTTGCATGTATTTATTACTGTACCTTTACTGACACTCTTTACTGAAAATATAAATTATAATCTAAAAAAAAAAAAAAAAAAGTGCTATAATCGAGCATGTTAAGCCGCATACAAACATATTAGAGAATAAACATTAGCTTTTTTTCATTAATGTCAAGGCGAAATTGAGAGTCGTTTCATTCAAGTAGGGGAGCTGCTCAAGCAGCAATTGCCCTGCTAATATGCTGACAATAGTGACGAGGAAATTGAACCAATAGACGATGAAGACGAATCTTCATCACTGATGACCAGACAGTCGAGGCTGATTGGAAACATTATTAGGCAATGAAGAAAGTGAAGACGAAGATGAACTAGAAGGCTGAAACAACGAACACCACAAGCTTGAATTGGACTCAAATATATCAGATGAAATCAGTTGAAGTAACGAATCCTATTTCTTTCGCAGCGTAAAAATCGAATTCTGAGCTAAGTGAAGCTGCAACATCCATACAGTGTTTGTGAAAAACGTTTCAGTTCAAAAATTGATAGAAGAAGTAATCCTACCCCAGTTCCGTTTATATGCCAACAGAAAAGGAGTTTGACACTGAATCCAAACTGAAGAACATGAAGGCGCTACTTGCCCCATTATACGATGGATATAATAAATTGGCCTGAGTTGAGAGACTATTGGAAGCAAATTGACGATCTTCCAATGTCAGCAAAGTTTCCCAAAACCATGACCAGCAGAAGATATGAGATCCTGGAGCTCATTTGCACTTCAATTACAATGAAGCAGACAATTCCTGGAAGGTCCTGGAAAATTCAGCCAGTCCTGGATCATGCCAACATGGTTTTTTCCAAGATGCTTATGAATAAGAGAAGAGCTTTCGATAGATGAGCATATGTGAAATTCAAGAAACAATTCCACAAAACAATACATAAGGAAAACCGACTCCCTGGGTTTCAAAGAAGTGTATTCTGGCGGCAGCTAAATCTGGTTTATGCTTATCAGATACATCTGAATACTGGAAAGGATACAGGAAACTCCAATCATGGCTTGGGATAACAGGTCGTTACGAAGCTGAGTCCATTGTGTGGAAGGAACTGGATGTGTGGATTGGAATGGATAACTTTTTTTCACTTCCCATCAATCTTCTTTGAAGACCTCCATGCAAAAGGAAACAAAGCTAATGGAACAATTCGATCTCATCCGGAAGGGCCTGCCTCCAAAAGCAAAAGAAGTACAGAAGATGAATAGAAGGAGAAACTCACTCTTTTGTCTCGCAGAATGAAAAGGTTTCCGTGTGCTAGGATGGACAAGCGAACCAGTCCTAATCGCGCCTAACTTCGTTGATCCCCACACAGACAACAGTTGTTGAAAGAAGGAGACGAAAGAGCAACCTGTAAAACAGCCGAAGTACCATCCCATCTGTTTCGAGCAATACAATCAAGCGATGCTGGGGTGTTGATTTGTGCGAACAGAAAGAAAGTTTCGAACGAAATCTGGCCCAACAGATCCCCAAAGAATTTCTCTAACCTTCGTCTATTCGTCGATCTTTGGACATGGCTATCAACAATGCATATGTTGTCTATACTGCACTACTAGAAACAGGAAAGATGTCATCGTACGAAATTCGACGATCAGTGGCAAACGACAAGCAATGAATCGTGGATTCTCAAGTAGAGAAAGAGAGCCAAGATGTGCACCTCCTGCAAGAGATACTTGTACGAAGTTCAAATACATCCCTTTTCTACATCTCCCAAGAGTTGCCGCGGAACCAGAAAACGTTGCAAACATTGCAGCTCCCGGATTGTGACAACAGGAGTAACATCCGTTGCACAGATTGTGATGTTGCGCTCTGTCTGCAAAGTTCTCGAAATTGCTTTCGTACAATCATTCATGCCGTTTACCAAATCTAAGGAGATCTTTCGTAACTCAATTTTTATGCTTCTCCATGTGAAAGAATTAGCTCTGTTTATCGTGATAAAGTCATTCGGAATAGCGGATGTTTAAACTCAATTTCATGTCTAAATTCAATAATCTTATTTCAAAGTGTAATCCGTTTTGTGGTACATTTTTTGTACAACATCAAAAAACAATATGTCAAACTGCTTTATATAAGATATTTACTAATATAGGCACTAATTTACCATATTTAAGCAAGATAACATTGATTTATTTATGCTTCTTAGGTTAGTTACCTTATAAACCTCAAAGGGTTAATGGCAAAGTCCAATGTGAAGTCGCATGTCAAATCAAACTATCCAAGTCACCGTCAGGTATAGCAAAAAGAGTTATCTTGACACTTTCTTTAAAATCATGAAAAATATAATACCTGAAAGCAGGAAGGATCGAAGCAATGTCGCCGCAATCTGCAAATTACTACACAGGAAAGTCAACACTCGACGGTTTCAGGCAGTCTAGCTGTAATAATGCTATGCTACCGGATCGTGCGAAAAAATCTTCCGGACAGAACGCTGGATATATCTTGAAATTCTGGACTATGAGATCCCTTTGAGAATATGAGATGGACTATGACATGTCGATCACTATCAACCCTGTGGGAACGAATCTGGCGAAAAGCTGGCAGATAATCAGCTACCTACATACACAGAATTGGACAGGTCGTCTCTTCTTCCGTTTGACTAGAAAGGAAACATTGGAACATGTAACGCAAATGAAATGGCGCAATCTGCTGACATAATACCATGGTAATCGAACAATGAGCAGCCAATTCAACATTAAACACGCCAAATTGTGCAAAGTTTCAGTGACTGTTATTAACCGGATCACACAGCAAAGAGACACAGACGATGTCAAGTTCTGCAGAGAAGTTTGTGAACGTTTTTTCATGCGCCTGCTAACTTTTTTTAAAATGATCGGAGGACCCAACATTATCGAGAAAACTTTTGCGCAATGATATGAATTCTTCGAATCTGAAGGAGACGTAGCGATCGGAGCATTTTGAAGGAATTCAGAGCAATCCGTAAGCGACGCACGACTATTTTTCCTATCTCTGTAAGGTATTAAAAATTTCTTTTTGCCCACTTATTAAGTAAAATTCCTGCAATTAGTATGCCATCTGTTTGAATCAGTTTGTACTTCTAGCAAAGTGATACGATTAAACAATCTAATTCTGTGGCTACACATTATCATGCAATAGTTCAGTAATAATTTTTAGCATATTCGCTGGCGAAGTTCGCCGGCGACAATTCGCGAATTCGTGCTTTGTATGCCACCTTTTACTTTGACTTTCTCTCTTATTTTCTTTAATAATCCGCCTCTACAGCCGAGGCTCTATTTTCTCCCTCACCTCCTCACTATCACCAATCTATCTAAGAAATAAGTGCAGACTATCATTCTTTGATAATGATAAGAACATAGAGAATCCGCTTATATCAATTTTCATAACATCTCTTGACATTCAATAATTTACAACAATGACAAATATTTGAATAATATAATAGTATTTACTGCGACATTTTATGGAGGATAGATACTTTTTTTTAGTTCAAGCCTTCGTGAATTAAAAAAGATCCCTTTTTATCAGATCAGACTGAGTATACAATATATTTTCATGTAAAGGTAATATACGAACATTAAGCTACTTATCACTAATTAGTTGCTACAACATCCACGATTTCGCCGGTTGGCGAAAAATCAGCTCGCATTAGTAAACAAACATCTACCAACTAATTATATAGCAACTTTTTCGCCAACTGTCGTTTTGAATTTTACACATGTTTTTGGATAGATGATGACCATTTTCACATGCGCAGATAGTTTTTACACGAAAATGAGCCTTTACAAAAAATTATCCACAAAGTCGCTACCTCGCCAGATAATCTGTTGATATTAGCAGGATGCGTTTCCACAGGGAAATTCCGAGATAGGTCGCCGCGAGAAATGAGATTTTGTGGCCACAAACTGATTTCTCATGAACTTAAATAATCTATTTTCGTCACTTTTTCGTCTACTTTTTGCACCGGTGCACCGCGCACAGCCCGATACTATAAACCCGAATTGTTACAAAAATCGCAATGTTATTAAATCCGAACAATTTTCTGTATAGTAAACTTCGCCGTTATGAAAACATGTTAGTAAACCCGCACCAAATCCGATGTAAATCCGAACATTACTGTATTTGAAAATTGTAGTCTCTTTCTGAAGCAGCCTAGCGTGCACGTTTCCCACGCATCAATTATAGGCACAAAATATATACGAGTATGTGCATCCCTCCATCTGATAGTCCACTGATGGAAAGTAAGATATCTATACACTAATCGACAGACCTTGCGAAAAATAGCCCTAACTTGAGGAAGACACTTGCGATTATGCTGAACTTTTCTTGTAAGACTTTCAAGATTCTGTACGCAAGATTTTTAGCATTTTTTACAAGTCTGTTCAGATCATGAAGCAGATCAATAAGATCAAGCGCAAGAACGTTCGGCAGATTTGTAAGATGGATAAGACCGTATAGATTTTATGCACGTCGCGGTCTCAAGATCCTATAGAAGGATTGTAGGCGAAATAGGCGCCTGGTAACCTACCGTATAAACCGATAAAGACGAATAGCTACAAAATACTACAAATGATTCTTACTTCAGCCATCCATGCTACAGATGTTGAACAGTTCCATAAGTCAACTGACTCCCAGATCACACCGTTAAATATTTCAATCAGTATGACACAGGAATCCACTGACTATCGGTAAACTCATAACTACGCTGAAACGAAACAAATACTTTCTTGAGGGCTTGTATACACTAGACGAAATGACTTGCTAAGTCTTACTAAGTCTGATCAGATTCTTGCAAAGTCTGATAAGAACTTCTTTTATTTAAGATCTTACATTTCCTGACCAGAAAGTGCCAGACTTACTAAGTCTTATATTTTGCGAAATAAGATCTTTTCAGATCTTACCAGCTGATAATTGAAATTAAGAAAAGTTAACTGAAATTTAAAACTTGAAGTCCGATTACAGTGCGAAGATCAGACGATTATCAATGGTTTTAGTTCTTAAATGATCTTGCTGGAACATCAGTGCACTAGATATACAGTATGTAGAGAAACGCAGAATATAAGATTTTTTTCTACTCGAAAGATTTCTAAAAATCACAAATAAGATCTTATTAGATCTGATCAGATTTGCTAATAAGACTTAGCAAGATTGGTACTTTCTGGTCAGAACTTGTAAGATTTCCTTAGTAAGATTAAGTAAGTCATTTCGTCTAGTGTAGATGAAAATTGACAAAATTTGATAAAAATGAATGACATTCAACTTCAAGCAACGTAACTTTGAAGCCAGTGGATAAGATACGCAACCGGAATCACTAACGAATTAGAGACAATGCAAATAACTCTGAAAATGAACGGATTCAGAAACTCACGTTAGCTCATCCCATGTCTCCATGAAGTCCTTCATAAGATCCAACCCGGGTCAGAAATTTTTGCAAAACTTTCCAAAAGCTTGCAAGAACTTGCCTCCGTAAACCTAAACGCTTACAAGCGACTAGTTAAGTTTAACATAATGGAAACAAGTTTTAACGCGACGGAAGTAAGTTTAACATAATGGAAACAAGTTTTAACGCGACGGAAGTAAGTTTAACATAATGGAAACAAGTTTTAACGCGACGGAAGTAAGTTTAGCATAATGGAAACAAGTTTTAACGCGACGGAAGTAAGTTTAACATAATGGAAACAAGTTTTAACGCGACGGAAGTAAGTTTTGAGTAAATAAGGTAAGTTTTAATAGAATTTTGTCAAGTTTTCCAATGTTATAGTGGAATGCAAGTAAGTTCTTCCATATTATCACAAGCTGAAGCAAGTTTGACCTGTTCATGTACCGGTAGCACTTATTCGTGGTTGACAAGAATCAAGTAGTTTTTTTGAAGTCTATGACTCACACGCGGGGCTCAGATCGCCTGAAAGGTGCTTTCCTCATGATAATGCAATCACAGCTGACGATCCATCAAGATGAGTTGTATAAGTTCTAGGAACAAATAGATATTACTCACTTACCTGAGGATTATTCATGAAATATGAATTTGTTGATTCACCTATCGCTAAACCGATCAAAAGGTGGAGCGTTAACATCAATCAAAGCTAACGATCCACCAAGACGATTGGTTGTATAGGTTTAAAAGCAAAATATCATTCAGTAAATATTAACAAGAACATTACAGCTAACAGCTAACGATCCATCAAGATGAGTTGTATAAGTTCTAGAAACAAATAGATATTACTCACTTACCTGAGGATTATTCATGAAATATACATTTGTAGATTCACCTATCGCTAAACCGATCAAAAGGTGGAGCGTTAACATCAATCAAAGCTAACGATCCACCAAGAGGATGGGTTGTGTAGGTTTAAAAGCAAAACATCATTCAGTAAATGTTAACAAGAACATAAGCAAAGTATTTCAAGTCAGGGTTGCCAACTAAAATCCGTCAAAAATTTCTGAACAATTCACAAGAAAAATGACAAAATCGTGACAAAAAGACCCCTTTTAATTCTAGTATTACTATAGTGAAGTATTGCAATTTAACAATTTTGAACATCAGTTGAACAAGTTTAAGTCACTTTTACCGCGTTCAAATTTTAGAACTAACATTTTGTCACTCAGCCAACAAATTTCTGGTATGATAGTTCACTTATCCACTTCGCATTTACATGTGATCTCGTGAACATTAACAGACGACGTCAACATAATGATGCGGAGTAAGGCAATGGCCAGAAAAATCAAATTGTGGCATATAAAAAATACAATCATCAAATGAGTTTCTAAAGCGATTGGTGTAACTTTCTCCGAACGATTCAACCGAGTCCTTGTATTATTTCATATCTTCTCATATTGCTTTCCATTGCAACCAAACTTCACGAGTAACAGTGATTCATGATTAACTTCAAGCAGCATTTTCTTTATTGTGATGAAAGTAATAATCAAAATAAATCGATACCATCAATTTGCGTTTCATAGAAGCTATTTATATAATATCATTAAAACCTACTCTGAATAAAGAGATGAAAGCTGTGAACTCCAAACACTGATATTTTGATCTATCTTTGACTTTTGAAAATTTTTGTATGATCCATTTTCTGTTCTGCTGGCGAAATTTTGATAAATTCAAGCTTCTCGAGAGTCAAGCTTATTCTAAGATCGGTTGGCGCCTGGTGCGGAGAAAATCAGCTCATTCTGACAAGGACCTTCAACACTTTTAAAAAACATAATTTCAATATGAATTATGAAAAAATCCTCACATTTCTGGTGCAGAATGAAATGCAACCAAACTTGGCATGAGACCTAACTAAATCCAAACATGGTGCAAAAAGATAATTTCAATCCGCCCAAGTTAACTACTCAAAAATTCAATAACTTGTTTTAGAATAAAAAGAGGTTGACTCATGCACTTGCATTCCATTCAGTCGCAAGAAAAGCGAGGATTCCGTCTCTCGTTCTTTGAACAAAAAAAACGTGTTCTTTAAAATCATAGAGACAGTTGACGCTGACAAAATCATTAGAATATCCTGCATTTAGCGCCCACCTATATCTGGAAGATACTAGGTCTCAAACCAAGTTTGGTTGCATTCCATCGAGCAACATAATAATGTGAGGACTAGGTTCTTTGGCAAAAAGTGCTTTATTTGATTTTTGAATATGTTCCCATTGTCTGACTTAGCTGATTTGCCGCGCTTATCCAGGTTAGGATGAGCTTATCTCAGTGTGAAGTTTGGTTTCAATGTGAGGCGGTAAGGAAATGCGAGGACTCGCAATAATCACTCGGAGAAAGTTGTACACGTGCTAAAGCGGCAGTTCTGGTAACAGGAGGTACTGATATCATGTAACCTAATTTGTTCCTCTACCAATCCATGACGAGAAGCGGCAAGTACAATCTACACTCCATTCCGAAAGTGGTCTTGAAGAAAGTTTCCTGCTCACCTGCAGATATTTATTAAGTAAACTGGGGTGTATGCCTATGATATACAAATTGATGAGTAGATCGAAAACATTTTTTTAATGAAGTTGGCTTGAGTCTTGTCTGATTTATGGGACGACCACAATGTCGTCTATTGTACAAGGGTTTAATAGGCCTATACAGAAAGTTAGCAACAATTTTTTGGTGACTTGAGAATAAATAGTGACCAACGTATCAGCGAGACAAATTCGACTTACCAAGCGCACAGGATGATGAGGCGGGTTCTAGTTCGACAAGCGTAGAATCCAACACAAAATGTTATTTCTTGCAATATTCGTTTTTCTTCATTCATGTCAAGGTTCATCTCCAATATATTTGTCATCAAAAATGCACCTGAAAAGTGAAGACACATTATAGAAGTTGTCTCAATGTCACTAATGTAAGACAATTAAACTGCGCATTCATATCTCAATTCTGCATTTGGGACTTATTTGCCACTTGCCCTTCGCCCAACAACGATCCTAGCTTCATACAGAGCTTAAGATTGAGTACTTATTTATTACCTCTATGCAACTTCTACGCACCTGTTGTTTAGTAAACCCAGAAAACATCCAAATTATGCGATGACTTTCATTTAAAAAAATTAGGTTAATAACTTATGCTCAAAAATCGAACAATATACTGGGTATCACAGCAAAAGGTTCAATATTCCGTATGCGAGTATAAAGTCCTATTCATGCTAAATGAGTTATGTGAAGACTTTTGTGTGGAATATATTCACTAGAATATCAATCGTATTTGTGAATCATTGCTGATAATGTTGTCAGAACACCACATCTATAACTATGCTCAATAGGTATTTTGGTAACCAATTAATTGATAGGCTATCTTCCTTTCAGTTTCCTAAAGATCCACATTCTACAATTCTAAAACCGAGTGTAGCTTTAAAATGATGGATAAATTGCAACATTTCAAGCAGGGATGCGGAGTCCTATCATTTTGATAGGACTCCAACTTCGACTCCGGGGGTTGATAGGACTCCGACTCTGGGTGGAAAGTATATAAAGCCCAGTTTTTTGAAAACAAACCGGTAACCTACATCATAGATCATTATAGGCTTAGCTGAACCAATGTGGGTGATCATTGCTGTATCAATTATCAATCATTATCGATGAAAGTTAATCAAATGTCGCTTTAAGTTGGATGCATACGATTCGGCTCCTCCCATCTTTTTGATGTGTGCTTCACATGGTTTTCTCCAGTCTCTACCAGGCAGGAAAATCCCACATTTTTCTACAAAAAATATGAGTACGCTTTCGATTTTAATATGCGCTTTGGAGGAGAAATCACACACGATTAATGTGAGGGTAAGAGGCAATGTTCTCAAACAACCTAGTATTTCATTTTTGTCTCTGATGTTACATTTAGCGCGTAGGTGTGATCGAGGCTAGGAAGGCTTGTCTTCTCTACTAAATCACCGAGTGAAAAGACAATCCTTTTTTTCACTCACGATTTATTCCCTCATCTATTACAAGCTTTGCATGCACTGCTGTCTCTGTACTTTTGTATGACGGAGAAAGTTGACATCAAGACACTGACAGCTATGTACGAGGATAAATGATTTGTTTGTATTATATTTGGGGTCTAGTTATAGGCCGGAGTCCGACTCCGACTCCAGCAAAAATGATAGGACTCCGGGACTCCGACTCCAAATCCCTCATTTCAAGACATAAAGTTCTTCTATGACGATATGAAGAGGAAGAAAATTTTTGCTGAAAGGGCCTCTTAACATTTGGGATGTCACCAAGTGAAAATACCCACAATTCACTGCTTCAAATCGACGATGTCCTATATAGCCTTATCATGAACTTCGGATTCATTGATAGTAGATGGAGACGACTATGGCATCGTCTGAAATCCAAGTCCGATCGAACATTGTAAAAATCGCTGATCAAATCAAGTGTGCACACGAATGCCTCGCTGTGGTGGAACACCGTTATGCATAGTGTTCTTCTCTTAATTTAATCAGTCTTAAAACTATAGAGCATAGTCATACGTGAAAGATTCTAACAATAAGATCATTTATGATTTACGAATGATCCAGTGATCATATTCTTACAGAGAGCCTGCTTGACTTTACTTGATGGAGGGAAGTACATCCTTAGTCGCAAAGGTGCTAAATTGAAGATGCGGACATTATCGCCAATATTATTTAGATATTTGAATTAATTATCACCAGAACTGTAGTGTTACTACTTACTACACTAGGTGACATGCTACACGTAATTCACGCGTAATTACGGAGTACCCCAAACATCCGTGCTAAAGACATTCTATTCTTCCACGCGCATACATACGCAAGAGTCAGAAATCACTTGATCTGATGCTGTATGTTAAAACATCGGAAATGTTTATGAATACGCGCGGGCGAGCGTTTATAGTTTGCGCGTCGTCTACGGTTGTCTGCGCTGCCGCTTGAACCACGCTAAGCATGTTCTGTCTTCCCTGAGCATGAAATTGAGGTCCTATCACATTGTTTAGCCTCTGATACATACAGACACATGAGACGCAAAGTTTATACTGTATAACATGACTGCCGACAGATGTTGCAGCAATGTCACGCGTACCTACGGATGTTTAGGGTCAAGTGCAATTACGCGTAGTTTACGCGTGAATTGCGCGTAATTGAGCGTGGCATGTCACCTAGTGAAGTTCACCCATAGTGAAAATAATTGATAAAATATTTTAATATTTAATAAAATATGGTTATTAGACATTCAAAATAACGCCAATAAAATGCATGGCAATGAATAACTAATACAGACTAAATGTCGATGCATTAAGTTTACATTGTCATTGAGCTAGTAGCATCTAGTCATTTGTTGAAGTAGAACGCATAATGATCATCAGCTCATTGCATCAACTCGCTCACTGTGATCAATCCTGATTTCCTAGAACGCATGCTTGTTTGCATCAAAGTGTTATCACTTTATTCACGTATAACTAAAAATGTAATTAACTGTAAAATCTGTCCTAAACTACGGCATATATCATCGTTTTTCCATTAAATAGCATTTAATTTAATATAATCCATAATTATTCCAATTTTCGTTGGGTCAGAAAAGAGCAAGCAGTTCGGAATAAAATAATATTTTGTACATGAAATGAAGTAAACATGATGGCATACTCCTTGATCGATATTTTAATGAGATGAACAAAAAATCCCCTTTGACACAAAACGTTCGTCGTGGAATACCCATAACAAAACTCAGGGATTTTCAGACAGCACAATGTTACTTCCCATTCCAAGGTTGGGATCGGTTAACCGGTTACCTGTTAAAATCGGTTACGACGTCGGTGAAGTAATGAACTTATACATTGAAATCAAAGCACTGCAAGTGGAGGAATTCGGTTGAAAGTTTCGAGGAATTCGGTCCGTAGTTGTCGATAAACCTTGACAACTAAATAAATACCGGTGATCCTCATATAACCGATTAAAAATATAATTGGGTTAGCCGGTTATGAAAGATTGACCGGTCCCAGCCCTGTCACATATTAATATCATTCGAACACTGCAACATGATACATGCACTTTAACAAATGAATGTCATGTTAACTAATTCCTTTAGATACGTTACACTGAAGAATTCGAACGATCTTTTATATCAAGATTATACAGCAGAACGTGTGCCCGGTCATGTGCCTAATTCGGTATTTCGTTGCTGCAACTAAAAGTGAGCAAGGGTAAAAGTACTGCGTCACTCAAAAGCTATGAAAAGCAACTTTGTCAAGTTTTTCTTCAGAATAGCGTTGTATCATTTCATTCAATCTATTTGATAATGATCTAAAACTATAGAGGCAACAGGTAGTGGACTTCAAGCGAGTTCTCGAATTGACACGACTGACTAAATTCAACAGATCGCACATTTTTCAAAATGAAGTTTTCTATGTATTCTCTTATCAATTGAAAGGTAGACCTATGAAGTCTGGAGCCACAATTTTTGACCTGGAATGTCATCAGGTCATTTCTTATCGTCTTTATGAACTGATCCATGGAATCCATCGGTTAGTATATTGATTACGGTATAAATTCAGAAGAAAATTTCTTCAAACGAAAATACAATGAGAGAAATAAACACGACAGAACGCTTCGCCCACGGATTGATCACTTGTGTCCCCACTTTCTCTCATTTTACAAAATAATTCTAGGTTGAGGAAATTTTTTCTGAATTTATGATCATCATGAACATTTATCTATTAAGTTACACACATTCAGATTTGGCAAGCCTCCTACTGTCTGCAGACATAAACATGCTGTTTTATAACATGCACATAACATGCACTTTGTCCACCGAGAATCACGTTCTCGTATACATCACCGACCAGAATCATAATAATATCACACACACACACACACACACACATGATAGGAAATAACCTGATGACATTACATATCAAAAGTTATGGCTCTATACTTAATGGTTTTAAGTTGACAAGAGGAAACAAAACCCGCTATAATACAGACAGATAAGACAGACTGCCATAAGGTAAACAAAAACTGCAGTCTGTTTCCCATAGGATTATCATGAATTTTTCTTTAATCATGTCTGACAAGGAGAGCCAGAGCTCGGCTAACGTACAGATTTGTAGTAGGTATAGGTTCAGGGAATTATAGATAGTGTATCGGGAAGAACAACGCACGATGTTGCGAAATCTGCCTTGACAGGGAGAGGGTTAACATCTCGCGCTGCAGTGACTGCTTACATGACAAAGATAGAGCGAGAAGCTGTCCCTTCCAAGTTCCAATGCATGCGATAACGTGACTCACACCTTTCATTACCTATGTGTAAATGTGTTAGCTGGGACACTGCTTCGTCTTGCTGACTATCGGACTGTCCGATTCTCAACTTCGCTCGCCATAACGTGTATTACCGTGTAACATATATTTTAAAGACAACGTTCAACCGATGGTGTTTTCGTGCTGCGTTCCTAATTGTCGCAGTGGCTATAAGCCCAGGAAAAATGAGGTCATTGAGAAATGCTCAATGTTTCAGTTTCCAACAGACCCTGCTCTACATTCAAGATGGATGTCTGCTATCCCACGAAAGGATTTTACTCCTAATGAGAATCACAGAGTGTGTGAGAAACACTTCAACGACCACGACTTCGAAACAACGTCGACCGACTCACGTGAAAGTAGACAGTCGGGAGAGTAGATTATCGCAAATTCTTCAGAAGAAACGATTGAAATCAACGGCAATTCCTTCAGTGTTCCCAGAGTGTCCTAAATATTTCACCAAATCTCCAACTGTTCCCCGATCTTCAAATTCGACTGCTGATTCCCGACGGTCCTTTGAGAACAATAGAATTGAGAATTTGATCAGAGAATCTATTGAGGAAGATTCGTTTGATTCTCTCGATGCTCTGCGTTCGAAACTAAGTGATTCTTCAAGTCACCCTCTCCCCACCAATATTGTGAAGGTAGATCATCAGTCGTGTTTGATTTTTATGTACGTCAGTGTTTCTAACATCGAACTTATGGCTCCTGTTCACAAAGCTACGGTGATCGTCGACGAAAGCATGAGCGTGCGAGTATTCGTGCTGTCATCAAAGTTAGAGAATTCCAACTTTCACCATATCTTCAGTGGAGATTAAGTAAAAACTATTTCTCAACTTTGTAACGTTATTGCCTATACGAAGAATTTGTCAGAAAAACATTTAGATAACAACAGTAGCTCTCAGTACCTAGAACTCGCTGCTTCTTTTCTTGAAACATTTTTAGATTGTGAAAGTCAATCGATGACCCCGAATTTGAAATGTACCACCTAGTAAATTTTGTTATTGAGCAGCTGCGACTTTGTCAAGTACCAAAGAATGCCAGAAAATATTCATGTAAGACGTTGGCACTTTCTTTTTTGTGGCAGATTACAAGTGCATCTTTGTATAATAAATTAAGAGATATTTTCATTCTGCCCTCTATGACTACGCTGCGTTCATTGTCTAGAGGATCTGCAGTTGAAACCTGTTCGATTGATCTCGGGTATCTGCAAAGGAGATCAAGTTTTTTGGATGACAGAAAAAATTGTTACATTGATGATCGACGAAGTCTATACTGCTCAGCGTGTAGAACTCAGTAATGGACAATTTGTAGGTTATACATCGTATGGCATATCAGCCAAGACCGTTTTAACTTTTATGATTCAGTCGTCTTGTTCAAAATATAAGGATGTCGTGTGTTTAATTCCTGTGTTTCGACTTAATTCCGATATTTTGTACAATGAGTTTATGAGTGTCATTCGTCAAATTGATTCACTTTTTCGTGTTGTTGCTGTTTCAACTGACAATCATGTGATCAACCGCTCTTTTTTCAAGCGACTTTGTGGTTTTTTAACACGAATGTTTTAACACGAATTTTTGTAAATATTGTAAAATTATGTAAAAAAAACAAGAAACTGTAGAGAAATGCTGCAAACTGTAATAAATTTTCTTGTCATATTCTTCATTGCTTTCATTATTTATATAGTGTATAAAGATGGGGATGTGCGCATATACATGAGTTATGATATGCAATTAATAGTTGTACATAGCGATTTAGTATCTTGACTTAGGTAACATGAGTGGTAGTGTTCTAAACTACTAATGAAAGTAACCCTCATTATGTCAGTAGTGCGACGTTGTTGTTCTTCCCGTAACAAAAGATATAATCTATAATTCCCTGGTATAGGTTGTACATCATTCTATGAAAGTCTCACTTTTGGCTTCGTTCCCTGCTGAAACTCATTCTGGCTGCCGGAATATTTTGTCTTATTTGATTAGTCATCATAGTTGTCACTCAAGAAAATCATGAAAAGAGCGCACACTAAGTAAAATAGCGCTAGACTCTAGAAAGAAAACTCGAGACAATCGGCTAAGATAAATACGTCGAAATCTGTCAAAGCAAAGTTTACGCATGTACGTACACAGCGATGTATATATAACTGCACGTTACATTATGTAAGAAACATTAGTAGATTACACCAACCTACCTCCAAAAAATACTCAATAAACATGCGAACTTAATTTCAGGCACCTTATCATGTTAAAACTTAGAAAAATTGTTAAAGGACGAATTATCTACTGGATGACCCAAATACAATCTGAATAACCATTTAAAAAAATTATGACTTCAAATCTAATTTAAAAAAAACAAAAGTTTTTTGGGTAGAATTGTATCATTAAAGCGTCCATGATATCAAGAAGATTTGCCAAAATGTCTATGGATCATGCTACTCATTCGTTTGAGTATGCCTTCTCGGATGCTGACGGGTTGACCATCGTTTAGGTAACTTCAGTATGCGCTTATCCAGCTCTGCTGCAGTTTCATCCACACGTTTGGCCTCTTCCATTAGCTGAATTCGGTTGCTGGATCTAAAAATATCATCGCACAGAGAAGTCGATTATTGGTGGAAGATAGTGGGAAGTCTTTCCGTCAACTTTCCATAGAATTTCCCGACTTGGCAGTGAAATCGAAATGTTAAAATACCTCCGAGTTTTTCTCCATGAAAATAGTCCGGTAGCCAGAACGAGCTTCTGCAGGGAACGAGGCCAAAAATGAGACTTTCACAAAATGATGTGGCCACCACTAGTCCGTGAGTCTACCGAGTTCCGCCTGGTTCCTCTTCTTGCCAGACAGGATCAAAGGAAAACACATGTTAATCCAATGGGAGACAGATTGCAGTTTTTGGTCAAAATGAAATGTTCTGTGTTTTCTCTGATTAAACGAAAAGTACCAAGCCCAGAGTCATAATTTTTGACATGGAATGTCTTCAGGTCATTTTCTATCATGTTCATGCACCCCTGTCTATGAAGCTTAACACATTCAGATTTGGCAAGCTCTAATATCGGCAAATACAAGCATATTGAGCAATTTAATCCACATTCTCGCATACATGGTCGATCAGAAACATGATAGCAACACAAGCACATCAAAGAAAATGACCTGAAGACATTCTATGCTAAACTTAATGGCTCTAGACTTCACATTTTCCGCTAAATCGGAAACTTAGAAAATTTCATTTCAACACAAAACTGCCAGCTGCCTCGCATTGGATTGATGTATTTTTTTTCTTTCATCGTGTCTGACAAGAAAAGGAACCAAATAGAACTCAGCAGACGCGCAGATTCGCACCATTGTTCATTGATTTGTCTATCGAGGTAATGTTTGGAGGTAAAGAAGCTTCAAGGAATTGTCATTATGCTTTTCAATTTGTTGTGACACGAATCAAATTATAGTTGTCAAATTAGAATTTTCAATTTGTCATATTGTTATACTCTGTCAAGAATTCCAAGAATTAAAACCATCCATTCTCACGTACATATGGCAAATTCAGTAGAAACAATAATACTGATCTGCTTACAGGTAAAATTTATGTCATCCTGCTACAAAAGATCTCACATGCTACTTAAATCAACAATATTTTAGAAATAGATTTGGAAGCTTGAAAAATTAGTGAACGTACTCCGGCAATCAAATGAAGGACTCGTGTACAATAATATATGTTGGAGATATCACTTTTATCATTTTTTAGCTTTGGTATCAAAATAGCGCATTATCACTACAAAAGAGCACAATAGCGCAGGAAACATCGAAATAGCTCAGCACGATAAAATAGCGCAGCAGTGGCAACTATGTTAGTCACAGCAAATGAGAACATTGATAAGAGATGGGTCCTAAGTTCAAAACTGACGGAAATTGAAAAAATGGAAAGCGCATCTTCGGTATATCTGACGAGCCCATAGGCCATGTTCAGGAACCACGAGTGAATGCATGGAATATCATCCATGCTGAGTTGTCGGCACTAGACTACCGGTGGGAAAAGATGGCTAATATTTACGGGACACCATGTTCACGAATTTCCGTAAGAGGACATTAGTAAGAATGTTTTCGAAAAATTGCTGTGCAACCTCGATGGTCTGTCACACAGAGCAATTTATTTCTGTGCTCTGTCCACTCGGCCCTTCTTCTAATCCAAGAGCGCAGTTACAAACTGAGCATAAACGCAGTTATGCTTATCCATGCTACCTCTCAATAAAAATTTGACGGCGACAGTCGACCGAATGATATCCTGGAATTTTTTGTAAGTATGTTGTGTATCCTTCTCGAACGCAAAAGTAAACAATTTTCCGCGCATGTTTAAGTCTCGATTTTCCTGGCCTATTGCCTGTAAGCTATAGGCTACAGCAATCCAAAACTCATCCAGTGTATTGAAATTTCGTTGCTCAGAGGCATTATGTTGAATTCCCAAGGAGTTGTTTGGAGAATGGAGTGTGCTGCACAGCAAGTAGCAATTAGATAATGCCAAGAACTTCCTTCTAATTTAACAAATGTGTGCAAAAACTTAGTGAATAATGTAAAAAAAGATCTAAAAAAAAAAAGATCTAAAGATCATCTTGCAATGCGTCTTACGGTCTGTTCACCTCCACCTACGAGCGCATCTATTGCAAAATCTTTCAATAGAATATTCATTTACGGCATAAGAAATACAGAAGATTCATTCACAACACTTTTGGGCAGAAAGACCTTTGGGTCACCCGTTCTATTTAAAATGTGATGTTGGAATTCAACTTAGACACAAGTTTTATTGAAATAGGCTGCGTACATTCCTTAAGATAGTGAAGGTGTCTCATGAGTTAAGCATATCAACAGAAACAGCAAATGTTGAATGTGACTGGATAGGTAGGTCTATACGCCAAATGCAGGCTGTCCTGCAACAATTATTAATGATTCATTTACTATGAAATTTTATATGTTCTTCTTCCGCACATAATGATAAAGCAAACATGATAAGTAAATTTCCTTCCGTCATGAAGTGGGTGAATATGGTAAGAACTTATCACTGATCAAGTCGAAGAATTCAAAACTTGCTGATCAAGATAAGCTTCTCACGTCGAGGATTGAAATCACAGGTTACTTGTCACTTGTCACAGCGCATTATCAGTGACCGAAGAATTTCTCCAGTTTGGTTCCCAAGTTTATTAAGTAAAAATTCTGCGTTGACAGAAGCAATCGTTTAACGTTTAGATGTCTTGCTCAATCACGAAGTTCAAACACTAATACAAGCTCACTGCAAATATAGCTCATGCTAATGTTACGATCACCGAGGGCAATGATCACAATACTGGCTGAGCCGTTACAATTTTTGTTTCCTGGCCATTGCACAGACTGAGATATTGATACTGGTTACCCAACAAACAGGCAGAAGATAGAAGTTATCTACACTAAATTGAGTTAGTTATGTGTTCTAAAGTCCATTAGAATATGAATTAATTTCACTATGCAGTTTCAAATTAAGATAGAACAAGTGGGCGAAGAAACGCCTGCGTATATCTTGATATTATCAGAGGTCTCATTTGAGAGAAATGTGAGGCGCATTTCTCCGTTGTAAGTCATGTAAGTTGATTGTCACCGTTGTAAGTCATGTAAGAATAATGTATAGGCTCAGTCGGTGCAATAGCCACACTCCCCGAAATCAAGGGGAAGCTCAAAATGTCTGAGATTGAATAATTTAGTTAAGCCCTATTGTCTTTTTCTTTGATTGAGCAAACTTAAAGGGGATGTGAACGAAATTGCTCTAATGCTATCTATGCAATCTCAACTGCGTGCTTGAATATTAGATGCAGGTCTGCCTATTTTGATTTCTCTGACACTTTTTTTGGTAGACAAGCAGAAAGTTTTCAACAACCAGCAAAACAAAATTAAAAAATTATGCGCGATGAGGGATGTATCAGAATTGCATAAGAATCTTCTTTATTAATCACGTGACTATTTCACCCCGCATTGTGAATGAAGACTCAAAATAACTATTAGCCTATGGTGAGTTGGATATCAGCAAGACTCAAACAGCACTGTCTGAACGTTCTCCGAGTCATCAACAAGACCAAAATACATCGAAGTTGTAAGGTTATCAAAATACTAATACAAACTCAACAGAATGCATTCTCTGTCTTCTGAGGAAAGTGTCCTGGACAGCGCTATTGACAAGGCTGGGATTGGAAATAGTAACCTATCTGTGGACCTCTATTATCCTTAACCTAGGATCATATATTTCAAACATGTATCCAACAAATAATAGACTATCAAGGCACTTCTTAAGGCAGATAGTGTCCCTAGCTGAAACACATCGTGCCATCCCCTGATCAGCTGATTTTTTCTAAAATATCAGACGTCTAATACTGAATAAATTTCATATAATAAAACATTCGTCAGCTGTGAATCTTATATGTGACTACAGAAGCGCTCAACCGATGTCAGGAAAGCCAACCTAAGAGACAATGCCAAGAAATCTTAGGAAAAGCACTCTTTCATAAGAGACATAAGTAGTGGGGCAATTTGCTACCGAAATGAGTCTTTCAATGCTGTTAACCGTTAATTAATTAATGTTGCTATGCAATATTGTCTTCAAGATGTTGTAGAAAGCTATTGGAAGAGAAGCTGCATCGATTTGCATTAAAGGTTGCCTTTCAGTTAAGATGCAGAAGTGTAAATGAAGGAAACTTTAAAAATAGTGAATACTTAAACAAAATAGAACCTCTCAGATAATTTGCTTGGCTTACTTATTTGTTTCAGTCAACATCATCTGTTTGCATTTATCAAGTGTACCCTTCACTCATCATTATCATCAAATTTTCATATATTTCATTCAGTATTATAGAGTGAGTACGAATATTAATCAAATACAGGGCTGTCTTGAATAAATTCACATAATGACCGCCCACGGAATAGGCCTACACAACAACTAGGATTTATTAGACGGAGTCGTACACCACATGCACTTGACGTCATCTACGTTTTCTGAGAAGTGTACCTTTCATATATGCAAGGCTTCATAAATAAAATGACATGTTCATGAATGGATAATTGCAAGGAATTCCTGTGCCTCATCGACCGAACGTGAAAATTGATGAAAAACGCGCCCCATCTGGAACAGAGACGATCTTCTTCCCACAAATGCTTTCTGAATTATCGATTTTTGAGTGCACTTGATTGTGAGTATCACTATTCTGCAATAACATTCACAGTCATTTACCTTTTAAAAAACACAGCTGATGATCGAGTGCGAGTAAACGCGGAATCATTCATCCTACATCCCACACAAGTGAAGCGAGCGCGAATAACTGCGACTGCTTTCATGGTCACGAATTTATGTGCAAATAGCTGCGATCGCATCAATTCCGCAATAGAGTGCGAAAGAGCGCGGGATATAACTTTCACAGCCGCGAATTTCTGTGCCGTTGCCGCGATAGCGGTCATTTACCGCGATCGCGTGTGAGAGTGCTATTTCGAATTGACGACTGGTGTGCTCACTCTCATCAAGCTAAACAAATGTTTTCATATTTTAGTAAGTCAATGTAAGTTTCGACTGCAGTAGCCTACACTTTAACACAACGAAAGCAAGTTTTGCAAGCTAAAGTCATGGAAGCAAGTTTAGCAAGTCCTTTCAAATTCTGATAAGTTGATGCAAGTTTTATAAACATGGACAGTAACACCACGGAAACAAGTTTCACATTACAAGTTTTAGCTTAAACAAAGCAAGTAAAACATATTTCTCAAAATATAGCAATGCAAATTCAAACTTTACATAAAGCTTGCAAGCGCTTGCAAACTTTACATGCGCTTGCAAGCGCTTGCAAGTTTTAATCGAATTTTGAAAATTCTTGCAAGCTTTTCCATAGTTTCACAAGTTTGCGCGTCCTGGGAAGTCGTAAAATTCACCATAGCGCATCCACTGAAAGTATTTGAATTGAGATTGTTATAGGATAAACATATTGAAAGTCAAAGCATAATAATTAATGCACAGCATCACAAGATGTGATTCAGAACATCGACCTCACATACCAAGATTAATTCATAAAATAGTCCACTCTCGGCCTGCTGACAGATCTGAAAGTAGCAAATCATATTCAAAATTTGATAGCCATAATTTCAAGACACAATTAATCAAACTCACAATTGTCCAAGTTTTCTATTTTAACTTCAGAGATTCATTTCGTAATTTCTGAAGACATACGGTATCAAAGGATGTGATTGAGACTGATAAAGTGAAGTAGGCTAATACCGAAAAATACCTGTATGACTGAATATTTGATGAGAATATTTGATGAACATTGATGAGAATGAGTTTTGTATAATAGACATATAGCCTCAATTGAGCAGGTTCTGAAACGCATCATTAACGTTTTTCTTCCCAGTTTCCAAATATTTCAAAGCATGTATGGTCGAATTTATGACATTCAATTCATATCAATTTGACAAATAAAAATGAAGTTGTTAAAAGATTTACCAATCAAGACACGAATGATTTTCATCTTTTGCTACTTCTTGATTCGGTCCTCTCTTCCAAAACACATGTTGATTAATTGCCTTTTTATTAATTAAAATAGTGAAATAAGATAACTTGATAAAAAGATAGCGGCATGTAAACTTACATTTCCAAATTGAAATGTTCGTGAAATCAGCTAAGACAAACCTTTTCCATGTATTGGCTATCTTTCGACTATACCCTACAACTTGCATTGTAGTCCTACTTAATAAAACTTGCGTTAACTTAATTAAACCTATTCCAGAATGTGTGATATTCTCGTTGCTGAATAAAGCATGTTAAATAATAAGTAATAAAACATAGCCTTCAACACAAAAAATATTTCTCACTTTTGTGCGTTGAAAGACTTATTTTAATTACAATTTAGGCCTGTTGTCGGTGATGCTTCATTCTATTTTCAGCAATCTTGTGCGTCTTTCAGGACAATAATCTTCTCGTGTTTATCTAACCAGGGAGTACT
Source organism: Prostheceraeus crozeri (assembly GCA_907163375.1). NCBI lineage: Eukaryota > Metazoa > Platyhelminthes > Polycladida > Euryleptidae > Prostheceraeus > Prostheceraeus crozeri. The sequence goes on from CAJQUW010009328.1 coordinate 141,018, forward strand.
AAAAATAGATATGTATAGATAGATAGGTAGTCATATCTATTTTTAGTACTCCCTGATATAACAGACTGAATACAGTATACTACTTATAAAATTTCCAAGTAGAGGAATAATATACTATTTTATGGATAGCTCTGTAATACTGGATTATCTCATGTGATTCGAATGTCAGACATTTTCAATAAGGAACACGATAAATTCATTTGTCTGTGCATCAATCACATACATAGGTGTAGTAACCATCAAACTGCATGCCAACCATCCAGAAATAAAGAGAATATATGACCTCCTCTATCAGAATGTTAAATTCCCGTATTGGTTGGCATCAAGCATAGAATTTGATGACAGTCTCTCTTGATTTCTGGCTAGTTAGCACTTCACTAGTGACCGCATAATTGTGCTAATCCCACTAGTTGTTCAAATTTAGCATGTTCTGCTTTTTTGACTTGTAAACGATTACGAGTAATTAATAATTAGCGATTAATTTTCCGCTTATTTAGCAACTTGAGGACAGTTTTCGAATGGATGGCTTAGAATTTGCTTTTACTTTACATGGATTTATGTGCTACTCACGTCTGAATTCGGTGATAACTACTCTGAAATAGCAAAACCCAAGATGGAATATTATCCTCAACAGGAATGCACGGCGGTAGCTTTCTTCCATCACAAAGACGAAGACACAGACGATTCAACGTAGCAAAGTGCGTCAAGGTAACAAAATTAAAAAAGACAAAACAAGCTAATGACTAGTTAATTTTCAATAGGTACAAAATATGATTTAAAAGAAAGTTTTTATATCCTAAATGTCTAAAATTTTTAAAAAATGCTTACTAGAAGGACAAACAACACTTCTCCTCTCCTCATGTGTAATGAATTGGCGAGTAAGTCGTTCTGTTCAAAGTTATGTTTATCACTTATATATTGAAAATATCCTATTTAACAGTCTGCCCATTCAGATGATAAGAGGACAGGTCTGTTTCCAATCAAAATGCCAGATCTAGCTAACACAGCGGGATTACGCTATCTAAAATCTACCAGGTGTGTAAGAGAATTAGTATTAGTTCCTTAAGCTAAAACGTGAAATAAAATTCTACAATATATGCATACAAATTACATGTATTTGACTATTTTTAATGAGGTTATCAACAGGAACTTGGTCAGGATGATTGTGTTTCGACCGCTTCATCCTGGACGCTCAAACCCGACCAAGCGCGGTCCTGTACATTTAAGATGCACAGCCTCAAAAATTACATTTATAATAGGGAAAGATTAGCATCTATCAAAAAAAACGAGACACAGAACACAAGCACTGTGGAAATCGGGAACTCAACTGCTGACACACGCCAGGACATCACGTTAAGTTGAAGACGCTGTTGGGCTCGCTTTCATCAATCATGCGCTAGTCGTTCTTGAGACAACACTAAGTCAGCAATGTAGTTACAATGATTACAGACATCAAGATAAATTAGAGTGAAATCAAGCTTAGGAGTAAATTATGAATGAGATGACATCTATACTTAGTGTGACTCGCAAAGCATCAGAAAAATGAGCAAGCCTCCTGGAGCGCTGTTTAGGACTTCTAAATTTAGAGCACTTGACACGGGAATTCCATTTGGAATCCCCCAAGAATTTTTAGAGGCCAATTCACCGTAAACTTCACAATTCACACGTCTGCATGATGAGCCTCTGAGGTAGATTAAATATCATTCACACCAATTATATGCAAGTGCAAGGCTTGAAACTGTGTGTATCAATGATCCAATGATAATTCAAGCAGCCAATTTCAAGATTCAACGTATAAATAATTTCAAACAGATATTTCCATTTACAGATTTGAAACTTGGTTAACACCTAGCTCAAACACAGCATCAGACAATGGGCAATTCATCTGCATCGATACGTGTAGCATCATGCAAGCAGGCATACGCCCATGTTCCAGTCTGAGTTATGGCATGTTGCTCATTGCTAGGTGCATTTTGTTTAATATGAATAAACCAATTAGTATGTATAAATATACTGTATGTGTGATTAGCATAAATAACCAAAGTCGCATCTCCTACACACACAAGGAGGAACGTGTCTGAATAGCAGCGCTTGAAGTTGTCGATTGACTGTCCTATGCTCAAGTCATGATGCAAGATCCACACTACAGTTTTCGATAAAAACATCTTGAGGCTTTGCTGATAATCTTGTGCACGACAGGCGCAAGAAATGGGATTACATCTTACGATCGTAAGATTTTTGGCAGATTCGCAAGTATTTCGCAAGATTGTCTATTAGTGTAGTATAATATTTGGCTAGCCTATATTCAGAGGAGCTTTTTTGTAAGTTAGACGTATATATCAATATCAGTGATAATCGCGAAATTTAATTGGCAATTATGATTATAGTGAATATATCTGAATATGGTTTAGGTTATATGTCTGTTTATTCATTTATCTGAACCTCGTAACAGATAAAAACAGAAAAATGCATGCATCTTCGATCACAGATTGCGTTTCATACTGAAAAATGTAGATGAGTAGACGGACGACATATGTACATCTGTGCAAGTATAGATCTTCCACTTTCATTTTCTGTCAAAATCTAGACATAAAGATCCTTGTGTTTAGTAACTTGACAAGACTTGGATAGCACAAATTCGTGCAGAAGGGCGATCAAAGTCCAAAGCTCATGCTTGAGTTTTGCGATGAAATCGGGAATACATTCGACTTATTGGCCAATATCCTTAATTATTGAATTCAGTCGTCTGCATGCAGTATCGGTCTGCTTCAAATCGGTGGTAACTCAACTCACATCAGGACTATTCTAAAATATCTGCTTGCGGGCATCGATGGCAATTGTCTCTCGGAACGAGAGGTAGCTAGGCTACGCACCACTTTGTTCAGACCAAACCGGTTTAGCATCCTTATAGAAATGGATCCCCAATTACCTTTCACTTTTGAATCTATTGTAGATAGAGTCAGCAACAGTTTCGCACGTCCAAACATGAACGAAGATCGTCTTCTTTTCCGTATTGATAAGTTCTGTAATGTCCTTTAATTGTTTGTTTAGCAATAGGTGGGACATCTCTCCGGTTGCTAACAATTGTTCCATTTTCTTCCAACTTGGATGCCATGCGAAGGAAATCAGCAATTACCAAATACATGCCACGGCAACGTTGTAAAATGTTTGCTGTTTATAGTTTATAGTTTCATGATAGAACTTGAAAGATTGTGTTCATTCTCAGACAAAAGTCGACTGTCCAATATATAGGCATCCACCAATAAATTCGAAGCAACATTGTCTTGAGGATCACATCATACTTTAATGATCTCATCAGGATATTTGGCTAATTCATATTAAGTAGTGTTTCTCATAGAACCAATAGGCCTGATGGGATAGCAAGCTGTACATTATGCCAGTTTCAGAGCCATTAGGCATAATTTCGTTGCCTAATGGCCTACGAACCTCAACACATGCAAACCTCTTTTTCTACCTTCCTTCCTCTTTTTTTACAACAACATTATGTTTAATGGCTCTGAACCTGGCGGGTTGCTAAAGATTCATAAGAATAATAAACCCCTCAGGCTTATTGCTTCTATGAGAAACACTGCTCAATGTGAATTAGACAAATACCTTGATGAGATCATAAAATCTTGTATCCCAGGCACTTTTATGGTTAGATCACAGTAGGCCTAGCTTTAGTAACCGTGAGCTTAAGCTACCATTGGAAGCCGCCGTTTATAAGTCCCTCTGCCATGATAATATGTGTCCCTTGTTACTTATTTGTTTTAGTGTTTGTTTTAGATATTAAAGGACCCGAAACGAGATGAAAGCAGTTGGTCATGTTGCTGATGAGCCCCTCGTATATATTCTTGTATATATTCTTGTATATATTTGTTTTAGTGTTGCTTTGTCCAGCTTTACTTTTATATTTTCGTTCTTGTCTTTGTGAACTTTTGAGAATACGTATGTCCAGCCCAGTGAACGATTAATGAGTCCTTTTCAGGACTATCTCACATTTTTTATCTACAAATAATTTTTACATTTTATTATATGTGTTATCCGCATGCACGTTAGCGGACTTCAGTTACAATGCATGTCCATGGAGTGATATTGTTTTCAATGTTCATGTGCGTTGGTTCTATATTTTTGCAGAATGTCGGATTGCTATGGTAAGGACAAGCTGCTTGCTAATGATCATTTCAGCTGCTCGGTCAGGCACCGATCTAGGTAAATGTTGCTAGATCTTAAGGAGAACCAAATCACTGAAATAGAGAGAGAGAGAGTTTTATATTCGGAATGGCAATCAAATTAAATACACGATTTTACGTTTCAGATTATAAAAGTGACTGAAGTAATTCAATAGAAAATCATTCAAGGTGGATACTGTTGAGATACATCGAGACAAACAACTGAAACTGGCGCTGCCTTCGGGAAGTTTTTGATATTTCAACACAGTACTGACCGCTTCTTTCGTAACGACGGGGGATGAGCTCATGGAGAGGATGACTTGTAATGCTTTCAGCAGACTTGTAAAGTTTGCAGGCAAGCCTCATGCAACGGTTGTTGATGTCCTCAAATACATCGCAGTTGCACTCTCGTTCGTAAATAATACGATGACATCGTTTATAAAAATGTCGAAGACGGTCCTGTAGATGAAAAGGCAAGCACACAAAAACGGAAGATGCGTAGTCTAGCAGTGGTAAAATGATGCTTTTTCAGGTATTCTCTAAAGTTCTTAGTGAAACAATTGGTCTAAGGACTCGAAGAGCGTATAGGCGAGAGTTGCACTTCTTCAAAGTTATATTTGTGTGCTGATCCCACTTTAAGTTCGAGGAGAACGTAACACCAAGTAGTTTCAGGCTATCAACTATTTGCACTTGTGGTAGTAAGTCTAAATCGAGGTTGATTAAGCATTTTTTCTTTGGTATTATCATCAGCTTTGACTTCTTGACATTCAAATACAAATTGATTTCCTCACTTGATATAACAATGTTTTCCGGAGTATTGAGAAGCTGTCGTGAAACCTGCCATAGTTCCAATTTCTTGCCGTAAACAGTTGATATGTTGAAAGTTATTTCATCAAAGTGATTTCACTTTCAAAAGGAAAAGATAGCATCTTACATCTATACAAAGACACTGACGAGACTGGTTTTTTAAGGCATTGTCAACCACTGGAAGCCGTATGTTCACGATGTAGCATTGCTTTCAATAACACGCCCGTCTGGTCATTTATTATTACAGTGTTGGATTTCTGTGGAAGGAACCATACGCTGCGTATATTCCACAATGGTAATAGCTGATCATAAAAAAATGGACCACCTATTTATGCTGAAACTCAATCGATCGCACAAATCTTGCCATGCATCAATCGAGAGCTTGCATTCTCATAGTTTTCAAAGGAGATAAACTTGCAACTGTCATTGTATTGGCTGAGCAGTGCTCAAAATATGAAATGTTTTCTACTGAACGGGTCTGATCACAGCCAGGTATCAAGCAATGAGTACCTACATTATGTAATACACGCATCAGCTAGCAAGACCGGGATGGAATCTTATTCTTGGATCTTCTATCTATATGCACACTATTCAATTCGGTCAACTTTGTTCTCCAACTGTTGACCGTGTCATCTTTGAAATCAACCGCTTCAGTATAGTGGGGATTTGTCACCCGGCACAATCTTATTTCGGCCTACTCCTCACAAGTGATGTTCACCTGAGAAATTAATTGTTAGAAGAAACGTAAATATAGTCCAGTATCATTTATCAGACCAACATCTGATCATCATCTATGTTATGTGCTGAAACTCATTCGATCGAATCACAAGCATGCAAGGCATGCAATCTGCAGTCGCTGTGAAAGAACAATGACGTACATGCCTTGGTTAATGGTTTTGTTTTGAACCTTCGCTCACTTTGCATGGTGCTTGTGTACTTTAGCGGCAATGACAGGAAATGTTGAAGAAGTTTGAAAAAGAACCATTGAGGTTATTTGAATAAACTTTACATATTCGTACTCCTCACAATTATCAATGATTCTAAAGATAACAAACATGAACATTTTTGATGGAAAAGTGACAAAATATGACATCTGCAGCCGAAAGAGTCATGATTTTGTGATGATTTCACTATTTATTTCCCAGTTCACAGATTTTGATGACCGGTATATCAAAAGAAAGCTCAGAAAATACTCGTTCTCGCCGTGGCTGATTCATTATCAAACTCACGTGCTTTGAATTCTTATTGAAAAATTATGATTTATAAATTGAGCGATTTTCATATTTTACTACTCAGCAAATACAATGACGAATACAAATTTAGCTCATTTGAAAACTGAGAATGCAAGCTCCCGAATGATGCATGGCACAATTGGACCGCATGAGAATCGGTTGAGTTTCAGCATGACATAGTTGGTCCGTTTTCATGATCAGCTCCTATAGTCCACGTCAAAACGGGTTTCTGCAGATAGCGAGACCAGAAACTTTCACAGAATGATGTAGGTATTGCGAATGATGAGTATGGTTATTGCGAATCTGTGCGCTTGCCAGAGTTCCACCCGGTTCCTCTTGCTGTCAGACAGGATCAAGGAAAAACCCGTCATGCAAGTCCAATGAGAAGCAGATTTTCTATGTCTTCTCTCATAAAAAGAAAAGTAATAAGTCTAGAGCTATAACTTTTGACATGGATCGTCTTCAGGTCATCAATTATCATGTTCACAAACTCTTATCTATGAAGCTACACACATTCAGAAATAGCAAGTCGTCTAATGTCGGCAAACACAACATTTTTCCAATTTTTTAACCACCCTCGTATTCATGTACTACACGCATGTATGTAGAAGTATGATAATAATACATGCATGCACGCATGATCAGAAAAAACTTGATGGCACTTCACGTCAAAAGATTATGCTTCTAATTTATTACATCTATTTTAGTCAGAGAAAACGAAAATCTCATTTTTACTGAAAATTTCAATCTGCGTCCCATTGGATTTGCATAATGCTTTTCCTTGATCCAGTCTGACAAGAACAAGAACCATAGGTAGAACTCAGCAGACGCGCAGATTTGTAGGTGCTCATCATTTGCGTAATCATGAGCACGAATGCGTTTACCGTGCATAGTTACTCGTTCTGGCTGCTGCCGGACAATGGGTGTGCGCGGAATGAATAGCAGTTATTATATCACATATTTTCGATATTGCCACTCATTCAGTCCTTTAAATAGCGAATTGTTGCGTAACATTTATTTTCTCATTTACCATTTGTCACAAATAGGCCTATACCGATGAGGAGATTGGAAAGTGTACGCTGAATACACACGCGACAAGCCATGAGCCTCAACACTTGTGTGGCCACACTTGCATCAATGTATTTTTTGTTGTACTGTCTCTTATATTGGAATAGCGCATCAGCTCATATTATGACGATCATATTAAAAGGTGTCATCCATTTTCTTCTTCTACCTGCTTGTGTTATCGTTAATGACATGCATATTGTCAAAATGGTATCATGGCTTATTCTGTGTGCCTCCAACACTTCGTCTTGTCTCATAGCAGTGTAGGCGTAGCAGGAATCGGAGTCGGAGTCCCGGAGTTCTACCATTTTGGCCGCCGTCGGAGTACCTTAAATGATAGAACTCCACACTCCGGTTAATATCATTGAAATATTAACTTTCCTCACATAGGTAAATTCTGATTTCTTGAAGTAGTAGATGCCTGTATTACTTCAATACTTGCACATCAAAAACGATAATCTTATATTTCTCAATTCTGCATCACTCAAACATTGCACTATTGAAAGTAATTAAATAAATCTCCCTATTAGCGTCTGAATACGATGTAGGGCTAATTATGATTTCAGTAACTGTCAATAAATTTCCTTTGATTGAATCAGCTATCCATAGACTTCGGAGAGTTGTTTAGTTTACGTTAGCATATATGAGGATTGCAATATAAGATTCTTCTTGATTTAGTAGGCACGGAAAGGGATTTCCAATAGTGCAAGACTGGTTGACTTTTGGTCTAAAATAGTCAATAAACATTGTCTCAAAAACTGATTTTTTCTTGATTATGAGTTTGAAATATGCCTTGATTGATGGAATTATTCATTATGGTTGGAAAGATCAAGTATTTGATGATCCTATGATTTATTAGATGATAACAATTAATTTCGTCTATACTCCATAGCTATTCTCAAGTATTTTTTCCAGCCATAGTGAATTTTTCTCGATTATTTTTTAATGCAGATTCTATGACGTTGTATAGCCACGTTAGCGAAGTTGGTTCCCATAAATGCTGGTGCCCTCTGAAGTTTGATATCTCCATGATTGCCGCACGCACCCGTTGCCTGTGCAAGGAGTAAGGACACATGTCAGATAAATGATCATATGCACGACCGAACTAATTTCGATGTGAAAATATTATTGCACAAATCAATTGGATATGCATCGTCCTCATTGCTCAACAACTCAGGGTCTTAAGTTTGTTTTCATTATCAGTCACAAACTTTCTGTTGAAGGTGATTTTCATGAGTTCCTCGACTCGTTTTTCCAAAATGACGATTTTTAGATTTCGAGTGCATGTTATGCGCGAAACACAAACTTGGTCGTAGTCCACAGGTCTCCCTCTCTTCTGCTTGCCATTTGTGCTATGATATAATCACATCATCAATGCTATGATCAGAACGTCAAAATGCTAAGAGTATATTGTGATTACATGATTCGTTGCATTTCCATCTCGATGATAAGAATTATGCATCAAATTGATTTTAACAAACATCCGAATGAATCTTTACACCATTAGCGATTCTCCTGGCATGCTAAGCATGCGGCACATGACTTTGGAATCAGAGAACATTTATCTATGAAATAGCTACATGTGAGTCAGTACAAGCTCTAATTAATTTAGTCCGACATTAACATTATCTAGTAGTCCGACATCTGAAATTATTTATATAATAAAAAAATTTATTCATATTCATGTGGGAACGGTCTTCAGACTGAAATATGTATCTCTCTAGACTGCAAAACATGCAACTGCTTTAGAAATGCGACAACTCCCATGACATCACTTCACGGAGCAGGAAACTGAGATCAGAGAGCTATTACATTTCTGACTGTTAACTCTTCATAAAGAATAAGCCAATGGAGGGAGCAATCTCCAGAGAGTACCAAAGAAGAGTCAACTTATGGACGCGTTAAAAAGATCACAAGTGGGTGATTTCATTTTACAGATTGTTAAAATGAGGACAGTCAATTCTAGAATGCGGCAATTCCTAGCAGGCAGAGGCATGCGATTGGTTTGCAGGTTGCAGATTCACTGCGATTGTCCTCGGTTTTACTTTGAAACATCTACCATTGTTTTATAGACCACAGGTCAAGAGCTGCACAAAAATCAGTGCATGCGATCAATGACAGAGTTGGAGCAAAAGCAGAGATATCCATGATCCATTGAGAAATAACTCATTAATTTCAATATCCGTAAACTGATTTCTCGATGCAGTAGATATCTAACAGTCGATGACCACAAATATTCGCCATCAAAATATAGAAACAGCAAAAAGTTTCCGAACTGATGAAATGCCGACAGGCTGTTTCACACATGCAACTTTTTGCCACGCGATTGTCATTAAAATTTGGAATTGGCTTTTCACATTGGAATTCGATTTCTGCGCCTGTCAATCATCGGACAAACCATTTCGATCTCTCAATTTCATGAGACATAGAAAGTGGATGTGTCTTAGCCTTTTGGAGAAAAATTTGAATCAAAATTACTCTGAAGGCAGTGACGGCAGGCTTCATATGTTTTTGTTCTTGTTTCCATCGAAATTGGTAGGAAATTTGTTATCAGAATATCTAAAATTTATTACGTAGTTCGCAATAATATCCAAAATCAGCATTAAACATTCCTATTTCTGCTATTTTGTCTCGTCGACTGCTCTGTGTAATAGACATTTAAGCTCATTCGGTAGAAATAAAAGTCTCAGCAACCTATTCAATCAGTTCATCGATAAAAGTGGTCGATTTGCATTGAGTCATCTACTCATAAAACAAGTCAACAAATTTTTACGAAGTTTACCGAAGACAAATTTTCCACACTTACATCATATTAATAAAAAAGTAACCACTTTCACAATCTATTTTGCACTGCATCTATTGTCAATATCTGCGGCTTTTGCATGTGTTCCAGTCTAGTCAATCAATAAAGCATTGTGCATGGGCTGAATCCTCTGGGAGTCTTGCATCCAATGAAAATAATTCTCTCCATGGTGGATGCCATGCGAGTGATCAACTTCTTCATATTCTGGGAATCATCTTGGTGTGTGAATCGTCAAATACCGAGCACTGGCGGCTGAGAACGAAGCCGAAATGTAAATTGGTGACATGGACTGACTTCAGTCATCGTCGATTGCACGCAGATGGAAGGCACTATTGTTTGATGTATATGTGAAGGTCAATAACCTAAACACTTTCAAACTTCAAACGTATTATTTGTTATAGAATCGGTTCTACTGAACGAAATTTAGCAATTCGGAATGAGTTTCATCACCGTAGCATGCTGAACTCAGAAATGTTCTCAGATCGACGTTTTGCTTTAGATCGCTGGTCGGTCAAAACTCAAAATCGCACGATTTCTAGGAGCATTCTTGCGACAATTTGTCCGCTTTCAAAACACGCGACGTGTGAAAAGCTCCATAGGCTGTAATGTTACTCTGGAATCCACGCGACTGTGCTATTTTCTTCGATGGACATAGCTTTCCAATTGTCTCTGTTGGCCATTGTTCCAAGGAAGGGGGATTGCGAAGAAAAGAATTTCTCTCCATGGTGGACGCCATGAACACCATCAACTTCTTCATACTCTGGGGATCAGTTTGTTGTGTGGATCACCAAAATCTGACCACTGACGGCTGAAAACGAAGTCAAAATGTAAATTGGTGATAATGGGCTTGTCCTACAACTCGTCATTAATCAAATGGAACCTTAATAACGCCTCATTTAACTGTCATTAAACGGATACCGTCCACAGACGCGTCACTTATTTTGCTTCATTTAACCGTCATAATCTTTTAATGGAAAGATGTTCACCAACGCGCCATAAAAATGTCAGTCATTGATGGAACCTAAATGAAAGCAAAATATTTAAAGGAGAGCAAGACCTTTATTAACGTATCAAGGACAGGCATATCGAGCAAGAGTTATAAATGTAAGACAACAACTCCTATTGAATTATCGCTTTCAAACGCACAGAGTCCATGAGATGATTTACTTTCAGGATCAACTGAACCAAGATCGAATCTTCTTTTTGGTTATTCCTATGGTATACGTGTACATGTACTGTACATGCATGTTATGTATGTTATCCACACATAGGAATCCCACGGGCTCACGAACCTAAAACAATCATTTTCAAAAGAACAGCTTGGCATGCCAACCTGTATATAATTTCATGCATGTTCATATCGATTCCTAAGTCAAAGTTGTGAAAATGCTAATTCATCATACAAATAATACGAAGGCTTTTTTGTTATTAAACTGAAAACGCTGCTGAAATATATTAAAATTTAAGGATTCTTATGGAAGAATTAGAAGAGTTTATTCTGTCACGATCACATTATTAAAGGACACATAATAATTACAGTTGATGTAAACAGCATAATATAGTCAGTTGCTTCCGGAAAAATCTCCAACAGTATGAGACGATATTTTTATTATTTTTATTTAAGTTTTTATTAGTAAAAACATCGTCTGATAGAGTTGGAGAGTTTGCCGGAAGCAATTGACTATACCGATCACATAATTGGTCAAGATCAATGCTGACTTGGCCACCCCCTGTCAACTCAGTGAGAGACGTTCTCGATCCCTGGACAATTTCGCTTTGACTTGATCCATGGTGCTATTATTAACCGCGCGAGTTCGCATTTAGCGAATCTAACAGTTTATTGCACAAGACCTTTCCTTATTACTTGTTTCGATGTCCATGGATTGCTGGCTTCAGAATGAATAACTTACTACGTCATTTATGAATGAAATCCATGGTGTCTGAATGGAAAACGAGGTAATCTTTTACTGCGATAACAATAAATTCAATGATTTTCTATGTTGTGATGTCGGAATGCGTCAAAGTGACATCATGAAATCCTGTTACACATGACGTTCTGAAAATTTGAAGGAAGCTTATGCGCATTCTCTGTTTAATGACTGTTAGATGAAAGCATTCTAAAAGACAATTAAAAGTGAGGTTCTAAGAACACCAAAATGGCCATAGAAATAAACTGTTTATCTGAAGTTCGCTAGGTCGTGGTATTGACTCAAGGTCGTGGTACATCCGAGGGAACCAAGTTGGGGCATGAATGACCAATTAAAAGCTTCGATTTACTCATGTGACTGATTCTAACCCAATGATACAGACGTTGGCAGGTGCATCTAAATGAAAATGCGTCCGATTTATGTGCCGTTATTGTGCATTGCATGAAGCTTAATTTCCATTCTAGAGGTTTTGTTGTTGTCAATTTCTATGAAAATGGCAGATCTTTTAACTGCCATTTAGATGGTTTCATTAAACCGTCTTTAGCGTTTACTGACAGTTAAACAGATAACGCGCTATTGGACAAGTCAATTTTCGCTAGCAATCGCATTGGTTACAGTATTGATTGATTTACACGAAATTCGAGAACATCAACACTTTGGAAATCAAAGATATTTTTCCAGATACAATCGGCTCTACTTAACGAAAATTAGCAATTTGGAATGCGTTTTGATCGCCGCATCTTACTGAACTCAGAAATGTCCTCAGTTTGATATGAAGTTAAAGATCATTGGTAGGTCAAAAACTAAATCGCGCGATTTACTCGCGGCAATATGTAAACGTGTGACATGTGTTAAAAACTCTATAGGCTGTAATGTTAAGCGAACACCCGCGCGACTTCACGCTGCATTGCATGTGTGAAACATGGCACAAGGAATCGTGGCATTCGAAGCATTTTGATAGAATTCACAGCAATCCGCAAGCGACAGACGACTTTTCTCCTATCTCTAAGGTATTAGGATTTCCTTTTTTGCCCACTTACTAAGTTCCAGCAACCAAAATTTTTCACCTTCAGCTAGGAGAATGTGCTAAAATTGCCAAATTTGGTGTAATTGGTTATCATGAAGCAATCGGAGTAAATTCAAACCATAGAGTAAGTATATTAGGTAGAGTAGCAGCTCAGCATTTATTAAATCCCCAATGTGTATACAGTTTCGATTTTATTAAATGAAGTCGAGGTGAACACAGTTGGGTATTGATACCAAATGCGAGATATTCAAATTTTTGCAGTTTTGTGGAAATCATAAAATCATATCGAAGAAATTGGAATTATAGTAACTTAAAATTTCAGCCAATAAGCACAGTAAGATCTGAAGTTTTCATGAAGACTTGCATCACAATGCAGTTCCTTTGATAATCAGCTTAATTTCCGCTTAATTAAGATGCTTGTTAGCAAATATTTATTCATTTTGATATCCAGCATATTTCATGCTACTTATAAATTGTGATCATTTCGATAGTATTCAAGCACAGGAATGATTTGCAAAAATTTGGCTTTTGAAAAACTGCACAAATAATTTTTTGAACTGCAGGAATATAATCTCCGCAAAAACTGAATCTTTTCATATAAAAATTTTCACTATACAGATACATTTTTGAGTCGACACTCTACCTGATAATAGGACCTATACTTAGGCCTACTCTATGATTCTAACCTCAGTTGCTTGACTGCTTCAGAAAGTAGCTGCTGTGTTAGCAACACAACCATGTCTATTGCGATTTTTTTGAAAAGAAATTAGATGGGCATTCACCGAATGCCCTGAGCATTATTACCAATTGCCCTTGCTAACAGGCCTGTTATCATCAGCCAAAGTTGGCCTACTCAGTTTAAAGGAATTCAGAAGAGATATCCAGCTTTTCCATGCTGGTCAGGCAAACCGTATTGATATTAATAATAGTATATTTGACGTTTTGCCTATTTGACAACTTTACAGATTTTTAGGTGCTCTATGGTCTAGCCCACACATTGGTCTATTGTCCTACTCAGGCCTACTCATTTATATGTGCAGTATTCTGTACACGGATACGCTATGTGATGTTCATAATGATTAGTATCAATGATTTTTCCAGGACTCTTCTATTATGATGCTGCTATTAGGATCATGAACAGATTATGCTTCAAGATTATCAAGTTTCAAGCTTATTTTATAAGTTGGTTTAAATGGTCTCCTTAGGATTACTAGGAATAATCACACATTTCAGAATCTTTTTCATGCTCACTTTCATTTCCTGATCCCATTTCAGACATGTTTTCTCTTAATAGGTAGAATTTTAGCAAGCTATATAATATAAGCCATCTTTAAAATCGATATGGACACTAACGATTAATTTCTACGGTTCAATGTAATTTAGTTTTTACAGACTTATTAGCATTATTAGGATTAAATGGTTGCACAATGCACTCGTATTCGAGAAAATATCTCATTCCCTTGAACTTTTGCCGATCTTATGCTTAATTATAATGAAAAGAAAAGCGAAGTTTTTCTTTTAGCATGCGCTAAACGGTAGGTAACATTGGAAATCTGAAAGTTCATATTTAATGTTTATTGAACCTGAATTGAACCTATGCCTACTTTTGATGTGCTTCACTTAAGCCTAAGTTCTGTCACGTTCAGGATCAAAGCAGTCATCTAATCGCAATTCGCTTTCCGTACTGGTGCATTCGTCGACTTTTTTTAAATAATCGATTTTACATTGCCATTTTCATTTCGATTGCATTGTTTGCAATTTATTATGAACATTTCTAATGCAGTGCGTTCATAAAGTCACTGCACTTCTTCTAAACTATGTTTTTCCTAAGAAAACAGTCGTACTCCTACAATTGTAGATATCTAGCACATACACAGAGCCACTGGCTCGTTTGAGAAGCGCAATTGAGTGGCCTGTGATATTCAACATGATTTAGAGTTTAATTTTAATTTTACTTCACATCTGTCGGCTACTAACTCGATAAAGATCAGTACGTCCAATCAGTGAGTTCAGAGAAGCTAGCTCAGTGCACGCTCCATTAGGCTCAGATCGACCATTAATCTTAAATGATCAAAAAGTCAATGTCATTTCTGAAGCTGTGACTCATAGACCAAACAAGTCGATGCGTTGGTCGGGGCCTCTCATCTTGTTGCAAGAAAGAACATAGGCCTATATCCGTACCGCATCTCTTGCCAACATTAATTGAAGGATGCCGATCATGACAAGCGTCTTCAGTACTGCCTTTGGTTCAAAGAAAATCTAAATGAAAATGATGTGCTCGATAAGACTTTTTTCTGATGAAATTTGATGCATCTATCAGAGCATGCTATAGCAGCCAGAATTCCCGAATATGGTCTAGTTAAGACCCATAGGAATTTGTTGAGAAGCCATTACATTCTCTTATGTCAAGAAGGCGAATGCTTGAGCCGATATTCACTTATTATTGTAAAAATTATTTGACAAATATATTGCTTCGCTCGTCGACGAATTAAGTAACGATGAAAATGGGACTGCTTATTTCCAACAAGATGTAGTAACTGCGCATACCGCTAATTCCTGACTTCGATATTTGAGGGAAATGTTCCAAAAAAGAGTTATCTCTAGAGGAATTTGGCATCCGAGATCCCTAGACTTGAACGTCTTGGGCTTTTGCTGGTGGGTAGCTGTGAAGCAGGGATGCCGAAACAAGTCACGAAATCTACAGGAGTTTAAAGAAAACAACCGACAGCAAAATGACGCTATCAAGCACGAGGAAATTCATCGACTGTTTGAGAAAATGAGAAGTCGAATTGATCTTTGTATTCGTGAACAAGGTAAACATTTCCAACAGTTTTTGTGAGATGTAAGCAGATATTTTCTGATCACGTAGGATTCGATCTTTTTACAAGAAACTTAACTAACTTAGCTGGCAATCTATTTCTAATCGACAAAATACTGCGCATGCATTGAATTATTAGGTGCACAGAGACTTTATGAACGCACTATCCGATGACTGCTCTATCGCTGGCGTTCATTGCAAAATCTACACAAGCGTAAACCTTGAGCAGCATCACCTTGAGTATAACAACTTTGAAAACTCAACTGAAAAGTATGAACTGCGAAGCGGATCTTTTTTCGTATGTTGCAATTAGAAAAGAAACCATATTTATGAATAAATGCTTACAGTAAAAGCTAACTCCAGAAAATTCCTACTAGTTATCTCCCTTTCACGAGAGAAAACTAAACTGCTACGATCTTGAATGGGATCAGTTCACCAATCAATTATCAATTAATGTAGATGAGGCACAGCACAGTCAATATAATTTCTCCTTATAATATTGACTTTGCTAATAGAATCTACATACTTCATTTTGAAAAAGACACGGTATGTCAGAAGAAAAAGAAAAGCAAAGTAGAAAATCACCCGGCAACGTACGTATTGGTACCTAGTCAGCCCGCTACGTAACAGAGTCCAGGTTGACTGAGTAACTGAACAGAATTGCATGTAGACCTATAGTTAATTAAATGAGAAAAAACAAAGAATGCAGTTACAAAACCTGTATTTTGAAAGTGATTGATTCAGGAAAGTTCATCCAGTACATCATCTTTACGTTCATGTGTTAAAATATCAATGCCACATTTTTGGACAAGTAAAAGGCATGTTAATTTCACTGATGCAATGACATCTTGATGCCTATGGCATATGAGAGTATAGTGAATGATGATATCAATGTAACTGTACAACTTTATGATTTATCATTTTTAACTTTTCGGATAAGTTTCTCAAAAAGAGTATACATAAGGTATGGTATTCAGTCATTTGGAGCGCTTGTGGCTTTTTGTCATTTGCTTTTCATCTTTTATAAAAAATTACTGAAAATTCTCGTAGAGACACAATCTCTTTTTAAACACGTCTTGAATATAAAAATAGATATGCACTACTTATAAAGGCTAGTCTAGTAGCATTTCCTATTTTGAAATCTTAAAATTGGATAGAGAATCAAAATCGTCGACGACTTGCGCCGCAACTCGTGTAAATCAAAGACTTTGAGGCGCAATTTTGATAGCTGGATCTGTTGACGATTTATTCATCAATGAATCGTTCGCGTCTGGTCCGTCGATGTTCACTTGACGGCGTACACCACTGGAAAGTCGGTGACGCCGATTTCCTGGAGCACAGTGGCTAGTCATTGGTACTTGATGATCGTCAATATTAGTACTATACAATCCTCGATTTTCCCGCATCATCTTGTAGCGTGATATCCGTCTTCGAATTTCGTTTGTCACCTGAAAGGTAAACATGTACAATACAAACGCAATGACAAGGAAACATTTAGAAAAATAGATAAGTCAACGGTCTCGGGGTTGTTGTAAAAAAGGATTATCTTTAATAAGAAATCCTTTGCACCTAAGATGAAATAGCTAGTTGAGAAAGAAGAAGACTGGGGGAGAGAGAAAGTGAAGAAGACATTGCATCATACATTTGAAAACTCAATCTGTTGGCATGTATAGAAGTGAGTCTAACTTATCTTCTGAGTAGTTGAAATCGACGAAAAAGACGGCCCTTCCACATTGACAAAATCTTGAACGATCTCGTGGAAGTTGGTTACAATTCCAAAATCTTGCTTTGGAAGTTTGAAATAAAATTAAAAAGAAAAGTAAATGAAATATCGCAATAAAGCGTGACACATGTACGCATATACATGTCGGCACGCAAAATGTAAAAAAAGCACGAGTTATAGTCAGCAGCGCTCGCATGGCTTATATGAACAACCAATGAGAAACTTTAAACGAAAATAGATTAAATTCATGGTGAAATAGCTCTACATAGCGCTATTACTTGGTTTGCGTCGTTTTGGTTAAGTCTAGGTTAAACTGAGCGAATGGTTTGAGATAGCATACAGAGCTGACCATAAAAAGCGGACCACCTGTTTTTCGCTAAAGTCAATCGATTCTCATGGCTTCCAATCGTGTCACACAACGACGTGCCATTTCATTTGAAGGCTAGTATTCTCAGCTTTAAAATGAACAATGATAGACTTGTATGCGTTGCTGCATTTCCTGAGCAGTGCTCAAAATATGAACAATTGGTTAACAGTCGGTAGTCACTGAGAGAACAAAGACACGCCATCGCTAATTGTTTTGAACCTTCGGTCACCTTTCATAAATTGTCTGTGTGCTTTTGCGGTAGTAAGAAATAATGTTGAAGAAGTTTGAAAAAGAACTATTGAACTTATTTGAATAAAACTTAAATATTCGCACTCCTCACATCGCAAGAACTCTGAAGATAAACATTTTTGATGAAATAGTGAGAATATGACATTTTCAGCCAAAGGAGTCATGATTTTGTGACAACTTCAGGATATCACTGACTTTTTCCTAGTTCACCGATTTTGATGACCAGTATATCAAAAGAAAGCTCAGAAAATACTCGTTCACCCCGTGCCTGATTCATTATCAAACTCACATGTTTTCTTCCTGAAAATTGCGATTTGTAAATTGAGCGATTTTCATATTTTAAGCACTGCTCAGGAAATGCAGCAACGGATATAAATCTATCATAGCTCATTTTAAAGCTGAGAATACTAGCTTTCTAATGATGTATGGCACGTCGTTGTGCGACATGATTGGAAGGCATGAGAATCGATTGGATCTAGCGAAAAACAGGTGGTCAGTTGTTTATGTGCATGAGCGGTTTAGTTGCAAAGTGGAACGCCAGGTATAACACGCCAACAGTACCCTGCAAAGCTGCTCACTTAAAGTAACGTCAAGAAACAAAATTATGCAGTTTCATGTTCTTTACAATTGGGAGACAGTTAGTATAGATAACAAGCCTGTCACCTATTCCGACAGCAAAATTCATTCCTTCAGTTTAAATCACATCATTGAAATAAGCGCAGTGAAAGGATGGAGTGACGAATTCAGGATAAACAGTCTCCTAGTTTTGTGCCGAAAGATAACACCAATACTCAACACGAAAATTTACAAGAGGAGAATCATTATGATCTTCAAAAATTTTAGCGCACAATGGCCGTCGGTGTATTTGAAGTATATCAAAATAGTTTGTATTTCCAACGTCCTCGAGACTTCATGGAGACAAGTGATTTTGAGTGCCGACAATTCAAGAGCGGATGAGAGGGGATAACATCACAACAGGAGTTTGTTAAGTCAGGTGTTAATAACAGTTTCAGGTCATCCAGTCAAGTAGCACTGAAAGCTAGGGTGAGGGTTATCATATTGTAATTGATGATTGAAGCAGGACTGTGTTGCTTTCCTCTAAATTCGCTTTCACTGATAAAGTTGAAGATAAAGTTTGACTGCTTTTGCTCGAAAGCTGTAGCGCTCGAAACACAGACTTACAACACAACTTAGATTGTGTTGCTTCCGTGCTTGTTGTTAGGAGAGAGAATGCTCAATAAAAGGTGTTGAGCGAGATTATGAACTTCACTGCAAAGCGCGCAATGAACCGATCATCGATTTTTTGCTTTCGTGTGCTTACACTGTAGTGATCTGTGGACAGAGTTGGATATAGGCCTGTTTTCCTAGGACCGGAGCCGCTTCGGAGTGTCAGTTTTTAGCAAAGACCGGCACCATAGAGTAAGCATATTAGACAGAGTAGCAACTCA
The DNA here is from genome assembly GCA_907163375.1 of Prostheceraeus crozeri. NCBI lineage: Eukaryota > Metazoa > Platyhelminthes > Polycladida > Euryleptidae > Prostheceraeus > Prostheceraeus crozeri. The sequence goes on from CAJQUW010009328.1 coordinate 160,657, forward strand.
GTATCAAGGAAATCCCTAATATATACAGTTTCGATTTTATTAACTGAACTCGAGTTGAGACCCAGTACCAAATATAAGATCTGCACATTTTCAGTTTTGAAGAATTTACCACGGAATTGACTGATCATGACAGAAATACAGAAGGAAAAGTAGCATTTTACAAATCCTCCGTGTCATGACAACCTTGGAGACGTAATGCTTATTAAATTAGCAATTCGAAGGTTGCTATTACTTTAATGCTCAGCCTTATCAAGAGTCGCATTTTCTTAAGCGTGATATTAATCACAAACTACGCCACTGAAAGAGCAAACATCATACTCAAAGGCAATGATCATAATTGACTTTAAAATATATGAATAGGTCCAAATTGCTATTCAGATTCAATAAATAAGTCATCAATTAAATTAATCATAAAGTCATGTAGATGAAAATTGAATTAAAAACTGGGAATTTCAGCCAAGAAGCATAATAAGATCTCAACTTTTCCATGAAGTCGTGCATCATAATGCTGTTCATGAAACTTCCTCGATAATCAGCTGAGTCTCCGCTTAATTAGGAGACATGCTCATTCCTTTTGATATCCAATTAGTTTAATACTACTTATATAGAGGTTCCAAACTGTTGGCATATAAACACAGGAATAATTAACAAAAATTTAGCTTCTTAAAAAGTGAACGCAATCTCCGCAAAATCTGACTGCATTGATATGAAAATTTTTACTGTATGCTGACATTTTTTGATTCGGCACTCTATTTACTACATCCTAACTCTATGGCCCGCACCCACTCCTACAGCCAAAGTTATTTTAAAACTATGTTCATCTGTGATTTGTGATTCAGATTGATTTGAAATGAATTTGATTATCACTAATAATTCAGCTTCACCTGTCAAGTCCTAATGATGGGCACACACGAGTTTGCCTGACCAACCCATGCCTATTCGCGCATGGATGCGCAGTTCTAGGTTGCATGGTAGAACCATGCACACAGCTTTATTTCTTTTTAGAATTGAGACGAAAAATGATTCGTCATTTTTCGAATTTAAGGAGCTGAAACCGCGCTTTCAGTCTCGGGCCTACGCTTCTTGTCGAATAAGTATTGCAATTGTAATTCTTCAGAAATAACTAAATAATTCTTATATTTGATAAAGTTTATTTTCGATGGCGGTTTTTCTTGATAATTTTCGAGATTCTTTTTCGGCTATAGTGCTGTTAAATCCTAAATGAACACACCACGATGCCGCTCTCCAACATTTGGGCACCAACATCATGGCAAACTTCACTAATCCTTTTTTCAGTTATACCTGAATAAGGCTAGTCAGTTGTCTTGTGCGATCGCAATATATCTATATATATGACTGAAAAGATGCGAGAGATAGCGTAGGAGTGTAGAAATCGATTTTCTATAATTTATCCAAATACTGATGATTGCTTCACAAGCTGATTTGAATTTGTCCGCATCTACATGTACTAGAAATTAGTTGCTCTGAACGCATATAATCTATAAGACACTTTCGGATGTTTCCTTCTGCCTCCCATAACCTCACAACTCTTGCTACAGGATCAGGTTTGGTGACCGTGAAAGCAGTTCTATTGACAGCTGGCAAAGACTGGCAATGGGATTCCTTTTGGGGCGGTAATCCGAGAGCGGTAATCTTGACGGCAGTGTCTCGGGCAGCGATTATTCAGTCTGATTACTTGGTGTCAGGCACAGAGACAGATTCGCTTGCTTGTGGGCTAGTCTAGAGCGTATATAAAAATATAGATAATCCTATCCCACCCATTGTAAGCAATGGCAGCAAGCGATAGCGGTTGACATAGATATTCGTCTCTATTTGGCTTGTGTGACTGATCAAGCAGGCGCATTGCAGAAGTAGCTCGCATCACTCAGCGAACCCACGAGCCTCAAAGGCAGGCCCTTCAAGTGAAAACTACAGTCCGTTTCATAAAAAGTGGATCATCCTAAAATTTGACTAAATAAAACATAAGTATGATACAGAAAGCATTTTTCATGTCATTTCATGTCCCTAATATATTTAAATGTCCTTATATAATCTGATAAGATATGATACAGTAACGGTTCTTAAGAAGCTAATATTTTGTGGTCCTACCCTTATTGTCAATGACATTACCAATTCGTCTAGGCATTGATTCGATGATATCGTTGATTTTTGACTGATCTAACTTTCTCCACTCTCTTTTTAACAGTGACGTAAGTTGTGATACGCCATCTGTAGGTAGCAGTGAACGACGAACGCTACGTTTTAGAATACTCCATACATTTTCTATGGGATTCAGATCAGGAGAACGAGCTGGCCAAGATAATGTCCTAAGCCCTAATTGAGACTTTCATAAGTTGACTCTACTACTCCTGTGACACGTAGCATTACCATCCATAAATAACCAAGTCGATGGATCACCAAGTTGATCTGTCATTTGGCCAATGTTCATTCGTAAAACATTCACATAGCGTTCAGAATTCATGGTTCCTTGCTGTATGTGAAGTTCAGAGCGGCCATTGGTCCAAATGCAAGCCCAAATCAGTACAGTCGCACCACCTTGTACCCGGGGACGATGTAAATGTCTCGGAATTTCCTGATCAGATTTTATCCATAATCTCAATCGACCATCACTATCCTTCAGACGGACTGATGCCTCATCAGACCAGACAACCCGATCCCATTGATTTCGCCAGTGATAATGACTCATTGCCCATCTGAGACGTCTTTTTGTATGCTGATCTGATAATTCGATCTGAGAAGGCCTCTTACAGCTCTTGAAATTCGACTCAATAAGTCTTCTACGAATAGTGGACTTAGAAATAGACGAGATTAGTGCAGCCATCTCAGTTAACGAGAGACTTGGATCAACTTTAACAAATCTCAAAATTAGTCGGTCTCTACGTTTGGATGTTTTGCGTGGACGGCCAGAGCCCTCTTTACGACAGAGTCGAAAATCATCATTATGCCATCGATGCACATTTGTGCAAGGGACATTCAGTCGCTTGCTTGTAGCTCGCAAAGAAAACACTAGTTCTAGCAAGGCTGACACTCTGCCTTTTGTGAATGCGATCTCGTTATTGTTCATTTGTGCTTTGTATTGTTTTCAACCGGTAAGAGATAGATTTCTAGCTGAAAGCAATCAGGAGTGCTGCCAACACCACCGCAACGAAGTCACAATGCTATGGAACATGAAGTCCAGTTAATCACATGTAGCAGTTACATTATTGTTGATGAATAATGGTGCTATACTGGCTCTGATTGACCGATTTTCTTTATTTTTGTTTTGCTTGATAGCTTTTGGCTTGTTGAACAACATATTACATAACAAAGGAAACAAATGTAATTTTATAAGAGTGAGGTATGATTTTGTGTAACATTGCTAAATGAAGATCAAATTATCTACTATTTTTTTATCTATAACAGAAAAACAACTCAATATTCATGCTTGAAATTTCCAACAATGATATTAGTAAGCACAACTGACATATCTTCCAAATTTCAGAGAAATTCGTTCAAGTTTTGCGGAGTTAGACAAAGTTGAAGTTAAGGCGATGTTTAAGGGTGATCGATTTTTTATGAAACAATCTGTACATATCTTTGACTCAATTTTTCTTAGTGATGAATTCGTCAAATGGACTCCTCACCATCTAAATTTACTAACTGTGGACGTTTATGTGGCGTCAATGTTGTAGCTCGTCAGAATTCAGTATTGCGTTTGCATTACATTCAATGAAAAATTGATCTTCCTGCCCTGACCGTTCCATTAGTTCTGGCCGTGACCATCAGGATTGGCGAAAGTCGTCTATAGACCCAAGCACATACACAAGGCAATTTATTTCTGTGGTTGGCTTTTGTCGAGTTTCTAGGCAACACGAGTTGGTGATGCATATAACTGTGAAATACTGTGATGGATGGCAATATCTCCCTGAGACGCCGGAGTCAGTTTAGCACGTCCCTGATTATGTGGAGGCTTGCTGACAGGGTTTTTATCATTGGAAATCAGCCTGACACAGGTGAGCAGCGTGGTTAGTTTGATGTAGACCTTTCCATTAGAGCGGACATGTCCCTTGTCAGCATAATTGAATGTCCATGTATGCCTGCATCCACTGTAACATGTCAGGGCCTCGATGGGTGGTACAGGGATGCTGATAGTTTGGTGCTGGTTGAATTGGGCTAGATCAGGGTCGGTCATCCTCCGGCCTGTGTCACTTTTCCCTCCGGCTCACAGGTTGCTAATCATTTGACACTGCGGCTGCCCCGATAGACATATGCCTAATTGTGTTTTAAATTCCCCGGAATTCTTTTTCACCTATTATTCGACAGGTTATGCGCTTATCCACAGACTATGCCACGTTGTGAGTCGACCTGAGGTGCCTGAGACACCGACTGGTAATGAGCCGGTTGAGGTTCAGCCAATGTTAGGCAATGGGCGCTCACACATGCATGACGTCATTTTTGCTTGCGTCATTGTTGAAACCATCACGACATTGCTGCTTTATTTCAGCCTTTACATTAGTGCTTGAATTGTTGCACTGTTTAATTTCTTCAATCGACAAATAGATATCATGGATTTGAGTCATTTCATCGACAGGTCTTTCCGTCGACAGGGTCACTTCACCGACATGTCGTTTCTTCAATGTCTATGTACAGAATCAGAATACATATTGGAGTGCCTGATAAAGCTCAAAGACATCATGGCATAATGTCTATGAATTATTGAGTTAATTTATAATATGTCTTTAACTATCTATGGAAGCATGATGCTCTTAAATGAATATCATCCACCTGTCGATGAAATGACTCTCTCGATGAAATGAACCATTACAGTGTCAATGAAATTACCTGTCGATGAAGTGAGCCACCACCACTGTTTTACTCCTACTTCGCAACTTCGGGTGTCTCCTGCATGCGTAGCTTACCACTTAAGTTAACAAATACATAAGTAGAAGACACTATAGTACAGGAGCTCATCCCTGTGAATTGAATATACATGCAAATGTTTTATTTCATGTAAAAGAGGCAATACAGACGAATCCCGCTAGCCTTCGTCATATATTATCCCTATAGTCATGAAAAGAATTGATGATCTCGCTATATTTGATGCTTCTGTCAAAATGAGCCGTAGCGGCGATGTTTGAAGTCACGGAAGCAGTTGCAGTAGATCTCTCTACCGATCATGTTTCAAAATTTACTATATAGGAAATTCCTGCTTTTATCAGACAGATAATTTTGCGACAACAGCAATCAATCAAAGGTGGCGTACTACAATTACATGCCCACGAGTAAGCAAAGGTGGGAGTTTTGATTCTACGAGTACTTCCGATAGAATTCATGATTAAAAAATAAGTGAAAGTTCGACAGCAGAAGAAATCATCTTTCAACCAAAGCATTTGCTGAGTCTCAAGGTTTCTTACTCATCTTTGTTAAGCTATGACCCATCATTTTTAAGCCACAAAATCTTCTAATTTAGCATCTTTTCGGACTAACGATGAAAATGTTTTCAGGGACATCTAATGTAGCTAAAAATCTATATTTTGAAATGTTGTAAAACAAAAACAACATTTGTTGCCTTTTTCATTTCCAGAATATTTAATCGTTCTTTTCAATTAAATGCTTTTTACTGAGACGAATTAGCAACCTCAACAGGTATTTTAAGATGTTATGTAAATAACATGCAATGTCGATGATATGCTATTAATGAAGTTGATGAATGATGAGACAACCTTTTATGGAAACCACACATGCATAATATGAGCATGTCATTGTTGAGGTAGGGTGAAGAATCTGCAAATGATTTGATTGCTTTCATGAACATCGTATGGTGAAGCATCTGACAACACATGTGTTGAGGTATTCGCTCTGCTTTTAATAGGAATAAATTAGGTAATGAGTGCTTCATTTGCAAGAATATCATGAATACATTCATCTGATTTTGATTATAGACCTCATCACGCGCAATTTCAGCGTGATTTATTTTCAAATATTAAAACACCACATTTTTCATTGATAAACAATAGGCTGTCAACAGTTTCTGTGACCTCATCTACAATAAATGTGATATTATATGATAATCACTGTTGCATTTGAGAAATAAAGACAATTAGGGTTTATTAAACTTCACAATGCGGATTAATGGAAGCTTAATAATAATGTGAAGCCGGTGAGCATTGCTAGAAATCCAAAAAGAAGAACCGCTTTGTAAAAAGTTAAAAAGAACTGTAAAATAAAAAATATACAAATAAAAAACTAAAACAACGACTGACAAATTGCAATACATGCATTGATGCAATATGAAAGAATAAAATATCAGATATCGTCTTACCTCTCCGTTCACGAAACAAAACAGCAACGCAATCAGGAAGCCCTGTAATAGAAAAAGCTCAAAATTATTATGCTTCTGTACAGCAGGATCATTTGCAAAGTTTTCACAGAACTGAAGCATCTAACGAAATACATTAAATTCACTTCCAAGAAATTATATTAGCATCAATTAGGCCAATGCTTTTTTTATGACAGGCAATGTCTTTATTAACAATTGAGGTAATTTTAGGTAATTGAAGTGGACACGCATTGTCATCATTGTGACGTTAAACAAAAGTGCGAAGACATTATTTGCGAGACATTCGATTGCAATGATTTCCGACTGACCAATTAAATGCATTTGAATGTAACTCATGTCTTTTGTTATCGCATGTATACAAACTGATGTTGTAATTGAAATAGAGCATCTCGTTCTCTCATCCATTACTTGTTTTATCATCAAGTTGCGCGTGTCTTTCTGACTTGCTGTCTATCTTGGTGGCCTAGGCTTTTCGAAGCACACCTGAAAGAGTTGGACCCTGTCAGTGGACTTGTCGCTCCTTGGGATTAGCACAACTAACTAATTGGGAGTTCAAACATTTGAACATTCACTAAGCCTTAATAAGCATGGATATTAAGCTAACTTGAAGTTGTAGCCTGCTCCGGGCAGAACTCAATTTTGACTTTATTGTCTTAAAAGCAAGTTTGTTCATCAGCTGTCACTTCTATCCGTATCCGGCACTCTGCAACGATTTTATTTAGGAGATATCTGCTAGTCTGATGCTCTTGATGACGTCAGTTGTGATGCACCACTGTCTGCAGGCGTCACGTGCAGTGAATGAGTAAGCCGATTTCACGAGGAAGTGCAGTGAAGGCCAATGGGAAAGCAGTCATTTATGAATCAAAACATGGACAGTACGAATGAAGGTGCAAGAGATTCAGTTTCTTACGGAGATTACGTTCCTGTGGTCTAAGAAATTATTCGAGCAGCTTTTAAAAAAAAATTTTTCAAATTATTTCTGTGTACTACCGACATGAAGTCCCTATAGAAGTAGTATGAAACAAGTTGGCTATCAAAAGGAATGAATATTTGCTAATAAGCACCTTAATTAAGCGGAAATTAAGCTGGTGATCAATGAATTTTCATAAACCCATAAGTTATAGTCCCTGCAAGTCTACAAGGAAAAGCTGAGATCTTATTGAGAACTTCTTGGCTAATATGTCATGTTTTTGGATCATCCTAAAATTTGACTAAATAAAACATAAGTATGATACAGAAAGCATTTTTCATGTTATTTCATGTCCCTAATATATTTAGATGTCCTTATATAATCTGATAGGCTATGATGCAGCAACGGTTCTTAAGAAGCTAATATTTTGTGGCCCTACCCTTATTGTCAATGACATTACCAATTCGTCTAGGCATTGATTCGATGATATCGTTGATTTTTGACTGATCTAACTTTCTCCACTCTCTTTTTAACAGTGACGTAAGTTGTGATACGCCATCTGTAGGTAGCAGTGAACGACGAACGTTACGTTTTAGAATACTCCATACATTTTCTATGGGATTCAGATCAGGAGAACGAGCTGGCCAAGATAATGTCCTAAGCCCTAATTGAGACTTGCATAAGTTGACTCTACTACTCCTGTGACACGTAGCATTACCATCCATAAATAACCAAGTCGATGGATCACCAAGTTGATCTGTCATTTGGCCAATGTTCATTCGTAAAACATTCACATAGCGTTCAGAATTCATGGTTCCTTGCTGTATGTGAAGTTCAGAGCGGCCATTGGTCCAAATGCAAGCCCAAATCAGTACAGTCGCACCACCTTGTACCCGGGGACGATGTAAATGTCTCGGAATTTCCTGATCAGATTTTATCCATAATCTCAATCGACCATCACTATCCTTCAGACGGACTGATGCCTCATCAGACCAGACAACCCGATCCCATTGATTTCGCCAGTGATAATGACTCATTGCCCATCTGAGACGTCTTTTTGTATGCTGATCTGATAATTCGATCTGAGAAGGCCTCTTACAGCTCTTGAAATTCGACTCAATAAGTCTTCTACGAATAGTGGACTTAGAAATAGACGAGATTAGTGCAGCCATCTCAGTTAACGAGAGACTTGGATCAACTTTAACAAATCTCAAAATTAGTCGGTCTCTACGTTTGGATGTTTTGCGTGGACGGCCAGAGCCCTCTTTACGACAGAGTCGAAAATCATCATTATGCCATCGATGCACATTTGTGCAAGGGACATTCAGTCGCTTGCTTGTAGCTCGCAAAGAAAACACTAGTTCTAGCAAGGCTGACACTCTGCCTTTTGTGAATGCGATCTCGTTATTGTTCATTTGTGCTTTGTATTGTTTTCAACCGGTAAGAGATAGATTTCTAGCTGAAAGCAATCAGGAGTGCTGCCAACACCACCGCAACGAAGTCACAATGCTATGGAACATGAAGTCCAGTTAATCACATGTAGCAGTTACATTATTGTTGATGAATAATGGTGCTATACTGGCTCTGATTGACCGATTTTCTTTATTTTTGTTTTGCTTGATAGCTTTTGGCTTGTTGAACAACATATTACATAACAAAGGAAACAAATGTAATTTTATAAGAGTGAGGTATGATTTTGTGTAACATTGTTAAATAAAGATCAAATTATCTACTACTTTTTTATCTATAACAGGAAAACAACACAATATTCATGCTTGAAATTTCCAGCAATGATATTAGTAAGCACAACTGACATATCTTCCAAATTTCAGAGAAATTCATTCAAGTTTGGCGGAGTTAGACAAAGTTGAAGTTAAGGCGATGTTTAAGGGTGATCCATTTTTCATGAAACAATCTGTATATTACCTTTCCCAGTTGTTATGACATGGATGATTTTTGGAATACTATTCCTCATGCTGTTCCTTATTCTGCGCTATTATTATTAGTCAAATTCGTCTACATTTCTCCAAAAGGGAATGTTCTTCGTCTCGACTCATGTTCATTTAGTGAATTCGAAACTGTATACACATTAGCGATTTAATAAATGCTGTTACCACTCTATCTAATATACTTACTCTATGGTTCTCATCATAGAAATCGGATTTTTCACCTTGTCTAAGTTAGTGAGACTAGAAAGGAAAAAGGCGGTTTGTTGATGGTAATTTCAGTCGATCACTTAGGCACCGATCCAGGTCAATGTTGCTGGATCTCTAGAAGAATCAAATTACTGAAGCATGCAACAGTTGTAGATTCTTGCCGAAAGGCGATCTACTGCAAGTTATTTTATCAGAATGCTTTATATGAAAAGAGAAATGATAATAACCGTCAATATTTGCAATGTACACTGACAAAGTGTCGGTGCCTTCCCACTGTCAGTCACTGGAAGCTGCCATTATTTAGGTACCGCTGTCATGACAACGCATGTCCACGACGCTATATTTTTTTCAATTTCTATGGCTATTCCACTTCTTTATTATTCTATGCGTCGGATTTCTATGGTTCTAATCTGGAACTACTAATACCACAGTTGATGAAGTAAAACTGCTGTTTGAGAAAATGTGATATCAACTATCCATTGCTTGACGTGAAAGAAATGTTTAACAATTGGACACATCTAAATTTTGTTGCCGAGATTTTTCTTGAAACAAATAAAAGTGAAAGTGTATCATCAAGATATGCCAACTTACATTATAAATACCAAACAGATATTCCATTGTACTAACCGTGAAAGTGTGATGTAATAAATATTTGCTTTCAAAGTGACTTAACACTCAAGAGGGAAATTATAGAAAATGATAAATATTTATGCGATGAGTTCAGCAAATTCTTGATTACATAATCTGTTGTGCTATCTTCGCTAATTTTCACTAAATGCATTCCAAGACCCTGTAAATGCCAGGCCACAAAACATTGGGATGAATAACCGAAGGTGCGAAAATTTTCGCTCCACCAGAAGTTTTAGGGCCAATAGAGGTACAGGCTATACTTTGACATGAACTGTCAAACAATCCATGTCAAGTTCTGTTGCAAACATTCAAAGTGAAATCAATAATGACTTCTCTGACATTTATTCAGAACTTTAATGTTCATGTTTCTAATATAAACATGATTTTTACACCGGGAAAATGTTTGGAAATAGGACTAGAAAAAACAGGGAAATGCTGAAAAGTCGTCGCAAAATAAAGAAACTCGTCTATCAGAAGCTGTTATTGCAGCTGCGCTCCCTCAAACAATGGCGAGTGATATCCTTTGTTCCTGTCATATCCCTTCTGATGATCGTCAGCAGCAATTATCAATCGATTGCCGATATCCGCTGGAACTCAAGTTGCGCTTACACTTGAAGCTCCGGATGTTTCAAAGGCGAGGAGTACAAAAATATAGCGGTCAGCTAACGACGCATGTTTGCAGCGCTTTTTGTCGTCAGCAGCTGTTGCTTCAGATGCCGGACTAAGACATTCACTGCGGATGCTAGACTGACAGAAAATGTCTGCCCTGATTTGTACAGGAGAAATGTTAGCCCGTGTGTCCTTCTGCCATCACTTCTTTCGAGACCAGATGGTTCCAGCGCAGTCTGGATTGCAGCAGGAGGAAGGAAGAGCTTTTCGGACAAAGTCATTGTTAGCTGAATAACAAGGTATTCGACCAATACTGTAGGCCCACTTTCTTGACAAGGGATGGTGACCCAACTCATCGACATTTTGTGCACATGGCAACATATGAAGCTCATATACTTTCCCAGCAATACGAAGAGCAATCGACAATGCGAAAGCAGCGTTGTCCAAGCGGATTCCTAATGCTGCAGCATTCGAACAGCAGCCAGAGAAAGGTGCAATAGTTCCTAAGATGCGAGCGCGCGATATTTAATTGTCATCTTTTTATGATTGAGCATTTAGCAGTATATTTTGCTGAACTTGTCAAGTGAACTGCTTGTCGACTTTGAAGACCTGACATATCTTCGAATTCCTCGATGGTCTCATTGACACCAATCAGAAATCGTTTGATTATAGGCCACTAATTCCACAGCCTTTTTAAACATGTAAGTGACTCTATCAGCTAATTCAAATTCGAACATGGAGAATGTAAATAGCTGAACTCTAAAAACATAATCGTGTAAAAGGTAATAATAGCACTAATGCATGTTTAGGATTCTTTCAATTTCTGATGTATACGTGCATGTTATGTTTTATGACAATTCTTGGATAAAAGTTCAAATTCATGTACGTGCGTATTTCGTGTATGATTTCAATGAATCAGCTAAGCTATTTCAAGCTTGGTAGCAGCAAAAGCAGCAAAGTATTAGGGTAAAGCCACATGAAGAGCCGCGCTTTCAAGCTAGCAGCGACGCATAGCTTTGTCAAGCTTTGAGCTGTGAGAGTTACGCGGCCACATAATGAGCCGTACAGCTTGATTACTGCTCGCCACTCGTTAAAATTGCTGGTTTACTGTGTTAGTTCTAAAAATAGATCATCCCACCGCTCGAGCTTTGAGCTGTGATAATTGAGAGAGAAATTACCGCAGCTCGAAGCTGGCTGTGACAAGCTGCCACAACGCAGCTGGAGCTACTAGTGTGGCCGCTTCGATTGAAACACATACAGACATTTTCACAGCGCGGCTACAGCGCAGCTCAAAAGCTCGTCATGTGGCTTTACCCTTATGCACGTAAAGGACTTTCAAATTCGTTATGAAAACGTTGACAGAGATTGATGTCAGCCTCTGATTGGCGACAACCTCTGTGGCCTCAATGAGCAAAAAGTAGAAAACCTCATGGTGCATTTTTGGGGACTTTCATCGCCAGGCGTTGACAATTTGACATGTAATACAATTATGATCGTATTATCTCCAAAGCTGAAAGCTGAATCAGTTTGCAGGTTTTAAGATGTTTACCTGAAACGTTGCTAAGGTATGCTGATAATACAATTTGGCAAGATTTAGTTGAAGTGACATGGAGCGAGTATTGTAAGCCTCCAGGCAGTCTAGAGGAATGAAGACAATGTAATAAATGCCGAATACCACCACTAGCACCAAAGTGGACCGAGCCAGTTTCCGATATCTGTCTGCTGTTGGTTCGTGGCGCATTTTCACGAACAACACGCGAATAACATTTATAAACATTATCAAATTGGTCTGAAAAGTAAAAGAAACAGATCATATCAAAAATGCCAGACTGTTTCATAAAAAGCGTGAATTGTCTATTTGAAATGCTGAATTCCTTGTGCATGCTCAATATAATGTATAGGCTGTTCAGGCATGCGTAGCATATGATATTCTATACGTGTGCAACAAATTTCATGTACGGACATTGTACAATCAAATTAATCCAGAAGAAGTAAACATGTACGTATAGACTTAATTTAAATTTATCACTATTTTCTGGAAAAAGCAAGAGATTCTCATTCATCTGTTTCAATAGAATTATCCAAGCTTTGTCAAAGTGATATGCATTCATAATCGTATACTATGATGAAAAAGATAGGTATAAAAATATTTCAATGTAATAAAATTACTTTCCTCAATGACCATTCATTTTTCAGTATGCAACAAAAATTATCAACCTACATTTGTGAATGGTCCGTTTCTTACCCTAATTCTCATGACTGTTTGACCGAATCATTTTGGAAACTTAGTGGATGAAAAATTTGAATTTCATTATAGAAATGTTACTCTACATTGAAATATATCTCAATTATAAAAGCCCTCTAAAGGATTTGACTGAAATATTATGGCAAATTCAAGTGGCTGAATATATAGGTAGACTTTAAAATGAAGAATGACAAAATTTCATTCTTTACCAACAACTGCAAAGGACAATGATGAAGTTTGATCAAAGTCACTATTTCTTAATTCTTACAAGTAAATACTAGGTCATAGCATGTCATTATTCGAAAAATAGAGCATAGCGTGGTTTTTAACTTGTTCTCTTCGTTTTTTTAAATTTTTTATGCCATATTCAGGGATTTTCAGATTAAGTCGGGCGGTATTGGTCACCCTAGAACGCACGGTTTCGTTTTGGTTATCACGGTTTCCTGTCGACCACCCGGAAGAGAAAAATACTTACTAAAATTAAGACGATAGAAAAACATGATGATAGCCAGTAAGCACGATTGTAATAGTCCTGTTGCCGACGATTCCAACAATAAGAATTGTCATAAAACAAACGAAGAAGGGCCCATGTGACCGATACAAGAAGTGGAGCAACTGAAAAAAACGATTGCTGAAATGTAATTCACTTGAGCAACTTGGAAGGAATTCATTGCATGAAATACAGATCTTATATCGAATAGCAACTCGGAGTTCTCTTTGAATGATCGCAAAAAATAGGACAATGACTTGTATTATTCGTGAAATAGAAATCACTGATTAGACACGAATCCACGTTCAATACATAGATCATAAATGAGAAATTGACGCATAAATGAAACCTAGGGAATTGGCGCAAGTGAGATGTTTATTGATCGGCAAATAAAAATCCGAAAATGCAACATCGATTGTCGAAATCAATGCAACATTTCGACATTTCACAAATTAAGTAGTCTGGAAAAAACGAGAGTTAGTAAACATTTGATCACAAAAAGTGGATGACTTTAAGATGCTCATTGTCGCAAAAATGTGCCGGAATGAAGTTCGACAAAGCGGGATTGAAAAACGACTATTTGGTAATTTACGTGGAATGAAGTGTCCTATTGTCGTGTCGGTATTCCGGATCCGCTCAAAAAGTTTCAACCCGTCAGAAGTTCTTCTTGTTTGAAGGTTTGTCATGTCACCACAATTTTTGATTTTCAGACACTGGTTCTGACTAGGTTGACTGACTATCACCTTCACATAAAGGCCGGCATATACTTCTGACGTATAATTACGCTGCTATAGACTGCAGCACGCCGGCTGTAAAAAGCTTCAGTCCACTGATAATGTCAGTCGACCTGCTCTTCCCTTTAACAGATGAAAGCTAGCGTACACGTGTTCAAAATAGAGACGCAGTCTTTGGGCATCTACAATGTAGTGATTTTCAGTAAATGTTATTTTTTATCTTTCCTGATCTTGACCGTTATCGGCAGCATCTTTAACCAAATTTGAACATTGTGGTGACGCTTTCTCGATAAAAGCGAAAGATTGGCAATTCTTTCATACGATCGGCTTGGATCTTCCGTCACCACTTGTTTCTCGGTCTTTTGCTCATAGTCGCATGTACTGGTCGCGTAGATATTTTCATTTTTCTTTGCATGCTGCTTCGTCTTTCTCCACTCCAAAAGCTGAGAGTTGGTCGTACTCTCTCTATCCTTGAATTTATTACTTTTTTACCACTCAAAAATGCTCGCACTTCCGAACCTCTTCAATTGACAATTCTTCAAACAAATCAACATTCGTATTTGTTACAGATTCGGCAGGCAGTTGCATTACAATCAGTCGGCTGGTTGAAAAGGAAGTTGAATCGCAACTAACTTTAATGCGCTCCCAGAAACATTAGTTCACTGACAGTGTGACTGATCAATCGATCACGCCGGTTACAGTTAACTGCAAATTTTATTCTGTCGAAGTCAACCGATTAACGTCAACGTATGGCGGTTAGCGTTGACTAGCGAGTTACGCCAGAAGTAATGTATAAACAGACGCTAAGGCTTAAGCCTGTGAAGGCACGGTATGCATATTATATTAACGAACGAATTGAAGTATTTAACTGAAAAACGACTATTTGGTAATTTACGTGGAATGAAGTGTCCTATTGTCGTGTCGGTATTCCGGATCCGCTCAAAAAGTCTCAACCCGGCAGAAGTCCTTCTTGTTTGAAGGTTTGTCACGTCACCACAAATTTTGATTTTCAGACACTGGTTCTGACTAGGTTAAAGTATATTTGAATCACCTTCACATAAGCCTGTGAAGGCACGGCATACATATTGTATTAAGGAACGAATTGAAGTATTGAATGCAAGAATAGATTGGTCAGGAGCAGTGAAAATTCTGGGTTGGCGCAAAATATATAGTCGCTGTTAATCAACTTAATAAACTTAATTAAAGTACACTCATAACCGCACCTAAGACGCGCACGCTCTCTTGAAAATTAGGTTCAGAAATAAAAGTTTGCATATTGGAAATGTCTCTACGATAATGAATACATCCCATCGCTTTTGATTAATTCAAAGTCAAGTCGGAAAGTTCAGTTCAATCAGAAATGTTTTAGCTCTCAGTTATCACACGGAAAGTGTTATAATGAAACTATGATTTTCTGATCCCAGCTGCAGTGCTTACATCATCAACATATTTCATTAAGCAATCGGACTGACTGAGCGGCTAAGAGACAGTATTTCCTGGAAAATCTTAATAGTGATGGCATGCTACCAGCGAAACGATTATTTGTGTCTCGAGGGAAACCAGCCCAAAAAATTGAGGCTCAATCGAAGATTGTCAAGCTTGTTTGATGTAGACTAACATGACCTATATTCAATGCTGAAGTCACGATTAATGTTGCGATGAGTCCGTTCAAAGACCTATCTGAAAGTCTTCGCTCGGCTCAGTCTCACAAGAAACAGGCAGTAATGCTTGCGCTCAATCTTTTCATTGACTCGGTAAAGATCGCAAGTTGATAAAATAGGCATATATGTGGTGCGCAATATGTGAAGCCATCGATTGCATTTATGACGAATTCCGTATCAGTCCCAGTATTTTTTGTCATTTAATAATGCTCCAAGTAATTTAATTGATGACTCTCTAGACACTGTCGCAGGATTAAAAAGGATTAGTTTGCGGGTTATCTGCACGGATCTTGAATTTGTGGTGATAACCGGAAATTGGATTGAGCTGGTCGAGTGAATAAAATTACACGGTTTCTCAATCAACACAATAAAATATCAAATCAACACAATAAAATATCAAATCACACAAAAATCAAAGCCATTACAAAATAATATTGAACATATCTAATTCAACTGAATGAAGTGAATGAAAATCAAATGAAAACTAATCTTTGACATGGAGTTGGTGCGGATTTTCTAGTTGTACATGCATATCATATTCATACATATTCATACTAGGCTGTAAACATCGCATCAACTTATATTATCCGATATTCAATTAACCTTGCTCCTAAGTGTTTTGCAGCTTGCTCCACCGTTATCACAAAGCCGCCAAGTGACTTTATTTTGTCTTAATGCTTCATAATTGAATATTCGATGCTAGTTGTTTTGAGACGTTGATGAACAATGTACATGCGGCCTATTAGGAGCTATGAGAATGATATGTATGTTCGTACCTAGCATCGAAAGCCAATGCTTGTTTACTTAAATCGATTTCATTTCACAAACGGAAAATAGTTGCCAGTTTTTGGGGATTCTATCCATCGTTCTCCAGAGGTTTAGTCAATGATCTACCAACTGAGCTTTCGACGAGCGACTGCATGACTTTACTCCTTTAATTAAAGAGTCCGCGATACACGAGCAGTGACTGGATTCCCCAAGACAAACACAGCATCAAGCTTCACGTCAAAACTACTTATTTAAAAGATATCAGTAATTTGGAGCCAGCATTATGCTCTGCTGCATATATGAATGCGTTTCCGTTTTTGTTTTATGATTCTTTCTATCCATGACGTTGCATGTATGTTTTTTGGGGCTTGATAGCTTTGAGAAATAAATTTATGTCAGTACCTCAGAATGCTTGTAATTTGTCGATAGCTAGATAGCTATTTCATGCATTTGTTTTAAGCTGTCTGAAATGTGGGACTACTCAATCTCATATTTGTACGGCAATAACTGTAGGCCCATATTTAGAATAGAATAGAATATAATGGAGTAATTCTTTATTTTCCAGATAGCAAGCAATGAATTCATATATACAAAGATGCATATTGTGTTTGGCTCGATGCAATGTCGCAAAAGGACATGAGAAAATGACCCACATGCATGTAGTTGCGGTATCAACTGACCCTGAATGAAATGTCTAGACTGGTTGCATTGCGTTGTAATCGCTTTAATTTGCAATTTGGCAATAATTGATATGTTGATATTGAAGAATTAATTTCATTCTAATTTATTCGAAAATGCGCATATAGGCCCACTTTCTTCAGAAGTTTTTAGATTTGCTTCTGCAATTAGGGAAAGTGGGCCTACGCATTTTTGATATAATTGCAAAAGAAGTTAATTCTTCGAAAACAACATGTCAATTATTGCCAAATTGCAAATTAAAACGATTAAAACGCAATGCAACCATTCTAGACATTTCGACGCATTTTGAAACTTTTGACCTTTAGAGGTCAAATGCCTAATTATTGGTATTCATTCAAATTAGGAAAGATCAAGTTGTTAAATTTGGTTTTTAAATGCAGACAATATACATGTAATTATTTTGAAGATCTACGATCTAAATTATCAGATTTTCCAAGTTAAATGCCAGTCGATGCAAAAATGATGAAAGATATATCAAAGAAGGGACAACATAATATTCTATAACTAGCAAGGTGTGAATCAATGAATGCCTGCTGCATTTTCAAATACATAATGCACTACTGCACTACATAACGCCCAAAACATTTTAAGTGCAGTTAATCGTTCACTTTACGAGTATAGATGCTGTTTTAGGCCGTGGATACATGTAAGTGTTCTTGTTGTATGATTCTGACATTGAATTCTTCAGCTTTGAGTATTCATCAAGTTCGAGTGTCAATATTACTGTATATTGATTGTACTATTTTCGATTGTCATGTCGTCAATTAGCTATGATACGGTAATACCGTCATTGTTGAATTAAGGCCTTGTAATCAACTTCGAAGAAAGAAAGACACATAAGAAGCGTGATAGTGATTAACCGCCCATTATCAGAAAGCGATATCATCCGATTATTTGTGACATCGAATGTGATTGTGATGTTCTATAAGATCAGATGTCCGGACGCGCTGAGTTTTCCCTGAAGAAAACATTAGAATCTGAGAATCTTATTCATAAATTGGTGCCAGAAACTTTACCTGGAACAGGAATCTGTATGTCTCTATGTAAACCAGATTAGTGAGCATCTGCTTTTTTCAAAATGTTTCGAGCTCTCTGAGAAATTTAGAACTTACTTATAAATGCTTTATAAGTAAATGTTTCTTCTATGTGATCATCTTTCATCGGAAAATTGCTAGCATTGTTGATTATCATTGTGAAAAAAATACATTCATAGATCTGCGCTCTGTTATGTAGCAATAAATATCATTTGTATGCAATGTGATCAGTACATGTAAACATTTGTCATTTTACTACAATCTGTTATTATTTATTTATCATACTCCGAATTACTACGAATGCGCAGAATGTGCACCTTTCTGCAACAAGTTTTGATTACAAGGTGGCCATAAAGTCGCGCACCAAGATTTTAATTGTTCTTATGGATCTCTAAATGACTTAAGGAAAACATGAATTAGTTGTGAACAAAGAAATTTATATTTACAAATGTTCAAAATGCTGCCCTTCAGCAGCCAGACATAAATCAAGCCGATGGTGAAAGTTATCAAACACTCGATTGAGCAAACTTGAATCACCGTTGATTTGCTGACAGGCATCCCGAATTCGAGTTCTCAAATGATCCAGTTCATTCATGCGCTCGGAATACACTAGTTGCTTTGTGTATCCCCAACAGAAGAAATCCATGGGATTCAGGTCAGGGGAGCGTGGAGCCCATTCAACTGTCCCCCTTCGACCAATCCAATTTTCGAAGTTTCGATCCAGCCAGTCACGCACTTTCAAGGCATAGTGTGGAGGCGCTCCATCCTGCATGAACCACTCAGGTCGACCTTTTCCAATTGAGTCTAGCTGGGCCAGAAGTTCTTCTTGCAGCATTTTGAGATACCTGCTGCCGTCAAGCGTTGAGTCAAAAAAAAGGATCCTAAAACATGGTCCTTCCACAGACCGCACCAGACCATCAGTTTCACTCCACTATGTTCTCTTGTGGCTTGCATCCAGTGTGGATTATCCCGCGCATAGTAGCGACAGTTTTGCTTGTTCACTTCACCATTCAGGTAGAAGTTAGCCTCATCGCTGAAGAGAACTTTCTGATGCACCGTGTCAGGATCTTCATCCAGTTGGTTTTTAAACCATGTCGACATTTCCACGCGCCGGTCCGAATCGTCTTCGTGCAACATTTGGAGAATCTGAAGCTTGTATGGATCGAAATGCTCTTCTTTGACTATCTTCTGCATCGTGGATCGGGGAACGTTGATTTCACGAGATGATCTGCGCACGGACTTCTTTGGACTCTGTTCAACTTTATCAAGAATGGCTGTTCTTTTCTCATCAGATATTCTTGGACGTCCACTTCGCTCTTTGTCATGAACACTACCCGTCTCTTTGAACTTCAAGAGTAACCGACCGACTGAAGATTGACTAACATTCATTCCTTGATGCTTTGAACGTTTCAGCAACAGACCTGTTTGTCGCACCCTCTCGCCCACAAAGTAAGATAATTTCAATTCTGTGTTCAACTGTCAAAGACATGCTCGCTAGTTGTGATTAAGAAGCCATTGTTACTTCCATTTATTCGATTTCAGAGTAACACTCATGTCATCATCGGTACGTTGTCATCTACATCGAATTACGTTCATTCATGAAATGAAGAGAACAAATTGTCATTCTATAAAAGTGTGATTGAGGTGTGATTGTTTCTAGCTAGAAGTGTTTGTCAAATATGGCTTGGTGCGCGACTTTATGGCCACCCGGTATTTATCATGCTGTAAGTATTAGCATATGCGAGAGAAATTACAAAGAATGTCATTTCCAGCATAATTATAGAATTATAAATTTCCAGCATTTATAGAATGTTGCAGAATATTGTATTTTCTTGAATTATTAAGGTTTAGCAATGAAAGATAAAACTTACGCCATCCTGCCACGATGTAGTAGAGCAATTGAGTATAGTTTTCTTGCGTCATAACATGGATAAGAATTACATTGTGGAGGTAGATCGCCTCTATTGATACCCATGTGTAACTGCACATTATTGTGAATGTTTGAAATGTAAAGAATGCTTTGCACTGCCAATCCTGTAAAGTAAAAATTTTAGAAAATAACAATGAATTTCAACATGTTGCGTTACAACAATTTGATGAAGATGTCCCTCTTTCTTTAGTATCATTTGTAATATTTAGCCAGCGATAAGACAAGAGAAGATTTTCTTGAAACAATAAGTGATTGTACATATAGATGCCTAAAGTCCAACAGTGTATGGATTTGGAAAATCGTGATAAATAGCAGCTTCGAATTCATAGTAAATTCACAGAAGAAAACTTTGCTAAGAAACGAATTGTCGTCGGTTTCAAAACGAATGACAGTCTCAACTGACTGCCTATACGAGGCACAAGTAAGGTGATTAATCCATCACATCATTCTCACAAATTGACTGTAGACATTGGTGTTCAGACAGTGTGTCTAAGAGCTGCTCCATCATACCCTACTCTCCTCTGGCCTAGATCACCGTTTCCTAAATTCATTTTTCACGACCCAAAACTGGATATGGAAAACATATCACATCCCATTCTGAATTATGAATGAAGGAGCTGACTTTATTCAGACTTCAAAGAAATCACAAGTGCTCTACAAAAGCCAGTTCGTTGTACAGGACTAGCAATGGGACTGTTCATCAACTAAAATTCTGCCGAAAGAAAATTAAACCGATTTAATACTCTGCCGGTAGAATATTCAGGCGACATTATGAACTATGGTATAACACCGAAACCAATTGAATATTCCTCCGGATTCAGAGACATTCAGATCAATCACAATCAGATAACTTTGTCATGGGGAGTAGACAACGATCTGATTTTTGTAGGCACAGATTCTACTCGTGCAATATAAACCGGGCACTCCTGAATACCAAGCTCATTTCTGTTTCATTTGTAACCTGCAGATCTGAATGACAATTTGGACTTGTATAGAACTACCAAATTTTGAAAAATTTTGGCATAGCTGTTTTTTTAATTTTTTTGCATAATACTTGACTACGGAAGGTGGTATCAGTATAGTATAAATCAGGGATGCGGAGTCCTATCATTTTGATAGGACTCCAACTCCGGCTTTTGATAGGACTCCGACTCCGTGTGGCCAATATATAAAGCCTAGTTTTTTGAAAAATTAACTGGTAACCTACATCATAGATCATTATAGGCTTACCGGAACCTATCTTTGTTGCTGCATCAATTATCAATCATTTTCGATGAAAGTCAAATGTCGCTTTAAGCTGGATGCATACGACTCGGCTCCTACCATCTTCTTGATGTGTGCTTCACACGGTTTTTCTCCAGTCGCTCTTAGGCAGGAAAATGCCCATCCTTCTCAAAAAATGAGTACATTTTCGATTTTAATATGAGCTTTAGAAGACTCATCACACACGATTAACGTGAGGGCAAGATGATAATGTTCTCAAACAAACTAGTATTTCATTTTTATCTCCGATGGGACCTTTAGTGCGTATATGTGATCGAGGCTAGGAAGGCTTGTCTTCTCTACTAAATTACTGAGTGAAAAGACAATCCTTTTCTCACTATCACGGGTCATTCCCTCAACTATTTCAAGCTTTGCATGCACTGCTGTCTCTGTACTTTTGTTTGACGGAGAAAGTTGACATCAAGACAGTGACAGCTATATGCACAAGAATAAATACTTTATTTGTATTATATTTCGGGTGTAGCTATAGCCCGGAGTCCTATCATTTGATAAGACTCCGACTCCAGCAAAAATGATAGGACTCCGGGACTCCGACTCCGACCCCGACTCCGCATCCCTGGTATAAATATATCATACATCAGTATATGATAGATCAAATTATTTCAAATCAATTCAGTAAAGCAAGTTAGCAACAATTTACCATTGCATAACAGGCCATAGCGTCGAATGAATATAATTAGTGCTCTCCCCCCTTGCAGGAAGTTTTGGATATGTCGCTGCCTTCCTGCTATATTATGCAGCAAATAAACATGCTTAAATTACGTAGTTATGCTGGAACGAGGAATCATCTGTCAAACAGGTGCTGTCGTACTTATTCGGTAGTAGTTAAATTCAGGATTTTGATTTCGAATTTATAAGCGACCCACTGCAAGATCTCTGGCGACCCACTCCTGGGTGGCAACCCTGTTATTGGGAAACGCTGTCTTAGATATTAACATGCAATTTGACTGCATCTTATTAAGAACAAATGATAGTAGCATTCCATTACCTCCTTTTGATCGTCAACACAAAGACTCGCAAAATTCGCAATGCACCGAAGAAGAAATGCAAAGAATAGATTGATATGTACTGTGTTCCTTGGACAATGAAGTCGCCTGAAAAAGAAAAGTGTAAAATAAATATTGAAGTCATGGTCAGATACATCTTTCATCCGTGTAATTTTTCAACTGTGAGCTTTAAAGCTAAGACATCACGATTAGGAAAAAGCAGTTTTTATTCTCGTTTTCACGTGCTTTATGGTTTTACTTAGATTTAGTTCCTCCCGCTCTTGCTGAAACATCGGGCGACGAGTTGTATCCATTCTGCTGGATGGATCGGTAGCAGTTCGTCTGGCACCCATCCAAGTAAGCCGCCTGTTCACAAGATCTTTACGATATCTCCTCCTCCACGTCTTGCACAGTCTTCCTCTCCTTGTACCGCCTGGTGGTACCCAATCCATCACAATACAGGCAGGACGGTCAGCGGGGAGGCGAAGGATATCGCCAGTAAATCGAAGTCTCCGCGTAACCATGTCCGTCAGATTTTGCAGGCCCGACCCTCTCATGACGTTCTGGTTGGAAATACAATCCCTCCATGATATACCGATTTTGCCTCCAATGCAAAGGCGGTAAAATACATCAAGTTTTCTGCATATATCTTGACGGTTCATTTCCAAGTCTCACATGCATAGATCGCTGTTGGTATCACGATGGACGTGTAAAGTCGGAGCTTGGCTGCATCGCTGATGGAACGCTTGATCCATATCGGAATCAGGCGTTTAAAGACAGCAGCGGCTTTGCCAAACCTATCGCACACATTCACTTCCACGTCACCGTCATCGGCGATTTTGCTGCTGAGATATTGAAATTGTCGAACACATTCAATTTTGCGCAGCCCGATGATAATAGGTGGGTTGAGGGCATCATCATTTATGTACATCGTCTTCGTCTATGTTTTAAAACATCGTTTTATGTTTTACTGCTCCATACTTTCCCTTCGTTAATGTTAAGTTAAATGTTATGCTTTTGATTTCCTTTCATCACAGCTCAGTAGATCAAAGGCTGAATTTTGATGTGATTCATCCAAAGCGCTATCACGAATGTCAATTTCATGCATCAAATAGTGATGAAAACAGCAACAATTCTCGCCGCAAAATAATCTACCTCACACAACATTGACATCTAGAATGAAATTGGCTACTTACTCTCGCAAATGATTTTTTCATACTTGAGTAAAATTTGAAAAAATTGTTTCGAAATGAATGCAAACAAGTAAATTGCTTCGGTCTATATTTGTTTTAAAACAACATTTGCGATGTAAATATTAATGCAACCGCAGATTCACATCAATTTAGTCAGATAAATGTGTTTTAAACTTCTGACCCGTATAATTCTATGGAAGAAGCATAGGAAATAGAAGATTTTTCATATTTGCAGAACATGAGGTGAGTTATCAAAGAGTGCACATAATAAGCTCATTAATTTCAAATATGATTTCCAAGTTCTAATTCCAGAAAATGTTCTTACCATGAATTACTTCAAAGTGTCTGTATCATCCTACATGCAGCAAAACAGTGCGACCTGTAGCTAGACAATTGGTGGACAGGACACCGATAATATAGGGGAACAAGAAAAAATCATGCAATTCTTCCATACTCAGTGTCGAAAAGAAAGCAGGAAAATGTATATATTTTGCAAAATTGAAGGTAGGCATTAATGGCAGAATTATACTTTTACACCGTCTTTACCAACGCCGACAAGAGTCGCAAATTTGCGTGCGCTCAGTCTTTTTCCTGTTGCTTTCTAAAGAAAATGGATTGATGATGTTTTGATAAGCACACGCGAGCTTTCACATCATTCAGACTCGGCGCTGTGGCCTTGTGGTAGAGTGTTCCCAAACCAAAGCCTTTTAAAATGAAGACACTCTAGGGACACTCTGCATTCTTGCTAGGCACTTAGCACATAAAGAGTGAGCATAAACAAGGTTCATTTATTTATTTTTTTATTCATATCACACATTTGTGTCGTGAAGAAGTGGCAGTTGCCAGAAGACAGTCACACCAGGAATTATCAAAAATTAATTGCAATTTAATTGCTGTTTTCAATCAGTTTATTGAAATTGATATTCGTGATCAATCAATTCATAGTAATTGAATTTCTATGCCTTCAATTAATTGACAATAATCAATTTTTGATGATCCCTTCTAATTTCTCATCATTAGTTAGCTATTACGTACATTAGTGATTAAATTAATCACGGCACGGCTAAAGAATCCGAAAAATCCAGGCAGTGTAAGAAAGCAAAATCAAAACAACTAGCCTATCGCGCACCGAATTGGATAACTTAACCCTAAACTTCACAGAGTTGCATTTTCGCAACATAGCAATCAGGTGCTAAATTATCACAAGTATCTCCAAAATTTGCTATTCATTGACCACTGATCTTCCTACCTTTGATGATTTCAATAATTCTGATAATTTACAAGTCGACCGTATGCGTTGAATTTGTTCCATGCTTGTAAATGTGAAATCTTTTAGGTAAATAGCTTCGGATTTAAATTCATTTCACTTATCATCATACAAAGTTCTATAGCAAGCATGTCTGAAGCTAAAAATTACAGTCTATTTGAACAAAAGATACACAAACAAAATCTACATAGCGCGAAATATTCAGACAATATATTTATTTGAATCTATTGATTCATAATTGAAGTGTTCCATTAATTGAAATTGGAATCACTGAGCAATCAACTGCGCAATCAATTAATTTTTGTTAATCCTTGGTAACCACTTAACTAAAAGCATTCCTCTCGTTATCACTGACTCTAGCATGTTATATGAAGAGTTGATGTCTTGGGGTGGGGCTTGCTAAGGGCATCTCGGGTATGTACAACAATGGCTTAATCTGCGAATTCTTAAGTGAATCTCTTTGTGCGAATTATGTATATTGCCTAGTACTTTCACAATATCATTATGTAGCGGATTCGAAAATAGATTGCAGAGATTCATTCAGTTTCAATTTCTATTTTCTTACCCAGTAGAACGTGGTAAAGGGTAAAGCATGGCTACGTATTGACGAATATAGTTGGAATGCCGATTTGCTTTTGTTACATATCATTGGAATGAGACAAGCAGCCATCAATATATATCGGCATTGTAACGTGCTTTGGTGAAAGGTGGAGATGAAATGTGAGTGAAATTGAGTACACTTCATTCGAGTATTCAAATGGTTTAATTGAACAATGATCAAGTTGAGGCATGGATTTATATATAAATTCAGCATTGTCTTATACACTGGCAAGTAACTCAATAAGTCAATAAATGTTTCTTTTCAAAATTTTGTAAAACAATTGGAGAACATTCAATTGTAACACATTGAACACACAAAACACAGTCATGAAAAGAAGTGAAAATGAGTGTGCATGTGGTCAATAAAAAAAGCAATATTAATTGAGGAAGGAGAGGGGAATGATCTTTTGATCCCTTTTGTGGATGTCATTTAGTTACTTTCTTTGGAGAGCAAGCGCATGTTGTTTGTTTTCTGAAGAAACTTAGCGATGGCTTATATATTTTTTGGATTTATATTATTCATCAATTCATGAAAATTAGTTGCACTGTCGCAATAACATAGCACTGGTGCTATTTCTTATGCGCGTCGGAACATTCAATCATAAAGTGATAGAGAGTTTCTATCTTTGAATCACAGAGACGCTCAGTCTAATATTAAAACTTCCTGCAACAACATCTAATTAATGATTCTTTGTTCTACTTTTTAGTATGTTATTGATATCGTTGTGCGGTCAATATCAAATTTAAGGTACGTTTTCATATCTTTTTCAAACTGGCACAATTCTAAATAACTCAAACCAGAATAGTCCGGTAGCATCCCAACATTTTCTCTCTTAATTCGAGCGCAAAAGGTTTGTTGTCATGGATGTGTAGATCTTGAATAGCTGAATCCGAAAATCAAATTCCTATGTGTCACAACCATTCCCGTTCGGTCAGGTGTCAAGCTAAAAAATGCAAAAAGTCTTGATAAATTCACGCACAAGGACAAGACTTCCATTAAAGTCATCTTTGTATACTACATCTATCGCAATCTATACACAAGAATTACAGATTTCAGTCCAGTTTGGTCTCAGTAGATTATCCCTTTTAGAATCTATCATTTAATTTAAGGTTTGGTCTCATTAGAAGAAATCCAGATTTGTTTGCTCCGCTTCACCGTAGTTCCTGAGTTACAGGGCCTCAGAGTAGCTTTGTATTAGACGACATATTTTCCCTAGCAACGGTCCCTAGCAACTAATAAAATGCGTCTGTGCTTGTTTCTTTTGAAGCTAGCCTCACCAAACTTTGCACAAATATTGTTGATGAAGTGCTTTTGTACCCCACAGAATCAATTCAACATTTGTGTTTGTTTATGACGTAGGTATCGACGCTCAAAGTTGGCGATTTTCTTTCCAAAATCAGCCATTTTCGATATTTCAGCTAGTTTGCGCCATTCCGAGCAGTACAGAGACGAGCCCTTCTACGGCGAAGCGCAGCGTCTGCGGCTGTCAAGGAAATTTTGTGCGTAAATTTTTCAAGTCTGAGGACATTTTCCTTTTATCTGCTCGGGTGAACCGGAGCGCTGCAATCTGCAGGATTCAATTTCACCATTAGTTAGAAGTAGCCTAAGACATTCCTTCAATTATGAAGGAAGCATTATTTCAAAATTCGATACCAGATCAAGATTCCTGTGAAAAAGATCGACAACATAAATTGGAAATAATAAAACTTCGTCCGTTGTTTCTCATCATGCCAGCGATGACACGGAAATTGACATCTGCAGCTATCTAAGCTGTGTGACTCCTAGCCGATGTTGATAATAAATATCAAAGAATTTGGGACTGCAATGTGTTCGATTTTCTCAACTTTTCATTTGTCATATTCTTTCAAACAAAGCAGTTCAAGCAATTTTTCAATTTTCAGATGAGCTGTCAGTGACGCATGTCCTTCTGAAGAGAACAGAAATGCAGATTGCCTTTTCGAGAAGAGAATTCAGAGAATTTCTTTGGTTTTTAGGAGTTGATTTAGTTTGCGGATGTGTTGAGCATGTTGTGCGCAAACGATATACAGCACATACAATAAAGGAGCAAAATACAACAAGTTTTGATTAGGTTATTGAAATTGAATTTGATTCTGAGTAGAAATTCATTCATTGAGTGTTAAACGGAATGTCGCAGTTGACCAAGCAGCGAGAGAGGTTGGCCATTTTCCAAAGAGTTCAAGACGGAGCAAAAGTATCACGACTCTCTCGGTAAAATGTTTATTGGTCTATCACTTTAAACGTTTTACCGAGAGAGTCCTGATACTTTTGTTCTGTCTTGAACTCTTTGAAAAATAGTTAAACAGAATGGCAAAAGCAAGCAGAATGGCGCTTGTTCAATATCTATATTGAATCATGCAATTCGAATGTAGGTGTGTACGCCTACCTATCTTCAAATTTTCTAAATATTTTATTTTGTTCTTCTAAAAGTATTTCAGTGTTTCTATTTAAAAGAATCGATATGAAATGCTTGCGGAGTCTGAATTATAATTTGTTTTGAATGCGAGAAGAATAGCTACAGAAAAGATCGA
This sequence comes from Prostheceraeus crozeri, assembly GCA_907163375.1. NCBI lineage: Eukaryota > Metazoa > Platyhelminthes > Polycladida > Euryleptidae > Prostheceraeus > Prostheceraeus crozeri. The sequence goes on from CAJQUW010009328.1 coordinate 188,743, forward strand.
AGAGGTGTCTGAAGGAGATCTGGGCCGAAGCGGCGGCATCTGATTACCGTCTGAATCTAGCAGTTGAGGCCACAGAATTAGATTCATCTGCGCGCGCCTCGGTTTCCTAGAAAGGAAGAATTGTAGGTAACCTTAATATTGAAATGGTACATCACAATTAGAAAACTTGCTCCTTCTCGAATGGATAATTCGCGTACCGCTTGCTATTGGAAATGGCAAACAATAAGCTGTCAGCAGAGGACAGTAGAGCCAGTGAGAGAGGCGTGTGTGCTGTGATATCACGTCGCACACACCAAAACACACATCGATGCGTGGCTTCGATTCAATGCATGCACTATACAGTGAGCAATGCCGAGGAGATGATGTGAAATCATCAAGTGAACTAATTTTCGTACGCCTGCTACTTTCTTTAATAATGATCGGAAGGGCCAACATTATGGAGAAAACTTGTGGGCAATGATCTGAATTCTTCGAATCTCAAGGAATTTTGGCAATCGAAGCACTCAGCTGGAACTCACATTGATCCGCAAGCGACGCACGACTTTTTTTCCTATCTCTGTAAGGTATTAGGAATTCCTTTTTGCCCACCTAATAGGTTCCTCAATGTGCCGTCCATTTCGTATTAATCACACTTCTAGCAAACCGAAGCAGATAAACAAAATATTTAATTCTGTGGTTGAGGCAGCCATCGACTGGAGACTTGGACTTATAGTCCGGGAGCCAGCGTGAAGTTGTGCAGGGAACGAGGTAGTACATAAAACTTTCACATAGCATAGTACACCTCCAACCTACTGCAAAACTTCGCGTCTGCCGGATCAGATCATTTGCTTTTCAGAAATAGAGAGGATAACAAAATCCTATGTATTTCCAGTGGTAAAATTGTGACATTTAAGGTGTTGACTCCATTTTTTCGAATTTTTGCTCATAAAAGTTACACAAATTGGTATTTTGTTGAGCTGGTTATTATAGAAATCATCTACAGATCATGATCTTTCAAATGAGTGATCGTTCAGTGACAGAGGATGAAGTAAAGTGTATAAACAGACACTTTTCGTTGGTGTAACTGCAAATATTAACATAGAAATTTCAGGAAAATTGTTGATATACTTTAACGAAAAGTGTCTGTTTGTACACTTTACTTCATCCTCTGTCACTGAATGATCACTCATTTGAAAGATCATGATCTGTAGATGATTTCTATAATAACCAGCTCAACAAAATACCAATTTGTGTAACTTTTATGAGCAAAAATTCGAAAAAATGGAGTCAACACCTTAAATGTCACAATTTTACCACTGGAAATACATAGGATTTTGTTATCCTCTCTATTTCTGAAAAGCAAATGATCTGATCCGGCAGACGCGAAGTTTTGCAGTAGGTTGGAGGTGTACTATGCTATGTGAAAGTTTTGTGTACTACCTCGTTCCCTGCACAACTTCACGCTGGCTCCCGGACTATTAGAGAAGATCCATAAAAGGTCTGACTCAATGACATTAGAACAAGCGGCCTCAAAATGCGGATGTGAAGTGAAACTATGTAAAACAATTGCCATTAAGGGCCGTATGCACCAACAGTTAACCGCGCGGTTAATACGCTAATCGCACGGTTAACTTTTAATCTAACCAACGGTGGTATGCACCAACAAATAACTATGGTCAACTCTGACTTTATCCTTCAGTTTAATGTTTCGTATGCACCAACTTATCCATCAGGATAACCGCGCAGTTAACTGCAAACTTAACCAGCGAAATATAACCACGCTGAGGGGTGGGTTAAAGCTGTGGATAAGACGGACATTGTTTGTATCGACCAATCACTGAAGTAGAATATGATAATTGTCTGACGTTGACATGAAAGGAACGAAAAATCCTTAGAACTTCAGTCAGACAGCAGTGTTTTAATCATTCACCGATAAAGCTATAGACTCACCGTTATATGCATACAAATGAAAATGGATCTATTTGAGCATTATGATTATCTTAACCAGCTTTCACAAATTGGAACGCGCTCAGAGAGAACCTGCAAAACTCGTCCCGATAGAATATTGGATTCGTTTGGCGAAGAGGAATTTAGACCACGATTTCGTTTTACTAAAGCGACTTTTTGTTATCTGGTTCAACTATTTGGGGAAGAATAAGAGTTGATAGCAAGCGAAATAATCCAGTATCTCCTGAAATACAATTGCTCCTTACCCTACGGATTTTTTGCTGCCAACACATTTCAAATTGTTGATGGTGACACTTTTGGTGTGCACCAAAATACAGTTTGCAGAATAGTTCATCGTGTGTCTAATGTTATTGCTCTTGCTGCTCGTCGGTTTATTCAACTCCCATCTGTACAAGAGCGCCAAGAAATTGCCGCCGATTTTTTCCAAAAACACAGATTTCCTGGAGTTGTCGGAGTTGTGGATGGCACTCATGTGAAAATAGACGCCCCAACAACATCTGTATCGGAGCTTTATCGCAACAGAAAAGACTATTTTTCGATCAACGCACAGGTTGTATGCGATAATACTTTACGAATCAGAAACATCGTATGTCGCTGGTATGATTCTGCTCATGACTCGCGTATTTTTAACGAATCAATTCTACGTGATTTCACTGAGGCCTTACCTGAAGGCTACTGGATTCTTGGAGATTCTGGTTATGGCTGTTCAAGTGGACTGCTAACACCGTTCCTCTGTCCAACAGGTGCTGGACAAGAATCATATAACAGGAGTCAGAAAAGAGCAAGGTGCACTGTCGAACGATGCATAGGAGTGTGGAAGCGTCGCTTTTCTGTATTGAAACATCTTCGAGTTAAAACAGAAAACTGTCCAAGAATAATTGTCGCCACCGCGGTATTGCACAATATTGCAGTAATGCATAATGAGAGTGAGTTTGAAGATGAGCAATCAACATCTGATGAACACCAGGAGAACAATGTGTCATCTGTTGAATATCCTGATGAAAGAAGAGGAAATGTAGTCCGCAATGCTGTTGTTATGAACTATTTCAGCTCTCACTAATTAAAATCATGTCGATCCGGAAGTATAGATTGTTTCTCATTTTATTTGAACTAGTCTAATTATTCTCGGAAAACATAATTAATTTTTTTCTTAACATAGTCATTCTATTATAAAACGTTTTGTCGGGTCAATAATTCAATGCAATATTCTAGCATCTATCAGTCTCAAGTCATCACTATTCCTTCATATTAGCAAGTATGCTAATGGTTATGATCAAATGATACTATCATTTTCTTATGTCACATTAAGGCTACTCTGTCACCAGTATTCAGATAATCTAGCCTACTCTATGAGGGATATATTCCTTATGATAACCCACAAATTTCAGCGTGTATGTTAAAAATATATATGGATGTTTCTCTCTAATCGATCGTGTTTACAACAAGAATGTTATTATCTGATTGAAAATTATTTTTCTGATACTGCTATAGGCTACATTAGTATAATTTAATGATGTGATATCATCTGAATAATCTAATCACTATTCAATAGGAATTGTTTTACTTCGTTGTCAAAATACCCGTGTATTGATGAGATTAAGTTATGATGAGTTCAAATAACATAACTCTAAAAGTCATCTAGAAATTGTTAAAACAATGAAACGTAAAACTGAATTTATTGATCTTAAATTGACAAAAAACCTCATGTAGCTACAACACATCAATTATATACGAAACTATAGAATGCACCAGCACAATACAGTATCTAATTTCATAAATCATAAAAAAGCAAAACGTCAGATAGAAACATGAAATACGTCCATTTAAGAAGAGGAAGCATTATTAGCTTTATCGTTCCAATATTTCACTTTCAAATTCAAAATTTCCACCCTTGTTTGATGTTCTTCCTCTGCCATTTCCAACAACCGACTTTGAAATTCACTCATTTGTCGTTGGCGCTTTTGAAATTCACTCTTTGGTCGTTGGCGCTGACCTTTATTCACTTGGTGCGCGGACACAGTTGTTGGACCAATAGTTACCGGTACTTCGTCTCCTGAAGCAGATGGGTTCGGTGAATGTTGCTGTGACTGGGTCTCATCATCAATATCGCTACCATCAGTATGTCTATCATCGGATAGCGCACTATTCAACATTGATCCTAATCCGGATGTATGCGGAAAATTCGCTGCGAGTACCAATGCATCTCAATCATAAGTGTCTGTAAGTTCAGAGGGAGGATTCAATGTTTCTTGGGGAATAATTTGAGACATTCTCTGTAGTTCTGGTCCCATTACTGAATTTCTCAATCATCCTCCAGTCTTCCTTATTTCTCGACGATTTTCACAGATCGCTTTCTTCAGTACCTTTTTCTTACGTCTCCAGTACTCCTTTAGCTGAACTAAAGTGCGACTTCAAAAGCCCAGAGCATTAAACTCGGTCCAAATTTGTTTCCAATACTCTTTCTTCTTAAGAACCATGGGTCTTGAAGTGGTTTTGTCCTCTATAACTTTGGTTCGGTCATCCATCGATGATCTCCATAAGTGCTGCTGCCTCAGCCGGAGTGAAGTTCCTCGAGTCATGCTGTCCTATTGTCTTTCTGAGGGAGACTTCACTTTTTATCCTCTGAGCTGACGTAGAATGATAGAGTAATTACTATAAATAGAACTATTACGCTAAAACGTCACACTTCATGATGGATAAATTAACCATCGATGGTTTACTAACCATCAACGATTAAACTTGGTGCATATCGCCTGCGTTTTAAGTATAGCCATCTGGTTAACAAACCACAGGTTAAATCTGTGGCTAAGCTATAGTTGGTGCATACGGCCCTAATTGATTAGTGCCATCAAAATAGTAATAATCATAATAAGTTTTATTCCCGTAATGACAGACGCGTATCGGTGTACAATCAAGTATTAAATATAGTCACAATAAAAAGTCAGGATAAATTGGAAGGCAAGAGGAGGATGCTAGAGATAGAGGCTAGAGATAAGTATGCAAAGATCACAATTGGTGCATCTGTCTCATTATGAAGCTTCAGATGTTGTTACTGGTGCACATGGGACGATGGAAGGAGCGAGTACAACGGCGCAGATTATGCTCATTGCCTTTGGGTCGTGGAAGCAGCTTATGTAGATTGCAATTTATTCATTGGTGTGATGGAATAATTGCAATTAATAAATTGGCGTCATCAAATTATTGAAATTAATTGATTTGCGTACTCGAATAATTGCAATTGCCTGATTAATTGATTTGCAATTGTAGTTGAGTTATAATTGATTATCTGTTTAAACTGCATCACATAGGGAAAACATCGAACCTTATGTAATCTTTTAGATGTTACTTGGTGCAGAACTCACTTAGCATCTCTATCTTACATAACAATGTGTTATTGCAATAACTTACAGCTCCATTTAATGTTGTGTTATCTAAGCGCACATGAGTTTTCATTTACTTTTTTCAGTAATGTATTACATGCATCACCATTTAATTATAGCGGATATTCATATTCTTTGGTATTGTCAGTTTATCTATTCGTCCAATCCCCGAATCAAAGGAAACATGGACTCAAAATCGGGCAGTAGCACTTCAAGAAATATAATCATGATGCATGAACTTGAGTCTGCAACTAAATTTCTTATTATTCACGTCCAATGAAGAATACAGCTATGCATTTCCTGTAATTCAGTAGCTCTTCTCACTGCCAATTGATCAGTTCTGTACAAACTCATGTCCAGCGATTTTTCAACTTGTAAAGCTGCATGTACAGCCTAATGTTGATGTAGAATGTCATAACTGATTATCCAACATCAACAATTAGCAGCGCCGTAGCTAGCCTCTTTGTTGACCCTCCTCCAAGAAATGAATTTTTATTTTCATCGATTTTGGTCCTAATGGTCAACATTTCCTTGGTGCTCTCCATCGGTTTTGACATCTCTGTTTTAGTTTTACGAGATCTAAATACTTTTATTTCCATGTAGAATCCATGTTCATGCTGATGAACACTATATTCTCATTCTGGTCTAACTTATCATATATGTTGACTTTTTATTGTCAACGAAACTATGCATGTAGCTAAACAAGAATTCTTGTAGTAAGCTTACATGTATTAGAAATATAATGCTTCTTTACATGTGATTGCTAAAAAATAGGTCTATGATTTGTTTTGTTGTCAATTTTGATTCATGTACTACATTCAACATTGGTATGAAAAAGTGCTCTTTTGAAGTATAAATCACAGTTTTAGTGTTGAGATCAAAAACTAACTACGACAGTTAGTTTTTACGATTAACTTCGAGTTGTTAGTGACAGGCGAAGTTCGATGGGTGAATGACACAGTTGGAGATTTGTTAGCTTAACAGTGCTTCTGTGCAGTCGACCCAGATGTTTTAGGAAAACTCTCAGCAAGTCAGCTCCATAGTAGTATCATTAAAGACATTTAGGTACCCTGTAAATTGTACACCGTTAAAAATAGCTAAAATATCCGTTAAGCTTTACAGAAAATATCCGTAAATATCTGTTAAAATGATGACGTCACAACGTGATGAGTGATGACGTAACAATTAAAATCCGTTCATGTCAGATTAAACAAACGTCTTTCTTTACGGATATTTACAGTTAGACTGTAAAAAACCGTGAAACTAATTTTAGCTGTTAATTTTAACGGATATTTACGGTTTATAGTTTACAGTGAAAAAACGATTATTGAATTTGAATATCTTTTTCCTCTATATGAACATATCTAAGTACAACAGTCATCTGCTCTTCATGTAACAGGTCTGGGGTACAACCCAATATAATCGCACAGTATTTGCTTTTTTTAAAGGACACCCAGCTTAATAGTCGAATCTTCGAAGCAATAAATGAGATCACTTCTTCTGAATTTCAGCACTCAGGTAATGGTCCTTCGTACTTTTGTTTTGAGTGCGCTGCTCTAGTTCGTTTAGAACAGGGTCACTCTTTGCCATGAGATCAAACATTCCTAAAACGTGCACATGGGGAATCCAGGATTTCTTCTGAACCACGAAAAGTCTGATTTCTCTCAGCTAGGAACATTCAAATATCGATCAGATGCGCCAGGGGCGAGAGGAGGATGCGGACACATTGCTTCGTCATATCGCTTCTCGAATAATAATGTCCTTACAAAAAATGTTGCCCTTTCAAGTCTGTTGTCCTCCCCGACCGGGGAGTTCGGGGGTGCTAACTAGTCTATTAATTAGTCTATGGTGATAACAGATACTCGCAACTATATCCATAGTTTTGTAGCAAGCAATAATTTTTTAACAACAACTGAGATTCTAGTCATTGATGAATATGACATTAGCATGTTGTAAAGCGCTGAGGATAATAAAGTTCTTTATTCGCCTTGGGTAATGGGTGGATCTTCGCGCACACATGAGCCAGTAATGGTCAGGTGGATGTGAATGTTGAGAATAGCATCAAGAAATTTGTTTAATAAACAGTCAGGAAATAACTATGTCTCAAAGCGACTTGAACTGCTAAAGTTTGACAATATAGGCAATCGCTCTTCTAACTGTAGAATTGAGTCAATTAGCTGCACAATTAGTAAAGAATTAACTAGCAACTCGTATATAAGCTGTATGTACATACAAAAATTCGACCAATGTCAAAAGTATGATATAGACATACGACAAGGGCTTTTGAAACTGAATTCAAGGATATCAATACTTAGTTCATCGCACGGGATGCTCCAATGCGTTCACTTGAAAAACCTTTGAAGTCTTCGAATCCTTTGAGTCAGTCAATAAAAACGATGCAAAATACTAGAACATGGACATCGATGCGAAGAATAGAGCAACATCAGCTCTTGTTGTTTTAAAACATCATCTGTTTTTAAATCCTGATAAAGAGCATGATTTACTTGTTTTTATTATCCAAAATGACTATTAGAATGATACAGAACCAGTTTGCATATGAAATTTGAACAGAGATTACATGTCGACAATTGCCTCATCATGACTTCTTTTTTCACTTTAAAATGAGCCATAAAATCATAGAAATGAACAAAAGGACTGTCATAAAGTAAAAAATTCTTCAGTGGTATAGTTCTCTTCGAAGAGAACTATGCCACTGAAGAATTTTTTACTTTATGCTAACTTCGTTCTCGAGAAGGAACAATATGTATGAAAAGGACTGTCGGTGGTTCTTTGATGCAAAGCTGGAGTTGATAAAGAGGATTATCAAAGCAACACAGGTGACCTGCGTGGGTGTGGAATTTAGATGATGAATAGCTTAGATGAAACCATATTTTTGCAGTTACATTGCAATGACTATTGAATGTCCAATGAAAGCGAATTTGAATTATTGAGTGGTTACATGTAGATATGAAAACGTGAATTCCAAGGATGACCCTTCGTCAAACATTGCTTAATCCGCTACTCAATTCCTTGTAAGTATTTTAGACATTCTCATTTGCCTCTCCTGCAAGCAAAGACAGTTGGCTTTTAACAACGAGTCCTCCACTCTGAACACAACTTGGTACTTATGGGTTAGACTATCTGACACCCCCACGTTCTCAAATTTGTCTAAAATCCTTAGAAATGAATCAGTCGTCACAAAACTTTAACTACTCGTAAGTGAGAATATTTTCTAACGACAGACCAAACTTTGCGCAAATCGGACAAGTAGCCTTACTTTTTGAATTAGGCGATAACTTGAAGTGCAGCAATGTCTGCAGCTTGATCTGACTTCTTCTGACCTCGTCGTCTGAGCAGAAAGCATTTCTTTGAAGTAGAATGACATTTTTATCATTATAGAAAGCACTTCAATCTTCGTCTGAGGTTAGCAAATTAATTTCCCGACAACTCGTGAAGTGATGATGACCACGCCATATCCCCCTTATACTAGCATTTTTTACTTTTAAAAGGTGTGGCAGGGCAGTGGTCGAAGATTTCAAATAGCATTGGTTGAGAAGCAGAGGGTGAGAAAACAATGCACAGATGAGTAACAATGATGTGTCGAACAGACGAAGTCAGATCAAGCTGTCGACATCGCTACACTTCACGTTGTCGTCTCTAACTCAAAAAGTACTTGTTCGATCTGCACAAATTTTTGTATGTGGTTAGAAAATATACTTAAGCACTACCTGAAGTTTGGTGATGATTGATTCAATTTCACAGATACTAGACAAATTTGAAAACTTGGGGGATAACTCATAATTGTACCCACAACTTAATAATTCAACTAATGTTTTATATACCGGTAGCCTATGTTTTGCCCTTTAGATGGCAGGTGGCACATTCCCACTGGCGGGCATTATATGGCTGCAACTTGTCAACCTTTTTGACTATCATTGGGCTTCTTTTGAGCCAAACTTGACGGGATCTGTGTAGGCGTACCTTACCCAGTTATTTTTTACTCAATTAGTGCCTCTAAAATGGGACCGTACCTATATTGATCTCCATTAAATATATGATGAAGAGCTTACTGGTTCACTTGTCTTGATCGTGTTAATTAATTTCCGGGATCTCAATTAGGTATTTTGAAAGCATAGCGTATTTAAAAGCATATTTGAAATCACTGCTATGAAATGTAAAAAACGGTTTTGCAAGCATGCTCGCACGATCGCAATACATAATCAAATCCATTATTTCATTGTAAAATCATCCTTGAAATCAGTGTTTAAGCCATGGTTTTAGAACATTTTAAAAAATTGTATTGTTTTTAATCGACTATATTTTTCCATTTGATAAAGCGCTTATTCAAATGATATTGGAAACTTGGTCTTGTTTAGTAAAATGCAGAATGTGATAATCATGTCTACATTAATGCGTGAATTGCACACAGAAGATAATTACGTAAATGTACAATTAGTGCCCATAAAATACATCTCAACATTGAAAAGACACTTATGAAAATATGGCTTTTTATAATATTATGCCATGCTTTTGTAGACCTCATCACAACGTCACCTGACAATCACAAATCTAGTATTTATGTAGCCTTGTCGTCAGGGGTAAATATTTCTATACTTGTGTTCGATTCCTGGTTGAGAAGACATTTCTCTTGTTGTGCCTCTAACTCACACGAGGTCTCCGTAAAGGGTGCCGAAGACGCACTTAGGTATTTGTTTGACTTCATGACATTCAGTGTTTTATCCACTCCTAGTGGTTCAGGGGGGGATCTGAATGTTTGTGTATCTCGACATCAGGCAATGAGAAATTCCAACTCCTTATGTAAAATATAAATGGCCCTATACACATGACATTTCACTGTTCATGAATACTGCAAAACATGCCTATTGTACATGTATATTTTAGGACTATAATTTCGAGATGGTGAAATGTTTCAAATTGTAACTTTTAGCTAATCACTTGTTCCACATTAAATGATTATTTAATGACTGAAAGTTTTTTTACTTGATCGCCACTACATTTCACATCAATTATTCATCATTATCATTACATTACATCAATAATTACTTTCACATGTACGTATATATGTACACTGCCCCAGAATTCATTAGTACTTTTACATAATGTAGAAAATAGCCATTGTACTATAAAAATTCATTTTCCAAAAAAACAGGAAGAAGGATAAGAATTATGAGTGTTATTGTTTACTGTCTGGAATTTGCAGTCGTCTGGCCTTGCTAGAATGCCAGAGTTTCACAATTGACGTGAAATCATCAATCTTGGATCCCTCAATGCTGACCAGCATTGCATCGCGGACGTGATGCAGCAACAATCTTTGCCTTAAGCGAGTTGTAACTCGATTCATAGTGGAAAAACTCCTTTCCACGGACGCTGTTCCTAAAGGCGCACATATAACCTTCATTGCCGCACATATAAACGGTCTGCAGTCAGCGGAGCGTCACTTCATTCAGCGATTTAAAAGCCAAAGGCGATAAAGGCGATTTACGATCTTAAAAATTTAAAGTTATACATCCTTTATCAAGTGTATGATTTTCGTTGTTTTCCTTCATAGGGGGGGGGGGAAATTTTGACATCTAGGGGGAGAAACTTCCCCCCAAAACAGGGCTGGATAAAACACTGATGACATTGTTGAATTTGTCATTCGTGTTTATGAATTTCATAACGCACTTAGATTTTTGGACTATGCCGTTTTAAAAGCAAATATAATGAAAATATGGAGTTAATCTCAGTAAATCATCAGAGACTGGCTGGTTCAAGAATTAGCGCATGCGAATTGGTTTCTTATATCATGCATAATACATACGTACTCGGACTCCATTCCACGAATGAAGTTGTTTTATTCGCAGTTATACTCGGGCTTTATAATGCAGAATGCTGAGAGCGACATTTCAAGCATAACTAAATAGATAAATAGATTTATATGTAGATGAATTAAAATCTGACTTCGATAAAGGTTGGCACACGTAAATGTTAGCATATGTTTTTGTCTCTTCTTATTAGAATCATGATCATATTTCGCAATGCTTCATTTTCACTGTCATCGTTGCACAAATTTGATATTTCTAACATCTAATGCTTTCGAAAACCAAGTTTCAAATTTCTAGGTGCTATGACATCAGAAATTCCCATAAGATGAGTTCCTAAATATTTTCATCATCACCAAAATTGAAATGATTTTCTTTATGAAAACAAAATTGGCTGTGAATGGGATAAGCAGCTATTCTGTCTTCACTTCCGCTTTGCATTGTTGAACAATCAAAGCTCATATTAACCAAGATGGATAGATGCCTTCTCCTGCAGCAAAGATATCAAATTCAATTAGTGTTTGCCTCGATTTGTCGTCGGAATAACAGATGTCGTGATGGAATTGCCTCCAACGGCATCCGAACATCAAAACTGAAACCGGATGGGTTTCAAATTTAAGGCATTCCTGAATTTTCTCTTAGCTGAAGCTCGCGTCGAATTGAAGCAGAGACTCTCACTGTCATTTTGTAATTTACGATTTTATTGGGAAAGAATCTAATTCCAAATGAGGACATTTACGGCTATGCCGGTGTTGTGATTTTGTTTTTTCCACCATCCAAATTGCCGAGGAAGACGCATATTCACGTTTTGTGTGTGATGCAATTGCCCCACGAAATTGAATGTCCTCGGAACTTCTCAGCTTTTACACTTTCTGCCCGGAGAGGTAAGAGAGGGGTAGCACCGTGTTACACCTTGCGTTTTCCAACCATTCTTCTTCGGGCGGTTGTTCTACAGTCGATTACGCTAGCTATCCGGAAAAACAGACCACCTTTTGTAGCGTTGATATAAGACAACCGCTTTTTTCTTTTTCCTCCGAGGTATGCACTATATTTCACTGTACATCTGTACTAAGATTAAAGCTGAAGACACAACTCTGAGATACCAAGACTGTGGCCTCTAGGAGACTCTGCACCTTATCTGCGCTACGATTTAGGCTGCTTTAAAGATTTAAACTGTGGCCTCCAGAAAAATCTATACCTGCCTCGCCTTCTTCCGAGAAGGAAGCTGAGTAATAACAGCTTTCTATTATACCTTTTCCTGTCTGCAATCTAGATTGGAAGGCGAGGGGAATAAATATGCATTCTGAAACATACCCGGTCAAAAAAAACAAGAATTTCCGTAATAATTGTGCAAATGATATATCCATGAATAATCTTAATGCAGATTTTAATTGAGTCACCTTTTACGTAGTCAAAATTATATGTCAAGAAGATTAATATTTAATACATATCGGCATTCAAGCGTTTATCACAATTAAGTGGTTAACCACTTTGATATCGATCCAATTTTAGCCTACAATATTCTTGATTTTGTTTGTAATTGCAAAATAGCCTGCCATGAATGAAATTCAAAATTCTTATCTTGCCAGTTTGCCAGTCATAGTTATAAAGAAATAAATGTAATTGACACAGAAGCTGACAATCATGGCAACAAAGTCAGCAAAATTCTATCCTTTCAGAATCTTCCTCCAAATACAATCGAAGGAATGAGGATCCTGTGAGTCTTTCAGTGTTTTGAGTCAGTCTTCAAAATCTTCATAGATAGGAAAGAAGGAGTTTTCTGTTTGTAAATTCTTATCTACGGAATGTCTTGAAAGTGACTGATTATTGCGTTTTGAAGTTTCTTATTGTAAAATTTCTCGTATTTAGGGATCTTGTGAAGATGTTACTACTGTAAATGTCGCAGACAAGCAATTCATCATTGTCGTGGAATTTTCGTTCAGTTCAAGTTTATATTTAGAAACACACTTGAAGCGATCTGACTAATATATTGGAAATACTTGCGGATATCTACTTATCAAGTGCTTGAAAGTCTAAACATGCCTTTAAAGTTTTAAAAAGAAATTATTAATGAGCTTTCCAGACGTTTTGTTATTGAAATCGGGCAAGTTCAGGAATAGTTTCAACTTTTATCGATTTACGAGAGATAGGATTCAATAATTTCGGAGAGAACAAGTTAAGTTTACCGCTAATGGTTTTCTGTCCGAATACTTGACATTTGGAAGAAGTTGACGTTTTGTGAACATGCCAAATACTAAGCTATCATGTGATAATTATTAACAAAAATAGAAGAAATAAGATATCGTTCAGACGATTGGATACATGGAAATGGTTTGGAATGTGAGAATAAGTTTGCTTAGAAAATATTGTTTTTTGTAGATGTGCAGATACAGTTGATGATTATTGTGCATCCTATTGCTAGCCGCATCTGTTCGCACCATTGCATCGGCTGTTATTTTGCAGGTGCACAGAAAACTTTAAAAGCCGCCCTGAAGCACTTGCAAGTAGGATCTTTTGAATTATATAGTCATCTTCTAAATTACTGAAAGATAACGCTAAAACAACTTGAGTAACTTTGAATTATGGAATTGAAATACGCCTGTTTCAATTAGGGTTGTACGCTACAAAAAATTTTGTAGCCGAAATATAATTCCTTTTTCGCTCGAGACTGATAGTTAATAAGGACTTCAAGAACTTGAAGGTTTAGGGGCTCCATCTTCTGTTATAAATGTTCAGAATTCATTGAAAATTTCATCAAGTACTAGGAAAATTCAATTGACTTATTCCTTTAAATTTACTTTCACAATACTTGCAAGTGACTCCTATCATAGCCTCAACCAGAAAATGGCAAAAAGTTGCATTGATTAATTTACTAAGTCAGTAACGGACGAAAAGTCCGAGCTATAATTGTATATTTTAAAACCCAAAAAACCATGTGCTCGTGCAGTATATATCAAAGGAAGAGCCTGTCATTAATACTTTTTCAAAATCATGAAAAATACGATATCTGAAAACAGAAAAAATAGAATGAATCGGAGCAATGTCACAGCAATCTACTAATTACTAGGTTTCAGGCAGTCTCCCTGTAATGATGCAATACCACCAGATCGTGCGGAAAGATCTTTCGGACGGAACGCCGGCCGGATATATCTTAGGATTCTGGACTTCGAGATTCCTATGAGACATGAGATGGAATATGAAATTCCTAGAACTTGAATAATCCATTTTCGTCATTTTTTACATTTTTCTCGTCATCAGGAAATATAACTTAATGATGTATTTCAGATTTTCAAAATGCTTCAATTTCATCACAGAAATTTGAAGTTTAAAATAAATTGAATCGAATAGTGTCCTCCTAGTTCGATCAATCATATTGTATGCTTAAATATCATTCTTGTACCTGTTGCGACTAGGATTTGCAGATACAGAATTAATCAATTTTAAGCAAGAGTGTGCGTAAACTGTCAACTTGATCAAAATTCTAACGTTTCGGTGCACCGGGCTAAAAACCTGTTCTCGCAGAAGAATCGGTGCACCGTGCACAGCCCTAGTTTCAATAACATAATAGGCTACTATATCGCCGAACAATCTGCCTCAGCTAGGTCACCTAAAATTCGTTCCAAAATCTAAGGTTGCTCGAGTTCGAGGCCATTAATTTTAAATTTGTCGTCTGGTAATTTAGAAGATAGTTATTTAATTCAAATGAAACATAAGATGTTTTCCGTTAAGTCCTTAAAATCTGAAAGGTGCAATCTGTCTTTCATATTATTCACTTTATTCCACTATGTTATCGACGCACGATCCAAGGGTACTCATTCTTTTTAAAGGTTGTCGATGATGAGGGTCATCCTTTGTATCACTTGTTACCTGAGCGATTACATTATTCCGAAAGTTTTTTGATTCCCTTGCGTAAAACAGCAATGAGAAGTAATAGCTATTTTTCAACTGTGGCTAAGCTATCAAATGACGGATTTACTTTGTAATGTCTTGCATGTTTCACTTTGTATCATTTGCGATGACCTGCTGTCTTTTTTGCTTAGGATGAAAACATGATTTTTTGTTTGTTAAGTTCTTGTATTTCTTTGTAATTATATGTCTTTGTGTACCATTTGGGGTTTTTGAAATAAACGTCTATATTTTTTTTTTAGTCACGACCTCACACAATGATGGTCGGTGTATACATCTCAGGATCTCGGAGTCCTACCAGGACTCAGGGAGATGAAGAGTGCGCCTAAGAATGTAGACACTGCCAAGTAGAGCAGCCTTCAGTAACTGAGGGACCCGGTGTCGACTGGGGATTTCTTTCAGGTATGTGGCTAACTTGTCTGTGTGGGCTCCTAAGGCTCCAACAACTACTGGCACCACTTTGACATGAATCTTCCACAGTTTTTGTAGTTCAATTTTCAAGTCTTGATACCTAGTGATCTTCTCTTGTTCTTTGTTTCTTATGTTCCTGTCCTCTGGTACCGCTATGTCAATTATGAATCCTATCTTTTTCTCCTTATTGACAACTAAAACATCTGGCCTCCTTGCTGTGATTCTCTTGTCTGTTCTTATTTCGAAGTCCCATAATATCTTCACTGAATCCGTTTCAATAACTGGTTGTGGGACGTGTTTCCATGGTTCTGTCGGTACGTTGATGTTATACTGTAGGCAGATATCCCTATGAATTTGTTTGGCAACCTCATTGTGACGGTTCAGATATTCGCTTGGTGCCAACTTAGAGCATCCTGTAAGTATGTGAGATACTGTCTCATCTGCTGACATGCACATTCTGCATCTAGCATCATTGCTTATTTTTAGTATGTAAGTGGAATGTGCTTTCGTCTTTATCGCTTGGTCCTGTGCTGCTGTTAGTAACGCCTCAGTTGTCATCCTCAGATTGACAGATTTCAGCCAACCGTAGCAAGCTTTCCTTGACGTTACTTCTTCCATTTGTCTTGCGTATTGACCATGCATTACTTTATCCTTCCATCTTTGGTACCGATCTTCTATCACCTTCCTCTTCCATTCTTCGGAGGTTTCTTGCCGTTGGCCGTACAGATCGCCTGATTTAGTCACCGCCAGCAGTGGGTCGTCTTCTTTATCATTGATGTATTCTGCTAGGCTCCGGTCTTCTTGTTCTATAACCTCCCTTAGGTCTTTCAGTCCCCTACCTCCCCGATCCCCCGGTAGGTAGAGGCGGTCAATGTCAGCCTTTGGATGTAATCCTTTATACATTGTTAGTATTTTGCGGGTCTTTCGGTTTAATTCATTGAGCTCTTGCACTGTCCATTTCAGCACACCACCAGTGTACCTAATCACAGGGACAGCATATACATTTATGGCCTCAATTATATTCTTCGCATACAATTTTGATTTCAGTATTTTCTTCAATCTCTTCTTGTACTCCTTGACTGCCCTTGTCTTTGTTACTTTATAAAGTTCGTATGATGTTGAAGGATTCCGAGATATTCATATCCTTCTTCGGTAACATCCTTTATATGAACTTCTTCGGCTTGATATCCTTCTGTTTGTATGACTTCTCCTCGATGGATGATTAGTCGCGCACATTTTTCGATTCCGAATCTCATATTGATGTCATTGCTGTATGTTTTCACGGTGTTGATTAGGCAGTTGATGTCGCTTTCTGTTTTCCCGTACAGTTTCAAATCGTCCATATATAGTAGATGGTTGATCTTTTGTCCCTTTGCTAGCTTATATGATCTATCTAAGTCGTGCAGGACCTCACTGAGAGGGTTCATTGCAAGGCAGAACATGAGTGGTGACAGCGAGTCCCCTTGGAAGATTCCTCTTTTGATCTTTATGTGTCCAATATCTTCATTTCCATGTGTCAAATTTGTCTCCCACTTTTTCATTGATGATGTAATTACTTTTTGTATGACTTTGTTAACTTTGTACATGTCAAGGCATTTGATAATCCAAGAATGCGGAATGGAATCGAAAGCCTTGCGATAATCGATCCATGCCATTGACAAGTTCTTCTTTCGCTTTCTGCTTTCAATGGTGATCGTTCTGTCTATGGAAAGTTGTTCTTTAGTACCTCTACATCTTGGAAGGCACCCTTTTTGTTCCTTATGCATTATGTTCTTTGATTTGACGTGTTCATTGATCTTGTTTGCAATTATTCCGGTAAATAGCTTCCACAGTGTCGGGAGACATGTTATGGGCCTGAAGTTGTCCGGAGTCGGCGGCTTGTTTTCGGATTTTCTTATTAGTACCGTCCTGCCATTGACCAGCCATTTCGGTATCATATTTGGATTTCTAAGAAGCTCATTGTAGTACTTCGCAAGCCTGTCATGTAATTTGCTATCTTTTTTATCCAGAAAGCTTGTACTTTATCAGGGCCTGCTGCTTTCCAATTTGCCATGCTAGCTAGTTTGTATTTTGTGTCTTCCTCAGATATTGTGACGTTATCTTGATAAGTTAGTCTTTCGCAATTTCTCTCAATTTTCGGTAGCCATTCAGCCTGTGCATTGTATTGCTTTTCGGTTTCCCATATCCCTTTCCAGTACTCCATCATGTCGTCTTTATTTTCGACTCGGCTATTGTTTGCTGTTTCTTGGCCTCTTATTTGTCTATATGCTTTCTTTGGGTTTTGGTGAAACAACTTGTTTATTCGCATTTGTTCATTTCTATCTTCATATCTCTTCAGTCGATGACTTATAGCTATAATTGCTTGAAAAAAAAATAATCGCTCCCTTTGTTTGACGTAAATCTATTTAAAAAATTTTCAACAAATCACCCGACGCGCTTCGTCAATCCGACAGTCTCAAGGCTATAAGTCGTTGTTTCGCATCTTCATACACTGCTTCAATGCATCTATTGTTCATATTGTATTTTCTTATCATGTAGGGAGGCAGTCTTCCATTATACTCCATAGCTGCCCTAATCTGATTAGTTTCGTTTCTAAGGTTCTTAATTTGATTTTGTAGACGCTGCTTCCAAGGAGGCGGGAGCTTCGCACGTCTCTTATCATCCATGACAATTTCTTCCGTAACTTTTGCTGCAGAGTAAATCAGTGTATTCATCTCTGTTATGCTGCTTGTTGGAATATGTTCAGTTATATTGTTTATCTTTTCAATCAACCGACTAGTGTTGTTGTTATTAACTCTTATTTTTCTTATGCCAGTTCGGCTTTCTGCATTCATATAAGTCTCCATATATTGGATTAACCTTTCTTTGAGACATTGCTCTTCTTCAGTAAGCTGCTGAGTTGGTACTGTGTCACTATTTGTTTGTTGTTCATCAGCAAGTGCATGAGCAACTGTATTGTTATCTGCTGGATCGTATGTGGTCGGGTCTGTTGTTTCGTTATCAGCTGTATTAGTCTGAAGGCTTTTTGTTCCACTAACTCTGTCGGCAATTGCTTCAATTTCGAGATTTGTCAATAGGCCATTCTTCACGATTGATCGCTTTTGATTAAGCAAGCCTTGTTCACTTATTGTCTTTCACTTATTATTTTGTTTCCATATCTCATACATGCGTTTTCGAAATCCTCTCTCATTCGGTCGGCTCCTATAGTAGCTATCAATGACGCTGTCATTATCGGCATGTATCCACTTTCTTCTATGACGTTGATGTTGTTCATTTGTTCCAGTAGCCCGTCCGCTTGAACACCCTGGTTCCTCAATATTCAACGCAGGCCTTGATAACCCGGGCGACGCCTGTTCCGGTATGGATATTATATTATTCCTACTCTCCATATGTGTATGGGTGTTGGGCGAGGACGAGATTAAGGAAGGAACCACTTCTCCTGCCCGAGTATGCACTTACATGTATGTGATTCGAGCGTCTGCAGTCTGGTTAATAGTCAGCCAATGTCTGATCTACTTGCGACCTCCACGTAGCTGGATTACAGGTGTTAGCCACACACCCGGTCGGCTGTAAGGATATAGATGATATTAGAATATGGTTATTAAGGTTCTAATCCACTTTAATGACCTCCAAGTAGCTGGATTACAGGTGCTTGCCAAACACCCGGTCGAAAGCATTATTAATAAGGTTGACTGCGCAAGGAGTCGAACCTGGGCCATCCAGACCACAGGCAGACACTTAAACCACTGTGCCACTCGCTCGCTTATTATTATTATTATTATTATTATTATTATTATTATTATTATGTCAGTGATTCAAATTAAATGAAAATTATGCTCAAATAAAGTACATGTACTAGGAATATTGGAGTAGAGCGTATGTTGCTGAAAATGTCATCCGGATGACCAACCTGCCCTTATAGTTGGCGATTTTCAAGGCCAATATCATGCAATGATTTGTGGGTACAAGGTTAGGGAGCACACTTCCTGTACTGGTAAATCACTACAGCATTCCAAAATTCTGAGTTAGTGGGAATTGAGATTTCGTGGCCTAAAATAATTTGTCACGAACTTGAATCAATCTACGTTACTAAAAAGACTAATACAACCTTATTTTTATCTCAACATCAGGAAATACATCGGCAACTTTTTGATATCGGCGGTGATTTTCATGAACTTTATTTTTATTGTATATTTTATTGCCTGGAACAAGCAAGTAGCCTCAGAATTGAAAGAAATGTCTTAAATTGCTGCATATTCAAAATCTATTTTTTCTCCATCTTCGTTGTGAAAAGGATATAAGATAGAACGTATAGCAGTAATTAAATTAATACAGTAAAATATCAAATCGGTCGAAATTGCGAGAACCGGTGCAAGTAGAAATAACCAAATCGGCGCACTGGGACTTTTCAGTCAATTAGATGAAATAAATTTGCCATTAAATGTTTTCAAAAAACTTGTTGCGCAATGTTGATGTTCTGAATGTAATTGGCTTATTAGCAGGCTTGTTCATGTTGAGCGGCTCATATTGAGCTTCAGCGGGAATAGTAATTTTAATCACGGGATCTCATAAAAAATGTGAGAATATCCACAGGACGAGCATTAATTCCGCAGTTTTTGCTGTACAGCCGCTGAAACATTCACACCTTTTCAAAGATACGATAATGTGATGATTTTTTATTTCTTACGAAAATTGTGAATTATTGTAGCATGTTATTAGGCTCTCACAGTATTTTTATCTTTGCTAACGCGTTGTTGCGAGAGAGACATGAATTTAATGAATTTTATGAGAGAATGAAGTAACGGAAAATAATAAAGCATGCTTTGTAAGATATCTACACGCTTGCTAAGGAAGCTATTGTAAATTTCTCATCTAAGAGTCAGACTGTGCGATTATATATCAAAAAACATGAGAAAAATGCCATGTTGAAATTTTTTGTATTTGAGCCTCACCATAGAGTAAGTATATAGTAGGCAGAGTGTCGATTAAAAAAATTATCTGTATACAGTGAAACTTTTTATATGAAAAGATTCAATTTTTTGCGGAGATTGCGTTCATGCAGTCCATTTATTTGAGCAGTTTTTTAAAAGCTAAATTCTTGCAAATTTGTAACCGACATGAAGCCACTTTATAAGTAGTATGAAACAAATTTGATATCAAGAGGAATGAATATCTTAATTAAGCGGAACTTAAGCTGATTATCAAGGGAATTTCATGAACCACATTAAAATGCAAGTCTTCATGAAAAAGTTGAGATCTTATTGTGCTTTCTTGCTTTCTTTCCCACCAAGGCACAAACTGTTAAGAGCTGTTTCCATTCGCGATTCTAGTTACCGGCATCGTATGAACAGTATGATAGAATATACATTGGAATTTCAAACTGTACGTGAAAATGCACGTCTATACACGTACTATACACGTATGTGCCAATACGG
Source organism: Prostheceraeus crozeri (assembly GCA_907163375.1). Lineage (NCBI taxonomy): Eukaryota > Metazoa > Platyhelminthes > Polycladida > Euryleptidae > Prostheceraeus > Prostheceraeus crozeri. The sequence continues at coordinate 209,644 of CAJQUW010009328.1, forward strand.
TTGACGATTCACTTTTAAGCGCTGCAATTGCTTGAAGCAGATTATCTATTCGCATCGATTGCGCAGGAATATTCAATGAGAGGACTTGCATGTATCTGGAGCAGGCCTAGGCTTGATGCATCGACAATATTTTTAAAATTTTCAGTGGAACCTATTAGGACTTATCTAGTTGAGATTCTAGGTAGATTTTCGAAATACAAGTCTACAGGGCAGTCTGATTTCATTTACTTAAATGAGCTTTGCTTAAATTGAGAGGAAATATCATAATATGATTTTACTGGAGAATGCATCAGTCTTCGCAATATGAATAATGAATGATGATACGATAGCGATTACAGCAGACATTTCATAACTTGATTCAACACGTATTCCTTAACTTTATCCACACGCGGAGCAAAAGCGAACATTAACCTCAGAACGGTAAAAAGTAGATCAATGCGATCCTAGTGGTACCAATCGCAACTTCCTTTCATGGACAGAATTTCTGGCATTTCATGTCCTCGCACCATGGTCCTCATTAATTGTAAAATGCAGTCTAAAATGCTTTTATCGTCATCTTCTTTGGAATTCGACGTGGTCAAAACTGTAACCAAGCTTGGAGCTTTTGTATTCATTTTTTAAATGTGTTTGAATATCTTTTTTTTTAGGATTCGTTATCTGGAATTTGCAAAACTTTTCAGAATAGAGGCCTGTTTATATCCATAATATTCTCAAGAAAAGATTTGTATAAGCATTTGCGCTTGAGGGATATGTGCCACATTTATGTCCATTTGTGCTTGGACAATAGCTTACACAAACATGCATCAGGCCTCAGCCACAGTGAAAGCAAAGCAAACACGAGCGTCCCGAGCGTCTCGAGCAAACGTACTGTATGTCCGCAAGCTATCAATCGCTCTCGTTTGTTTTGCTCGCATTGTGGCAGTCTACAACTGCTGTAATGATGACTTTATATTTGCTGCTAAACGCTTTGCTCGGAAACGCTTGGAAAAGCTCGCAGTGTGCTGAGGCCTAATGCGATCATATAGCGGCAGACTAGATACTTCTAAAAAATGGTGAAGTTTCACCTACACGGCAGCTGTCGATGATGCACGGAATATCAAATTGTCGACGACTTGTGCATTCTGTGACGAATTTCAGGATTGAATTTCGTTACTGCATTTTGGTAGGAGAAAGGTCGACCTGACTGACATAATATAGCCTTGAACTCAAGGTTCAGATGGTTCAGATCATTCATGCCACTTTAATGCCATCTGTCATCGATGCAACCCAAGCAAAGATTTTGGCTGGTAAAGGAAATTCCACCGTTCAAAAATCTTTCGACGTTCAAAAGTAATTAAATTGCTATGTAGCTCGCCTTCCCCCTAAATTCCCTCGCATTTAAAAAAGCAAAAATGTCTGCTACATGATTTTAATAGACAAACTTTGCAGGAATGTGGATTGTAGTTGTATTTGAAATGCATTTAAAATTTTAAATACTTTTTTGTGCACTTGTATCGTCTGCAAATGACTTTGCTACTCTTTTGCTGCAAATGAAGATAATAGTTTAAACAATGAGAGCAAGTGATGGAGACATCAAAATAGCAACAACGCTGCAATAAATCTAAATCTATAGTCAGAATTTGACAGGTAATCCTCGGATCGAGCTGCGTCATTGATCGTATCCAGGTCAACCCATGAAACTCTATGTAATTGCTACATGCCTTTAAATGACGCATTCTTCCTATAATTCTGTCTTTACATCATAAAAGTTATAACACACTTTTTTGAGAATCACTCATGACAAGCCTGCATGCTATCACATGTTTCACATTTTCCCGTGAAGAACTTTACTGCCCAACAGATGATGGGACTCCAGCGTCAATAGTCTTCAGTGGTCGACAATCACGCTGGCCGCAGCCGGTTGTGCACGGGTGCATAAAGAGTCAATTAAGGCATTGCTTAAAGAGCCATGTTCCTTTATATACTTTCACAAACCCGATTACTGACCAAGATTTGACCTCAGAAAGAGTTCGAAGTTGGAGGCCATTCAGATCATTCAAGCAATAGCCTTTCTTGTTGCGAAATTATTGTTCTGACCTATGCTAGATAAACTCTTTTCTGAAAACATCATAGTACTTTTGTAATAATAATTATCAATAAAAAATCTAAGGAGAAATAATTCAATTATTTACATGTATCAATACGATAGATATTTATGATCGAGCAATTTAATGATTACATATATAATACCTTCAATAGCACAGTACTGTACTAAACTAACATTTTACAAATGATGTGTGACATTGCAAAACATATACAAATAATTTAGAACTTTACATAATTATAGAAATTTGGTTAGTCCCTAAGAGGACTCATTAGCGTTCCGACAGGCAAACCAGGCAAAGTCAAATTTCTATCAAATTTCTACACAAATTGAAAGTTGTCATAAACCAATGGGCGAACGAAAATTACATATTGTCAAAAATACAAATCTCGACACCAGTGAGTCACATTGAAGGTTCGTCAGCAGAAAAACCAACCAGCTTTTTATTTCGTGTCCTTTAATTTCCAGCATGCCCAGGTTGGCGGACATACAACGATTGAAAAAATCTTTACATGAAAAATTCAAAACTTTTACAACAGACTCATATGTTTGCACAAGATACATGTGGCCTCAGGAGTCCACGACGTAAATCTTTAACAAAATAACCTCTGTTAACAAGAATATTAACGATCTCTTATGCCCTTTCAACAACATATTGAAAATGTGAGCAAATACGTAAAATTCTAATTATTTGGCTCGCGAATATATTTATGACACCATAAATTTACATTTATAATAAATTATCAATGTTATTATATTATCAAAATTATAATTAATTCAATAGAATAATTAAATATTTAGCTGCATCCCCTCTTGAATAATGGGAACAGATATAAATAGCTGACATGTCAAAAAATGTCATGAATCATCAAGGGGCCTAGTACACATCTGTCAGCGTCAATAAATGAAATGAAGGCTCCCGTCAGTGGGAATTTGAACGTTGGTGACATGCCAGACTTCTGGATTGGTGTAATACTTTTCAGTCCAGTTACCCTTCCTGCGACTTCCAATGACATCTTCGGGGCTCGATCTCTAGATCATTCGCTAAGAGCATTGTTCCACTGAGAGCACTATCGACGCAGGTCTCCATAAAAGCATGCAGCCAAACCCTAACTAACTTCAAGATACGCAATTAAGACTGAATTTTCTAACAGAAAATGATAGCACAGTACTATTATCAAGAAATATTTTAACTGAATGCAATGTTGACAACTTTAATATTGTGCAAATTATGTGTGCACCAAACACATAGTCAAAAGCGTACACTGAAGAAATCGAAACTTCGACTTCGAAAAAGGGAGAAGAAGTAGGGGTGGCTACTATTGTGGATGACAATAGGAATTCATTTGTATTGACAGAGACAAGCTGACTGTAAACAATGTACTTCACAGAGAGATAAATTTATCTCGTCTTTCTAAGAAGAAGCCATCATTAGAATCAAGATCATTTGACCTAAATTTGTTGATTAACAGAATTCAAACCTGAAATTCCTTGACAACTTCTCAAAAATTCTTGTCTGAGATAGAAAACATAACAGAAATATTCAGTGAAATTCCTGCATCTCAAGAATTTCCACACGCAATTGGAAATATGATAGTTATGCCAAATCCACCAAAATGATAGAAATTGTTGGAATGTTGCGAAGATTAATTACTTAGTACAGAGTTCTTAGCTGATGTGTGTATGATGCATTTGATACAATAGTCATTCTAATATTTACTCAATTCACCAGAAGGAAATCATGGAGTCAGGAATTTTTATGTAATTTCAGATTGGAATAATTCGTGAGAACTTTGATCTGGTCGGTGATATTGTGAATTCGCTACAATTCACTGTGTCGAGCTTCGATCATTTTCTCAGCTCTATTCAAATTCCATCAGCAGTGTTTCGATAAACATCTGCACACGATTTTGATGATCTTATCAGAGTTCAATCTGCATCCAATCACAGCCAATTAGTCTCCAATCAGAAATCAGTCAGCATAGTATTAGCATCCATTTGGGAACTAATCAGCATCCAATCAGAAGCCAGTACGAAATCAATCAGAAATCCCTCACCATCCAATCAGACGCCAATCACCATCTAATTAGATGCCAATCACCGTCCAATCAGAAATCAATAAGTATCCAGTCAGAAAGAAAAACAATCGTCATCCAACCAGAAGCCAGTCAGTCCAATCTCAATCCAATCAGCATCCAATCAGAAGCCATTCTCGCAAGCAGGTATTCTCGCAATATGTGGAATTCGTTAAATATGGTGTCTCGTCATTGCAAGTCGTCATCATCTTTTTACGATTTTACTGTAGAAGAATTCAACGAATACTCAACATCTATTTTCCAATATTCATCATAGCACTTCTCCAATTATTAACCTTTTTATTTTATTTGTTTGAGAGGTTGAATGCTACCTACCAAGTATATCCAAAACCAGCGTCAGTACTGATGATATTATTACCTCATGGGTATTAAGTAGTTTTTCTTGCATTTTTTCGCCTGCCACCACAACGCTTTTTCATTGGAGTTCTCTGCTGGAGCATGTTCCAGCAGCATTGAATAGAGCCAACATCCGTCCAATGCCGAAATGCCACCGTCCAACGGCTGTGTGTTATTTTAGACCAATATCCTTACTTCCACTGTTAGCAAAAATTCTGAAAAGCTAGTGGTAAGCAAACTAGCTGGGATGCCAAGTATTGCCAGTCGCATCAACTGTAAACAGTCTGCAAATATCCCTCGGTCAGGTACAGAAACGACAAGTGCCCATGTGCTAGCTTATCATAAGATCCTTTCATGTTTAGAAAAAACTTCTGAATGTCTTCGAGTGCTTTCGGTTGACCTGTCAAAAGCGTTTGACAGGTTGCAACATCATGTCGTCATCAATGCATGCAAAGATTTTGGCGCCTTTTCTTATTTCATCAGATGGATCATGAATTTCTTGTCAAATCGTGTGAAACGCGTTTTTGTGAATAAAAAAGTTTCCTCATGGTCTTCTATTTCTATTGCTGTGCGACAATGAAGTTTTCTTCGTCAGATTCTTTCTGCTCTGTTAGTAAATGATATCTCTCCGGTATCAGATAAATCCACCGTCATTCGGTGCGCAGATGATTCATTTCTTTTGCATTCATTTCGTAGCTCACATGAAGATGTAATACAGTGTGAATGGCAAAACCTGGTTATCTGGTCGAAGACAGTGTGTTTGACTATCAATGAGGATAAGTGCTTTGTTATGAACATAATTGGTAAGTCGGTCTTGATACCTGATCCCATTTGCATCTCTGAGAACATTTTCATGAATGAAGTTGATAGTATCACTTGGTATCACTTGGTATTATCTTTTCGAAATATTGTAAGTGAAGCAATCATGTTGAATACAGATCAAAGAAGGTATCGAAGATATTGTTCATTTTATGCAATTTGAAGCGTGCTAATTGTCCATCCACGCTAATGGGAAGATGCTATTTAGTTTTTTAATCTCTCTGTGCTTCTCTATTCCGCTCCTTGTTTCTATCATCTTTCTGACTACTCAAAAAACTTATCGCCACCGAAAAGTGAGCTAATCGGATCATGGGTATCTCGTACAAAAAGTAAGATTCCCTCACAGTAGCTGTTGGAAGAACATGTGTGAAGTTGTTTGCGTGTGTTGAAAAGCATTATGATCATAGAGTAGGGATATATAGGTAGAGTGTCGACTCAAAAAAGTATCTGTACACAGTGAAAATTTTTATATCGAAAGATTCATTTTTCTGCGGAGATTACGTTCCCGTGGTCCAAAAATTATTTGAGCACTTTTGAAAAAAGTCAAAATTTGTCAATTTATATACTACCGAGATGACTCTCCTAAATAAGTAGTATGAAACAAGTTGGATATCAAAAGGAATGAATATTTGCTAATAAGCATCCTCACTAAGTGGAAATCAAGCTGATTATCAAGGGAATTTCATGATCCGTATTATAATGGAAGTCTTCATGAAAAAGTCGCGATATCATTCGTGCTTTCTTGGCTGACATTTCAAGTTTTTAATTCAATTTTCACCGGCATGATTTTTTGATTCGATCACTAAATTCATGCTTCATTTCTAGAAACTGAATAGTGAAGTGGACCTATATTTACATCTTTCTAAGTTAATTGAAATAATTGCCCTTGATTCTTTTATTTTGCTCTGCAAGTAGCAGGTTGCCTGTGATATGATCACACTTAAGAATATACTCTTGAGGTTGAGTATAAAAGTAATAGGAACCCATCGAATTACTAATTTAACAAACATTAAATCTCCAAGGCTGTCATGAGAATCTGTGAAATGCCATCATTCCTTCTGCATTACAATCATGATCACTCAATTCTGATGTAATTTCTTCAAAACTGCAAAAATTTGCATATCTCACATTTGGTGACAATACCACCTGTATCTCCCTTTGAGTTCATTTAATAAAATCAAAAGTGTATGCACATTGGGGATTTAATAAATGCGGAGTTAGCACTCTACCTAATATGCCTACTCTATGATTATGATCATCCTTTACAATAAATGCTTTGTGAAAGGCACAGTCGCACGTCGAGAAAGCGGACTTCTTAAGTGCCCATTCGCACGGGCTTAACGCATCAGGACGTCTTTCGTCAAATTCTGTAAATAACTTTTTAACTTGGGTTTTTTACTTTGACTACTTTATGATCTAGGCAGCCATGTATGCTTCATTCTTTTTAACTATTTCATCGATGTTGTAATGTGCTCACTGACTATTATGCTGAGACAATAAAGTTGCTATTCATTTTCATTTATTCATTCAGTAACAAGAATCCTATGATGTCTACAAAGCCAAAGGTTGGCCTATTTACTGTCCTGCAATCATTGCGACAACGTCAGCTAACATTAGAGAGACGAAGATACGAGCTATCCGATCGCGATTATTAGAGCTTGCATAACAGGCGTTGTATAAACTGCTATATTTTCTCTGATGTCATAACTTTACACATAGCTGGGTAAAGATAGCCATTACTAGCAAAATATGCATCAATGAAGACAACAGATCAGTGAAAATGTATATTTTCCAAGGTAATGCCGATAAGTTGACGACACCACCATAAGCAAGACACATTCTTCCATCTTCCTCTTTAAAGTTTGCCGACCATGATTGTTAAATTAGCGTCTCCACGACCAATTTTCAAAGACCGCGTGCATTTGCGTACTTTTGTACGTCTATGTATACATCTATGGCCAAATTCACAGCATTGTAATGTTGATGCATATATTATATTAGAGCACTAAAGCCGTTTTTCATTGATATTTTCTTTTTATGAATATCCATTGAAACGAAAATGTGCATTAAAGACATAGTATTACACATGCGGATCGAGGCATGACAAATTCCTTGTAGACCTACTGGATGCGAATGATTAGCATTTGTTGATATGACAATATGATTTTTCTGTAACAGATGTTTTCGCAATGCGATTACCTTCAATGCTATGAATATTACATTTTTGAGAATCCTTTCTGAGTCTTCTTTTTCTTGAAAAACTGCAGTACAGTTTGAGGAATATTGGCCGAATATTGAGGAATAATGAAAAAATGCTTGAAGAACTATGATTGACTGACTCCTCCTAACATTGAATGATATGTTTTCAGCATTTTTATGTACGTATCTCTTAATGCATGACATATTTCAGTTTAAAAGTGTCATTTAAATAATCAAGGACGAGATAAGTCAAGTAGGCTACATAAAGTTGATGAATTACTTAATTTTCATGTTATGTGCGTCTGGTAAATACTCTTTGAAACCTCGTTGGAGTTTGCGAATATGACCTATTTCGAATACGAAATATAAGGACAAAGACAAGTAAGTGTAAATGACATAAAGCACATGAAAGGGCATGATTTGGAGAAGGAAGAATGCAAGCAAATAAAAGTAAATCACAAAATAAAATTAAATGAATAAAAGTAAATTCCAAATGAGCGATTGATTAAAACTCTTAATGAGAGTATAATTTGTTTAGCAGCATGCTTTTGCTACCGTGACTGGCAATTTTTTCCACCTAACTTTTGAATCATAAAAACTCCAGACAGAAGAATTATAATAATCTAATCTTCCACATGGCTGAAGAATTGATCATTCTACTGATTCCAATCTGTTAACCAAACTCTTAATTCAATGCCGCATTCTCTGAACTATAGGCCAATGGGCGTCTATTTGTATAAATGAGTTTTTGGGGAGGTGTTGTATTGAAGAGTGGCGCTTTTTGAGATAAGACTTCTATGCCATTTTAGCATTGTTGTTATTTTCATGGGACTTTTATTACTGTAAATCTTCTAATAAAAGCCCCCGGTGTATGTTTTTTCAAAGGTTTAACTGACCGTTTATTGGAGACCCGGTGGTTATTAATTATCGCAGCAGCTATACATCTATATTCATCAAATGTTACTTTTCATCGTAAGCTTTTTTACATTTTGAATTCAAATAAACAAGGGCTAACCTTAGGCAAAACACGGTTAATAATTAAATGACAAATCGCACCATACAGTAAGTAAAACCACCGTGAAAAATAAGAGGCATCCTGTGTCAAAATATGTATAATAAGAAATGTGATAATCGCAATTTTCTATTTGATAGGAGATTGTATCAGAGCATTCAATCAATTGCTTTCATCAGAGTCACACCAACTGCAGTGTCCAAAACACAGGAGTCCGTGTCCAAACATCCCCTGATGGTTGGTGTAACAGTGTGTGTGTGTGTATGCAGGCAACATTTCGAGCATATTCTTGGCTATTGTATTGTTCTTAAAATATTGGATTTTTAAGACTCGGCGTCTATCAGAGACCCGGCGAGTAATAAAAGATATTCGGTCGGTAGGGGTGCTCATTAGAAAATAGGCGTTTGTTTATTAGAGAATACGCTACATATATGCACTCCTAAGATGTGTAGGCGCGTATGTGAGATGAATCGCTGATGAGCAGAAGATCATTTGCAAACTATAATTCCAATTTTTGAAATAATTGTATGTGAAATTCTATTTGAAATATCAAATTTTAAACTTATCAAATAAAAGAGAAGGAAGACGTCACAAAACTTTGGAGGCACAGCTAAGAGAAAATAGGAAAATCATTGTAGGCCTACTGTAATAGCTACATAAGTCACGAGATGTAGTATGCAAGTCACTAATGCATACCGACAATATAAGGGATCTGAGAAAGTGAGATACAGACAGACATGTAGACAAAAAACTTGCTCTTACTAAAAGAGTTTATGCAGATGAAAGAGTTCACGTTATAGCCTCTGAAGATACTGAAAGTGCTACTCATCCTTGATGCGAAAGCTGATCCATTGGAAGAAGTTCTAAGATGTCTCGTAAGATGGACCGCCAAAATATTCAAGCCATCACAGGGTTAAGTGGTATATCACTCTCAGGGAAGATGCAAAGATCAACCGGAAAATGTTCTCGATGGTGTATAGGTCATGCTCATAGACCGCATTCTTGACATTCAAACAAGTTGCATACATGTACTTGTCACTGTCTCCATCTGAGCTTGTAAGCGGATAATGCGGATAAATTTCACGAGACTGCATGAAAGTGTTTGCATGTTATTAATTAAAAATCATAAAATTTAATTTTTAAAAAAATCAAGTCTTTTTGCCCACTTAGCAAGTTCCTGCACGTGCCATCGTTTTGAATCAAATTGCATTTCTAGCAAAGTGACACACTTAAAAAAATTTAATTCTGTGTCATTTCTCCTAACATTTTCAGCCACAAACTCCTCAAGAAGCCTTAAATTCTGTAGGAAACTTCTAAAATTCATTTGGATGGACTCTATTGTGCACCTAAAATTTTCATTCATATTCGGAGAGCACTCCCCCTTTTTCACATCCTCTTAGGTCTGTGCAAGGACGATAGAATGCTTGAGGAAATTCAAATGTTGTTCCACTGGATGCCCAATGATAATTTTTGAATCACTCACCTGAAGTAAACCATGATGAAAATAGCAGAGGTAAGTGACAAAGCTGAAACCGCATAGCCGATGTGCCCGATTGTCCGAATGATATTGAAATGTTTCTGAAAGGAAAAGTTTTGCGTGAACAAAATATAGTGAATTCGTTAACAATCTACAGACGGTCCAAAGTTTTCGGTTGACAAATTCTTACAAATTTCATTCTCCAAGGTCATACAGTGTATATCGTTAATCGAAATTGGGTTGTCAGATTCTAAAAATAATTCGACGCGAGGCTGCAACAGTATCAGAAATAATAGTAACAGAAATAAATAAAAGTAAAATAAATAATAGTAACAGAAATAATTATTTCGCCGGTTGGCGCGGTTTTCAGCTGCTCATCATTTATCAATATCAAGAGCAAGTTAAAAAGAGGTTTTGACTCGAAATTTTCAATTTTATTGGTCAAAAGTAAAAGTAAAATTGACTTTGGCACAACGTGACGGGCCTTCGGCGTCCAGCGTCTTCTTACGGTCGATAGTCAAATGGCAGTCAGCATACTCGTTGTGAAAGTTTATAAAGAAGTGAATGATGTTGTGCTGTTTGTTGAATGTGAGGTGATCAAAGTCAGAGGGCAGACTGTAGCAAGGTAATTTATGTCTTCTATTGATTGTTGGCTTCAAGTGTGCAATATGGCTTCCTCTGCGGAGTCCACAGAGGATATAGACGATTCTAGAGACTTGTGTCCACAGATTCTTGAATCCGCCTAATATGCTTTTGTCTTCCGGGTATTGACAGTGTAACCGTCTTCCGTCCTGAGAGCGTCTTGAGAGCTGGAGACCTTTTTCACCAAACGCCTAACCAGAAGTCCAGGTGCTTGATTTTTTACCCCAATCTCCCATTTGGTCCGCAAGACTTCGAAGTCAATTTCAAGTGAGGTGATTCGGTTTGTGAAATCTGCTCAGGGCTACGACTAATAATGGCGTGCAGTTCATATCGCAGCGGTTTGCTGACTTCCTAATAAGCCTTGCATTTCACAATCAACTTGCTCGACATACAATCCTTAAGTCAATAGTTCGACTGAGTCATCGAAACTTCAAGGTCCCAAAAAGCCGGAAAGAGTCAAAGCCCTTCCTATATGATGCAAGAGGCTGTAGACAATTACCTATTGAACTTCAACAATGCTCTGCATTCCACTCCCTCAAGTCTATTTTGATACAAACATCGGACCAAGTGGGAGGTTGGAGTAAGAAATCAGAGGTTTGGAGAAAAAGCTCTCCACTCTCCAGTTACGCCTTCACGATGATAGACGGTTACACCACAGAATTCGATTGCTTAAGCGCATTACTTTGCTAGAAGTGCAAACTGATTCAAAACGATGGCACATGCAGGAGGAAATTGCTAAGTGGGAAAAAAGAAATTTTTAATACCTTGCAGAGATAGGAAAAATAGTCGTGCGTCGCTTGCGGATTGCTGTGAATTCCTTCAAAATACTACGATCGCCACAATTCCTTCAGATTCGAAGAATTCAGATCATTGCACAAAAGTTTTTTCAATAATGTTGGTCCTTTATGTTCATTATTAAAAAAGCTAGCGTCGCACGAGAAAGCGTTAATAAATTTCTCTGTAGAACTTGACATCAACTGTGTCTCTTTGTTGTGTGATCCGGCTGACAACAGTCACTAAAGCTTCGCACAATTTGTCGGGTTTTTAGTGTTGAGGTGGCTGCTTATTGTTCGATTGCTATGGCATTATGTAAGCAGATTGTGCCACTTCATTAGTGCTGCATGTTCAAATGCTTCCTTTCTAGTCAAGCAGAAAAAGAGACGACCTGTCTAATTCTGTGGGTTGCACTGTCAATACTCGGAAAACAAAAGCATGTTAGGCGGATTCAAGAGTATGTGGCCACAAGTCTCTATAGAATCGTCGATATCCTTAGCGGTACAGGAAAGACCGCAGTTAGGGATCCTCAGTGACCGGGAGAAATATACTGTTTTGTTAAATCTCTGTACACTCTCTATGCACTTCTTGTATTGTGTTGTGATTGAGATGTTATCATTTTCCGGTTTTTAGCGTGCTGTTTGTCATTCTATAAGTTCACAAGGTCACATTGCTGCATTACTTGCCTGCGTGGTTCTTGATCGGCCGTAATCCATTACATCAATGCAGTTCAGAGCCCGCTCCGGTCAGAATGCTATTTAGATATTGATATCAAATGTAGAAGTGAGGGTATGCAATTCTTGGTTCTTTGAATCAAAATCGTCAGTCCTTCATTTTACAACCGTATCTGTCCATCCCCTGTTCTTTATAATGCGATTGATGTCAATCACGGATTTGTCATTAAATTATCTTTACTTAGATCCACCACACAAATTTGCTTCTTGAAAGCCTGTGACAGATTTCATATGCATTTATAGCCCTGAAATGCTCTACGTATATATCAAATGAAGTAGATTTTGACGATTCTTGTCTTCTTTGTCATCTGTCGTCGGCATAGGTGATCAAACACAAATGTAATTGAAAACGTCAGTAATTCCATGAATTAGCTATCCTCAAGATTATCTTTGCAATGTGAGCTTCTAATCATCGATTTAAATGTCAAGAAATATCATGATTTCTTGTCTGAAAAACCCAAATGATACCATAACTGCTACACATAGCTTTTCTATTATCCCATGTTCGGTTCTTTTCATGTGTCAGGGCTGCCGGTTTTTGCAACGCCGGCCAGCCCGGACTATCAGTTTTGAAGTTCAGCTACTCCTTACGCAGGCCGACACACGTCGACATTCATTTTGCAATAAATTGATGATTAGTAGATCAAAGTCAACACCAAATTACAAGAGCATGTAAATGTAACATGGTATAAGAGTCGATGCATGTTGTATGACATAAATGCTGCAAACCGTGGTAATTTCATTTCATGTGGTAACTACTTTATACATGCACTTGAAGCTTTGGAGATACAATGAAAGATTGGATTTCAGTGCAGTCACATGTAATGGCGTAACAATGCTGCCTGTACATTTGACAGTAGATCGTGGCGGATTGCTTCGTTTAGATAACGGGATGTGCTTAATGTTGCTTGACGTTTGAAAGCATTGAAACACTCACTGAGAGAAAAACTGATGAAATTTTTGACGAGTTCTGATCAATGACATATCTCTACTCCTACAGCATCTGACCATATATGCTGTCATTTGAAAGAACATGATTCAATAAAATGTGCTATGTTTTGCATGTTGCACGATAGGTATATTCACAAGAAAGTAACACATAGGATAGTCATACGAACTCGCCATCTAAAGCTTCATCAATTTTTCATATCACTTTTTCAGTTTGCGATATCTAAAGAAGTCAAGACCAAATATGATAAATAAAACTAGCAAAATAAACTAGCAACACACTCAAACAGGAAGATTATCACAATTATCACATGCGAAGGACCAAAAACAATAGAGAAAAGATACGGGTTAAGTACGGAGCCCTGAAGTACTTGACGTACAGCCAAGTTTTGCATGCTGTTATCGGTCTGACAAGTTACAAATTCATTCTACTACTTTGTATAAAGAAGCATGCTTGTGTGTGTTGACACTGGAAGCTTGCCAAATCTGAGTGTGTTTAGCTTCACAGACAGGGGTGTGTGAATATCATAGGAAATGACGTGAAGACATTCCATGTGAAAATTATGACTGGACTTAGGTGTTTTCACTATTCAGAAAAAAAATTAAGTTAAAATTTTATTTTAACCACAAACCTCAATCTGCGTCCCTTTGGATCAACATGTGTCTTTCTTTAGTCGTGTTTGACATGAAGAGGAACCAGGTAGAACTCAGCAGACGCTCAGATTATTAGTGGTCATAGGGTGTACATCATTCTGTGAAAGTCTCATTTTTGGCGTCGCGTCCCGCAGAAACACATTGTGGCAGCCAGACTAACTAACCTTAACTAAGATTAACTAATCTTCCGAAGAATTAGTGATGCACCGATGTCGTCACGAGAATCATCAAATCATCATATTTTTAGTCGATTGAATTTTCAAAATCAGCACACAGCAAACGAGTTTTAAGGGAAATGCATAATTAATCTTAGATTTTTGATAATCTATCTACTGTCGAGTAGTAGACGTCGTTTGATTATGTTTTCATCAGCAATTAGAATTTTATACCCTTTGATCAAGGGGATGGGAGAGAGTTGATTTGTTACAAAAAATTAACAAGACGGCCTTTCATTTCTTAATCAAAAGAAATATATCATTTACGTTTAGAATGCCTGGTGTCAACTATACGGTCAAATCGATTTACAATGTCTCCTTTTCATCATGGACTCTTTGAGGAAGATTCTATCTTTTGAGTGTCACAATAATAATTTTCTTCAGCGCAAGGACAGTTTTTGTATCAAAAATAATTTCTGCTCACGTTCTTCATGGTTTGCAAAAAGCAATTATTATCAAAATTAGTGCTATTCGACAGACTGATCGAAATTTTGACAAGTGTCGCAAGTTCCTAGCAGCATTTCAAGGATTTATGGTAGCCTCACTTTGGGACGTCATAAGCTTTAATATCTTGACCTCCAAAATGGGTAAAAGATCATTTTATAACTCGACATTGAGGATATAAAAGGGTAATTTTACTTTATCTCCCATGGACTACTGCAAGTGCTCTAACAATCGTGGAACTAATCCAATTAATGTCAAAACTTGCGAGAGTGATTCTTCGGATCATTGATAATGTTGGTGTTAAATTTCACGCTAATAGGATTGGCTCATTGATGAATAATTTGATGCTCTAATGAAGTATGGAGTTGGATACCTATACCGTAAAACCTGTAACAGAACGTCATGGTGGTCTATTCTTCAACCGTTCCGCTTAGGCCGACGTTCCTTTAAAGGGTATTTTTTTACCATCTTTACTTACTGACGACTAAATAATATATACATAAGATATAGAACAAGAATATCCTATCGTCAGCGTCCATCTCTATTACGCTTATTATCAAGTAATAATCGTACAACACTCAAAGGTGTAACAAAATGCGGAAATTCACGATGCCAATGTTGCAGGGCTATGGTAACAGGGTAAACATTCAACAATGAACGTAACAACGAAGAGAACACTTTTTGATAAAACATAGCATGGACTGCAACTCCAAGGATTTGATCTACGTGCTACAATGTAGAGGCTGCTGTGCCCTACAGTGTACATGTAGGGCAGACGGGTGACACGTTAAACTCAAGGACACGAGTGTACAGACAACAAGTTAAGGGGGAAGCTTATTGGGTGTCATTTGTGAGCAAGCACATCTCCTCATGCTCAAAGAGTGATCCTCCCATCACCAAACTTATAGGGAGAGTAAAGATAAATGGTGCATTAGTGTTATACTAATGCTTCCTCATTCATTGAATTTCAATGAACACATCATTAGTATTAGTACAATAATGAACACAGCTTGGACGGGTAGTCAAAAATAGTGTAGTGAAAATTTTCGCCCCGTAAACTACTGATCAAAAATGATGTTCATGTTGAAGTACGTGGAAGCTCAGAGTAATTCAGGATCTTAAAAAGAACAAGAAAATTAGGCGCCAAAATTTTGATTGTCCAAAATCTTCGGGCGGCCATTTCACAACGCCTCTGCCACGGATAATCTGACTTTGCAGGAGAATTTTACTTCTTTAACGATGATGATGGTGTGCTAGCGAAGAAGAAATATGTTCGGCTGAAGCAACCTTAGCAAGCAGTTCGCCACTCTTTAGCACATGATCAAATATCTTTAGGTACTATACGCAGCGCCGAAATCTCTTCCTGAAATGTATTTTTTATAATGCACTTACATTTTCAAGCAATTTTGTTCCAAGTAACTTTGATCATGTCTTATATTACTTAATTCCATGCATATCAGCCGAGTTTTTTAAGATAACCTAACAAAGCATGTCAATTAGTATGCCATGCATAATGAATTTAGCGATGTCATGTGAGAGCACAGTTTGCATTCTGCATCCATGTCAATTAGAACTCTCGATCCAAGAATATCGGTACATCTGCAGCGATATTCTACAGGAATCAACGTTGAAAGATTTGATTTATGTTGTGCAAGGTAATCAATGATTATTTTAAAATTGCATGTCTGTTTTCTCACCGAGTTGGTGGCAGAGTAAATTATTTGAGAAAACTTGTATTCTTGAGCCTTTTCAAAACAAACATGACTTTTTAGGTTTTTGTTTTTATTGCACATATTCTGGTTCTGAATCCGCCACTATATATCGTTTATTTTCATTAGAAGAATGTTATTATATATTACATTCAAATTTAATTATTATTATTAAAAATATTATATATTTTCAACTACAGCCTTAGACTGCTTTGATGCGTGAAATAAAAGATCTGCACTGTCGATATCGTGCGCTTCGTAAGTTTACTATGTCGAATGCCTCTACAAGAACTTTGAAAAGATGCAACTTTGATAGAGACTTTTAAAGCTGTGCTACATACTTTGAAAACTATAGGAAAATAGCAGCCGCTTATCTTGTAAATATGTACTTTGTAAATATTCACAATTATTATACTATCATTTCTCTTTATATGTAAAAGAATTTTGAGAAAATAAATTGCAAGATATCACCTTGCTGCAAGAATCTTCAACCGTTGCATGTTTCAGTAATTTGATTCTTTTTAAGATCTAGAAATATTGACCTAGATCGGTGCCTAAATGATTTTTTATGTATCGCAATTGACAAGGCCAGATTGGCAAAATATATATTGACAAATTACATTAATTGCTGTGCGTAGAAAGACAGAAAAATAACATTATTTCAATAATTTCAACTTATAAACAACAACAAAAAAATAGTTCCTAAATGATCGACTGAAATGATCATCAACAAACAGCTATTGTCCTTCCTAGTCTCACGAACTTAAACAAAGCGAAAAGTCGAATTTCTATGATTAGAACTATCGTGGCTGAAGATAATTGATATGTATAGGATATCAAACGATATTTGAAAGAATTATCAACACAGCAAGCGACGGCCGCAGGCCAGAGTTTGGTATAGGATAACGCTTGAAAATATCGTATGATGTCTATCATAACGCATAGTTTTACCAGGGATGTCTATGAGACATAGAAAGTATTAGGACTTCCAACTCTCAATTCGTAGGATTTAGCGTAGGCCAGTTTGAAAAATGCTTTATTATAGATTTTTTACCAAACATGGTGAAAAAGTTTACGGGTATCAATTTGAAAAGTAATCATGGTAGCAGTAACCAATCGATGCCAGTTTAAAGTTTCACTATCAGAAATGAAGTAGAACTAAATAAGTGGATCAACGCCCTTCCAAACAACATTGACAAAAAGAAAATAACAAAAATCATGGATGTTTGTCCAAGACATTGGCCTACTACTACTGAAAAGAAGCTAATAAGAAGTAGAGATCTGTTACCCATACAACCTCCATCGATTTTCGAATTAGACATTAGCAATGCCACGGGTAATCAGAGTGGAAGGAACATTCAATCGCAAAAAAGTCAAGCTGAGTATCGCAATTCAATTCCCAACGAATTTTCTGACTTTAATAAAATTGACAAAATTGATTGTGATTTTTCATTATTCAAGCAAGAGTTACAGCAGAAAGAGTATCCCGTCGACATCATGCACAAAGAAGATCATGTTTTACTACTATTACTGGAAGAAACTCTTGAACTTAACTTTGTGATCAAAATTTCATCCGAATGCTCTTTAACAGCTAGAAGGATGCATACTTTCGTCTCCAGACTGGCAAACATTTTCTCGTCGGCTACGCAAGACAGCAGAACGATAATTTACGTGAGAAACATGATGAAAATAGGCTCATAAAACTGTCAAATACAAATTTGTGGCGACAATGATGGTGAGTCATTGCATTTTTGATTTGAACCATTTCTGATGCTAATAAATTATTTCCGTGATTTATGTCACATATGCTCTACATGTGACATTACTATTTGTAATTGTAGTCTCTAATAGCGCAGAAAAAGTTCATGAAACGCAAATAAAGCATTTAATAATCACAATGATCCCCATAAACCTAGTGCGTCAGAAGGCCGGCCTCCGTTGGCATTAGTTGGAAATCCCTACCACGTTCTTATAATCCGGGAGTTACTGACGATTTCTTTCTAAATTCGCGCACAAAGGGCTTAATGGCATGGATTTGTAGATCTTGAAACGCTGAATATGAAAATCAAATTCTTAAGTGTACAGCCAGTCGCTTTCGGTTATAGGTAAGGTTGAAAGATTCCCATTGGAATCCAATGGTAAAATTCAAGAAATATTTATGGATTGTGAAACACTTGGCAATTTTCGCACATTTTCTTTTGCAGAAAAGAAACTGTTGATCAGAATGCCATGAAACTTGAAGCATGATTGAGTTCAGAACATCAACTTCAATATAAAAGTTGAAGTGAGTCACATGACTCAGTAATTGATGTCTGAGAGCCTCTACAAAATGAGTAAAATCGCCAAAATTAAGTCAAAACATGAAATTTACTCATTGTGTAGAGGCTCTCAAGCATCAAATACTGAATCATGTGACTCACTTCAACTTTTATATCGAAGTTGATGTTCTAAACTCAATCATTTTTCAAATTTCATGGCATTCGGATAAATAGTTTCTTTTCTGCAAAAGAGAATGCACGAAAATTGCCAAGTGTTTCACAATCCATAAATATTTCTTGAATTTTACCATTGGATTCCAATGGGAATCATTTAACCTTTCCTATAACCAAAAGCAACTGACTGTGACACTTAAGAATTTGATTTTTGTATTCAGCGTTTCAAGATCTACAAATCCATGCCATTAAGCCCTTTGTGCGCGAATTTAGAAAGAAATCGTCAGTAGCTCAGGTCCTACTATGTTTCATAGACATCCTTGATAATACCATGAACTCCTATATATCTAGGATATATATTAGGCTATAGCCATGGCTATAGAAATCCATGCTAAAGTCCATGAAAATGTCTGAATCCATTAATTTCCATTCGTGCTATTTAGCGCATGAAGCTGGCGTGAATGATTTCCAATCATTGTGTCTGTGAATGAAGAAACTTCTGAGCAATTTAATCAATACACAAGACAGAGAATGTGAAATATTGCTGTTGCAGATCATGGAGCATTACATACAACCAAGACAATTCCGCACACGGTACCAACACCGGTATTGACGCTGGCAAATTATAGTAAGCGCTCAATAAAGATGGAATTCGCCGATAGACCCTATTAAAAGAAACAACAAGCTCCAATCCAAGCTTCCACTTCGCAAAAATTTGAGAAAATTCTTTTATATGCTTAGCGACAAACTAGCAGACCTTTTCCGTAGCGCACCAGCTTCACAAATTATATATATGTGATATTTTGTCATTTAGGAATTCATGAAAATTTCCGTGTGATACTTTTTCATGTAATACAACGAGATCATTGGAAGACCAGAGATATCTGCGCTAAACTGTGTGTTATGACAATTTGCAATAAATCGCCTTGAGACGAGTATCTACAACTGTTGCATGTTTCAGTGATTTGCTTCTTCTAGAGACCTAGCCATCGGCGCATAGCCGAGTGACTGAAATTGCCATCAGCAAACAGCTGTTTTCCATTCTAGTCTCACCAACTTAAATGAAGCGAAGAGTCTGCACCATGCATGTATTACTTATGCTTGTCGGTATCGGCTATATGTCGCAGCAGTATTCTAGGCATCCGCGTTGACCTCTCTAACAAGCGATAGATGGACAGCAGGATCGTTGTCTCACTTGTTTTAGTCAGCTTTCATTCCGAGCATGATATGATTGATATCGCTGCGTCTGACTATTAAGAAGTCTATATATGCATATCCTCATCTTCGATTACTGCATACCAGTTAGGGTTGAACACTATGGCACATTTTACCACACTGAGCATGGTGCATTACAAAGCAGCATAGAACTCGTTATTAAGAACACGGTCTAAAACCATGCTCCTATCTTTGAAACCAAGTTATTAAAATAATGAACAAGCACGGTTATTTTAAAAAGCCTACTTAGCAATGCTTGTTTAAGCTGTTCGTCCTTGGCAGAACGACTATTAATTTGATTTAAGAAGAATCATCCTATTAAGCAAAACGTGTGTGGCAAATGTGTTGACGTTTTTTATGTCTGCTGAAGAAACACTTATAAATACTTGCATGAGTATTGGAACTATTGGATGAATGTGCAATTATTGACTATCATATTCATCTAAACACTAACAAAGCAAACTACTGAAGGTTGGCTCTATCAAAGACCATATTTATTACTTTTCGGAATTGAGTCTTTTATGTCATGCTATTGTTTGAAGAATCGAAACAAATTAAGGAATGTTATTAAATTAAAAAAACTTGCTACAAGTGACGATTTTAATCGTAGTGAAGTAAAGCTTCACTAGGATCACTTAAAAATACGTCAGCCTCGATAACACTCGTTGAAAGCTTCGGTCAGACAGCCTTGTGAATTTATAGTCTATAAATCTTTATAGTCTATCATTGCAGGTTTAGCGAAAGCAGGTTGATATAACGCTACGACATAACCAAGCCTCCCATGCATCATTTTTATCAGTATTTCAATCATGTCTATTAATAGACTCAAATATTCATGGATGCAGCTCTAAAAACTCCATCCGAGCCCAAACCCCAGAAATGACGGTTTCTCGACCGATTTCAGCTACATCGATAATTAGTAGCATGACTAGGTACGTGGCATGAGAAATTAAAGGGTCTATAACGAGTTCCAGCTCGTTGCTATCTCAGTTGACGTTGATACATGCACCAAAATCTGGACCCGAAGTGTCTCAAGTCCGGCTGACAATTTACTCTAACAATCATTGATTCAAGTCAAATGTCAATTGACTGTGTAGTCATTGGTTGAGGATGTTTTGGCATCGAATCTTGCAGGTAGCCATCTCTTTGTCAGTCACGGCGTTTGCTGTAAATTTTTGGCATAGTGCTTCCGTTTATTACAGTCAGAGTCAGACATGCGCTCTGGTGTAGTCACATGTTGTGAGTATCTTAGAAGACAGTTATTGAATCTTTGATGGACATAACATGTAATGAAGCAATCTTCAATGCCAGAGATATAGAGTTAAGCAATCATTGAGATTTCATCTGTCTTGCCTCCATAAGATCGTCATTCCCCTAAGGATAACGAGGAATTAAACTCCAGGAGTGATGTTAGTTTATTCAATGGATTCAGCATTGTTATCAAATATTTAGCATCATCAGGAAGGATCGCTGCGATTAGCTTCACTGGCATGCAATAACATCACGAACATATCACATGCATCGAATTAGTAGTACATGGCGAAATAGAGATCGTGAAAGTAGAATGTTAATGACAAATTCAGTGAAAAAGAATAAAAAGACGTCCCCAGACTTGAGCAAACTAAGCACGAAAATTCCTTGGTCAATGAATGTATGTTTAAAGCTAACGTGAGGCAAAATATAAAGGATCTACCTCATAATGAGTGATTTAGTAGAAAGCGAAGACAAACAAGTGAGATGATGTAAGTACGAGTATGGCGTGTTGATACAGGCACATGCTTCAAATAATAATTCAAAAAGAACCTGCTTGACATAAACTGTCCAATTGTTCTATTTAGCAAGCAAACAAAATGAATTATCTTCAACGCAGACCTCGCATTCTTCAGGTTTGAAAAATTTTCAAAATCAACACAAAATGAATATTCTGACATTCTGTGCTTTTCGAGATATCGACGAAGAAGTTTTTCTATTATTCCTATCTGTTGGTTTCTAGTTCACCTTTTTTGGCATTGCATTTCCACGCAATAAGTCACTTGCTATCCTCAATTACCGTGAAATTCCGAACGTTAGAGATGAAAACCCGCTGAGACTTTTAGGTTGGTCACCTCCAGACTGGAGTGGTCCGACCAATTTTGAGCTCAGAAAATCCGTGGAAGGAGACATGTTGATTCTGATTATTATGTTCCTGTGACTCAGTCATCCCCAAAGCCACTGAACATACACAATTGGAAAGAATATGTTGTTTCCATTGGTGGTCTCAGTTTTTATAAACTTAGTCATTTTTTACCATAAGTAAATTTGAAGTCCATTCTTTTCAAAAAATTTAAATAAAAAATAGCAGTCATTAAGGAGTTCATACGCACGTAGCTAAAAGTCTGAACAAAAATCGGTCATAACTGATGATTTTAAATGCTGGATTGCTAATTGTAGTATGAAAATGAGTTATAGTAGGGGTGCCAAACAACGGCCGCATGCGGCCCTTTCAGTGTTACATAAGTGTGAGATACAAAGTGCAGGGCCCGGTGTACAGTTGGTCATTTGAATGAAGTGTTGCTACTCTCTTGTTCGTCTGTTGCAACCACAGAGATAGCTTCATTTGCGTGTGGGTTTGTCTAGAGCAGACATAATGCTATCCCACCTATTCCATGCGATGGTAGCAATTCTTCGAGATTGACTTAGATATTCGTATCTCTTTGGCTTGTGTGATTGGTCAAGCGCGCGCTCGTATCAGTGAACACATAAATCTCAGCGGTCAGAATGTAGCAAGGTCTGTCAAGTGAAAAGTGAATACCTTTGAAGTTTTCTTCGTGATAAATTGGTCAAATGAAAATATTATTCATACCGCTCGACTCAATTGCGATCTTGGTTTAAATTTACTGGCTGTGTCTGTTTAATGTGGTCTCAATCGTATGATTTGTAAGAATTCAGCCTTGAATTTGCACTACGTTCAATGAAAAATTGATCTTCTTGCCCTCGAGACTAGTTCTGGCAGCGACCATCAGTATTGAGGAAAGTCATCTCCAGACCTAAACAAGCAGACAAAGCAATTTATCTCTGTGGTTGTACCACTTCTCTCAGTGCGCAGAAGCAGTTTCGAATTGATCGATTTCGTACTGCACATTGTGTTTTCCATGGCAGTAAATGCACTTCTATTTACAATTTCTGGGGTGCTGCCTCACAGTTTCGGACTTTTCTTTTTGCTACACTGTTGCTTCAAAAAGTTGGGTAACAGTGTAAGTTAAGGTTGGGCCCATAGTTAGAGTAAATTAACAGCAACAATAGAAAGTTCAGACCCTAAATATGTTGAACCGAAGTTTTCATATGATTCGGAGATAATAATATAGTGAAATATAATATAATATGGTATAATATGATGTAATATAATGTAATATAATTCGGAGCTAATACTAAGGAGGAGGGACGGGGGAATTGACCTTCTCTAGGTATCGACGCGCTTCAGAGTACGGCATGGATGGGTTTGCGTGATGTCAAACACTCGCAAAATCTACGAGAATCTTAAAATTTTGCAAATTTCGTCTCAATATTGCATTCGTGAAAAGCCATTGAGATAGATTTCAATTAATAAAATCACATTGGCCTCTACCTCACTGTCTTACATCTCGACGTCAACAATGATAAAGTTTCATAACATTTCTAAATAATCAATAAACTTTCATATTACATCCGATTGTAGATTAAACATAGTTTTTTATTTTCTTAGTTCAACATCTAAATATTTTATGAGACATTTATTAATCGAAGTATTGGTAACCTAGCGCCACTTGGATAGAAGAATAAAAGAACTACATAAATCAACAACGAATGATCTCCCAAGAGGAATTTGATACTTCTGTCAATGACAGTCGATTCCTTTAAACCTGCGGATTCGGTTACAGTTGAAGACTCTTCAGTAAGTGGAAAATCAATGTGACGAATCGAAATCCTCAAACACAGAAATATGCTATCCGTTTTTAAGGTGGAAGCCATTGGAAGTACAGAAATTCTTCCAGTTCAAAGGATAATTCTTCACTGAAAGAATTGAATAAAGTCTTTGAATTTATCGATCCAACCTTAATCCCAAGCCATATTGCAGACATATTTATTATTAGCATTGGATGACCTTTCTGAAATATCAAGTGCCAAGTAATGAAGAGTGATTATGCGCTTCAAGGCAGTAAGTTCTACATGAACCTTGTTTTTTTAATGTGCCATTTTTTAAATTCTTCTATTAAGTTTTTCCAGTAAAAGACGTATTTTCTTTTCTTCGATGTAGGCTACATTCCAACAATTCTTAAGACGATGTAATCGCTTCTGTGTATGTATAAATCTGTGCGAAATGTCAGTAAATCAACCTTCTGACAAATGAACTTTTGTATAGTAATGCTAGTAGAGCGATACTAGCGATATTAGCGAGTAGTTTATCACAGGTAACAATAATCGAATATATCGTGGTACAATTTATGTAAAATCGCGGCGCTGTGGTTGATTATCACCAGTATCATCATGGCAAAGTTACAGAACTCATGAAGATTGTGTGTAACAACAGACTTCAAAATTTTCTTCATGATTGCATACTACTTAATTCCGATGATGAAAGTGACGCTGAGTGAGTGGCATGATGTCTCCCGAAATGCTAAAACAAGCTATCATTTGAGAATAGTAAACAGAAGTCAAAAATGTTGGCTGGCTTCCTGAATTATTCATTGACTATTCTTTAAAAATGGCTATTTTATTCATTTTCCTATTTCTCACGTTGTATTACTCAAGAGTCCATGCTGTGACTTCTAATCGATGGAACTCAGTCTCTTTTATCTTCTCAATTACTATCCTGTAGCAACGCATCTTGCGAAAAGTTAGTATATGAACAACAACATGCTAGAAATCAGTAACATGTTTTAGCATGTTCGCTTGCGAAGTTCGCCGGCGATAGTTCGCGACTTGTGCGGTCCATGCCCTTTTAATATCGGCTCTTAATTTCTCTAGTCATCCCTGTTTTCCGCCTTAGTGCCGAGACTCTTGCTTCTTCCGCACTTCTTTACCACTTACCACCATGGGATCAGACTATCCAACAAATAGAAGTTTTTGGCTGTCTTTGATAATGAAGAAAGAGTGGAGAATCTCCTGACATTAAATAATTTACAACAACAACAACAAATATTTGAATCATGTCATAGTATTTACTACGACATTTCATGGAAAATGAATATTTCGTAGTTTAAGCTTTCGTGAATTTAAAGAATTAGCCCTTTTGAGTGATTACATTTGGTATAGAATCTACAGTGCTGGTCAAATTATTAGACGCACCCCTTAAAAATGAGCATTTTGACAAAGAACGACTGTATTTACTGTATAAATACTGTATAAATGGAACTTAACAGGTTGTGCTCCAAAGTTAGTAACTAATATGCCCTCCTTTAGCAATGATAACCTTCTCGAGTCTTTGGGGCATAGAAGCAACCACGGACATACACATGGCCTTGATTTTCGGATCGTGAAACCAAACCTTCAGCAGCTTTGCAATCAAGTCCTTCCTATTCATTGGAGGATCAGAGGCAATCACACGCTTCATATACCCCCAGATGTTTTTGATAGGGTTCAGATCGGGGCTGTTCCCTGGCCAGTCGAGCACATTGATCCCGTGATCAGCGAGCGCTTTCGTGTTCACTTTGGTGGTGTGGCACGGGGCTTTGTCTTGCATGAAGAAGGAATCTTCAGTCGTGCCGTACCACTCCGTGACTTGAGGGATCACTCTTGTGTGGATGACGTGATTATACTGCACTCCGTTCATCATTCCTTCGGCTATATGAAGTCGCCCGGGACCATGGAGATAATGCCCCAAATCATCACTTTTGGGAGGATGTTTTATCACCTTGGATAACATCTCAGGTCGATAAAGCTCTCACTCTGTAGACCCGCTGATGGCCTTCGTTGATGCAGCAGAAGGTGCTTTCGTCACTGAAAGCTACCTGAAATTGAAGAAAACTTTAAACAATAATCCTGACTTCCGTCTAAATTTGATTGTTGTAGAAATACATGTATAGGCCTATTGAAAACTTAATAATTCGAATATTTTGTAATCATAATGAAGTGTCTTACCTTTTGCCATTCTTCGATGGAAAAATTTCTGCAAGTTTTTTGCGAAGTCCAGTCGCTTTTTCATCATTGCTTGAGTCAGTCTCGGCTTCTTAAGGGCTGTTCTGCTGTGATAACCAGCATCATTCAATCTCCTGCGAATTGTTCTTGCTGATACTTCGACGCCATGTTGACGTAGAGTACTTGTAATTTGCGTAGATGTCAGTCTTCTATTCTTCTTGATCTCTCGAATCAATACAGATTTCGTTCGATTGGAAATCTTTTGTTTTCGTCCACATCTCCCATTGCGCGAACTGCCGTATCTGTCGGTGAGTCAGATGGCAGACCACGGCTCTTGATTCTACGCACAGTACATTCGCTCACATTGTGCATTTTGGCAATTTGACGGTTTGAATAATCTGTATTCTTGATCAATGAATAAATAGCTGATTTCTTGGTAGCGGTTATGTCACGTAGACGTCCCATGATTGAAAAATGAGTGCTAGAAATTCAAGCAGACTTTTATCAGCAACAACGATTTAAATTCAATTTCTAGCCAATCAGCGTTCATAAACATCGTTGATGAGCGACGGCAAAGATATCTCTCCTTTTGAGGACTGCTGTAACCGTGAGAAAATGTGCTTGACGAAACAATTCTTCGTATCTAAAATCGTGGGAAGCAAGTGCCTCGCGATCATGTCATATTTATTTGAAAGGAAAAAATAGGGCAAATTTAATGCAATCTTTATTGGGATTATGAGCGAGTCTTCATCCATCAATCATACTAGAAATAGCGATTATCAGCGCAGATTGATACATGAACAGCATTGACACTCAATAAACACCAAAAGT
Organism: Prostheceraeus crozeri; assembly: GCA_907163375.1. Lineage (NCBI taxonomy): Eukaryota > Metazoa > Platyhelminthes > Polycladida > Euryleptidae > Prostheceraeus > Prostheceraeus crozeri. The sequence continues at coordinate 236,357 of CAJQUW010009328.1, forward strand.
TAAAGTTAAATATATCTTTGACATCAACATTCCTTTATAAGGTCACATTCACTTATTTCCTTCATTTTTGGCGACTGCGTCTAATAATTTGACCAGCACTGTATTTTCATACGAAGCTAGCATACAAACATTACTACTTACTGCTAATTATTTACTACAATATCCACTACTTCGTCGGTTGGCGAGAAGTCGGCTCAGATAAGTAAATAGTTGTCTACCAATTGACTATTGCAACTTATTCGCTGCCTGTAACTTTTGGATTTTAGACGCTATTATAAAAAGTAAAAGCGATTTTCACATATTACGATGCCTTTATCTCGAAAACTAGTGAAAAGATGAATTTAGCCACAAAATCGCTAATTCACCAAATAATCTTTTGATCTTAGAAATTGACGTTCCCACAGGAATCAGAACATATTCGAAAGTAATTGAATGACTGAGAAAATTCCAAATCGGGGAAGAGCCCCATCAGCCTCCTGCTGCTTTGCTGACGCTCTTTTTCAAATTAATTTATCGATTAATTAATAGATATTTATTTTAAATGATGTAATGAAGACGGCAGTTTCACATAGTAGCATATTCTAACTAGCACATGAAGAAATCTACCGGGAATACTGTGAAATTTCTGCATTCGGTTATGAGGAATTTTTCAGCAATTATATAATTTCTTCTACATTAAGGACATTTTATCGTACCGAGTAGCTTCATCGCGTTCAGGGGACATCACTGTTGTTTCTACAGATAAGGTGCGGAACAAGCTCTGAAGGAAGTGATAAGTGGATAATTGACAAAACATTTTGTCGAGAACGTTGGGAAATTGATGCAGTACATTACCCAAATTAATGACACTTCAGTGAATTTGATTTCTCACAGCACCATTTGCCGAAGAATGACAGAAAACACGAATGTTGGAGAGAGTAGATGTATAGCTCCTCTTCATGAATGATTATAGCATAAATTTCCTAATTCCACCGTCATTCAAAATATGAATCTCTCCTTTGACTTAAGGCTGATACATTTCTTGACGATCACGGCAATCGTTTAGTAGAAGTTCATTGAATTGTCATCTATTACGTCACTGCCCTAACTTTCAATATCTATGGACACTATAGTTAAAACTTTGAATAGAGATTAGTAAAATCCACAGTGTAGCATAACGAGATTTTTTATTAGTGTGATTGCGAAGTGTTAAAATATATCCAGTGTGGAAACTCCCGATTACTCTGATGTATTTTTAGCGGCGACAAATCCGCCATCTTTTTTAGTCAAGATGATTTTCAGATATCTATATTTATAAATTTCAAGAATTCGCTGTGGCTAAAATTTTTGGTGACAACTTCATTTTTCTATACATTCCTATATACTTACTTTGGATGATTGTATTTCTATTTAAGCGCCATTTACATGTATTAATTTAGCTCTGACTTTCCGTACACAGGTATACCCACTCATAAGCAGATTAAACTTTCTCAGTATGGCTGTGCAAAGAAAGGATTGGTTAATAATAGTCCAGACATGTTAGTGACCACGCCAGGCAGGGCGTGGGATCTGAAGTTATTAAATAGAAACGGACCTGTCCTGAAAATAAATTATTTCCCATTTACATTTTGAAGATGTGGAAGTCAATAAGTCAGAGCTTTGTTGTTAGAAGGCATCGTGATGAAGAAGTCCTATTGTTAAGGTTTAACACCCAGAGACCTGAGCCTTTTAACATCATCTGAGATCTGAGAGGTGTCCACCAATGGACACATAGAGCAAATATATTAGGTAGAGTAGCAACTCAGCATTAATTGAATTCCCCATGTATATACAGCTTCGGTTTTATTAAATGAACTCGAGTTGAGACCCAGTACCACATGTGAGAGAAGTATGCCACACTTTTGGAAAAAAAAATTTGAGTTGCATCACAGTGCGGGCGGAAGTTTCATCTGTTTTTCACATTTTGAAGCATAACAGCCCTATAGGGTGAACCATTTCTCCCTTTTTTTCACAAGATGAAATTAACTGTAGCTTGGGCCATTCCGATCGCACTAACGACGAGATGCAAGGAATTTACTGTAAAATTGTTCAAGTCTGATGAAGTCATCCTCCCAAGAACTTATTTAGCAATAACGTTGACTGATTTGAATTTGTGCTTGATACTTTCAACTTCAAAGATTAGCATTTTGAAATTTACCCAATAGACTTTAGACTATTCTCATTTTAGCATTGACTTGACTAACCACCTTATATTAGTTTTGAAATTAGACGGCATAGAGTAAATATATAGGAAGTTAGAGTGTCGACTCAAAAAATGTCGACATACATTGAAAATTTTTGTATCAAGAGATTCAAGTTTTTGCTGAGACTACGGTCCTGTGGTCTAAAAAAATATTTGATCACTTTTTAAGAAGCCAAATGTTCGCAAAGAATTCCTGTGCTCATATACTAATCACGTGAGACCACTATATAAGTAGTGTGAAACTTAATAGATGTCAAAAGGAATGAACAGGTGACTTAATTAAACATAAATTGAGCTGAATATCAATGAAACTTCATGAGCCACATTACAATGCAAGTCTTCATGGAAATGTTGATATCTTATTGTGCTTCTTGGCTGAGATTTCAAGTTTTAATTCAATTTTCATCGCCATGTTTTTATGATTCACTTAATTTACGTTCCATTTCTTGAGTCTGAATAATACTGCGGAGCCATTTACATTTTCTGAAGTCAATAATGATCCTTGTCATTGATTATAATATTTTCCTCTTTCAATGGTAGGTTTTGTGATATGATCACGCTTAAGAAAACTCTAAACCTGAACATCAAAGTAATAGTAGCCCATCAGTCTGGTAATTTTAACAAACTATATTACCTCTTCCAGGTAACATGATACGGAGAATTTGTAGAACACTATTTTTCCTTCTGTATTGCTATCATGATCAGTCAAATTTGTGTAAATTTCATCAAAACTGTAAAAATTGGCATATCTCACATCTGGTAGTGGGCATCAATTCGAGTTCATTTAATAAAACCGAAACCATATGTATATTGGGGATTTAATTAATGCTGAGTTGCTACTCTACCTAATATATTTATTCTGTTAGACGGAGTATACTTAAGCGAAATACATCCATTAGGACCATAGAGTAGGCATATTAGGTAGAGTGGTAACTCCGCATTTATTAAATCCCCAATGTGTATACACTTTTGATTTTATTAAATGAACTCAAAGGGAGATACAGGTGGTATTGTCACCAAATGTGAGATATGCAAATTTTTGCAGTTTTGAAGAAATTACATCAGAATTGAGTGATCATGATTGTAATGCAGAAGGAATGATGGCATTTCACAGATTCTCATGACAGCCTTGGAGATTTAATGTTTGTTAAATTAGTAATTCGATGGGTTCCTATTACTTTTATACTCAACCTCAAGAGTATTTTCTTAAGTGTGATCATATCACAGGCAACCTGCTACTTGCAGAGCAAAATAAAAGAATCAAGGACAATTATTTCAATTAACTTAGAAAGATGTAAATGTAGGTCCACTTCACTATTCAGTTTCTAGAAATGAAGCATGAATTTAGTGATCGTATCAAAAAATCATGCCGGTGAAAATTGAATTAAAAACTTGAAATGTCAGCCAAGAAAGCACGAATGATATCGCGACTTTTTCATGAAGACTTTTATTATAAAACAATTCATGAAATTCCCTTGATAATCAGCTTGATTTCCACTTAGTGAGGATGGTTATTATCAAATATTCATTCCTTTTGATATCCAACTTGTTTCATGCTACTTATTTAGGAGAGTCATCTCGGTAGTACATAAATTGACAAATTTTGACTTTTTTCAAAAGTGCTCAAATAATTTTTGGACCACGGGAACGTAATCTCCGCAGAAAAATGAATCTTTCGATATAAAAATTTTCACTGTGTACAGATACTTTTTTGAGTCGACACTCTACCTATATATCCCTACTCTATGATTAGGACTATACGAATAGATGGTGATCATATCTGCTGATGGAAGACGAGATGAATTGAGGTACACTGGCAACAATTGAATATAAATTTTAGGCCTTGCATCGGGTTGCTCGAGTTATCCAAATGTGGATAAGCATAATTTAAAAACTAATGCTATCAGGAAACTGAATGGCACTTCCTATACATTTATGACTCAATGCATTCAATTATACAACAGTCAATTAATTCTCTAGAGATATTTTGCTTCTACTTAGCTGCATAGACTAGCAAAGGTTCACTACTTGATTGGCAGATGTACCAGCCAAATGGATGAGAAGTCGACTCGTCATCAGACATAATAAATTTTGAGTGTTCTGTCAGGCTACATTCCATTTCGCATATTCTCATTTCACAGACAGCGATTTTTTTACCCACATCGCCTTGAGAGACAGTTTTTATGATTTGAACTTTACACAGTTCACGGTGCAAGAAGTTCACTCGCCTATACGCTCCAAAATGCATTGCCGCTATCACAAGCTACGAGGAAGACTCAAACTCGCGTGGATTAGAGTTGCTCCTAAGGAGTTACGAAGTTGATGCTACTGCACAATGAATGTATGGAAACAATTTTCGCGATCATTTATAAATTCAGTGCAGATCATGTTCGTACGCCGGGTTGCCCACGGGCCTGGGACGGGCTTCGGCCTGATATTTTGCAACTAACACGAGCTCGGGCTGTGCCGGTTCTGAAAATTCATCAATTCTGTCTAGCCAACTTGTAACGATCGATTTAATGATGGTTGCCATTTTCAATGCTGATGGTCATATCCAGAACTATTCGGGAGGGGTCATAAAAGCATTTTTCATTGAGTAGTGTAAATTGAAGTCTGAATTCTAACGAATCAGGACATTTACATTACTTCAACCGTGCTAGGTTAGTAAAATTGAGATCGTGAAAGTAAATTGATGAGCGAATTGAGAAATCGAAAATTCTTGGAATAAATTGAGTTCGTGAGAGCAGTGTGAAAAATATTTCAATTTGACAAATGTTTTTGATGCTACGTAATAAAGTATACAGTTTGACGTTCACGGGTGTTCTCTAATTCTGTTGAATTACGTTTCCTTGACCTTTGTCAGTCGCGTGAGACAAAGGGAGACGAGTATCTCCTTGTCAATCTTCGGCTTGTGAGTGATCTTCGGCTTTTCTGAATACCAGGCGACTGAGTAATCCACCTCTAAACAACGCATCATTTTTGTAAGGCTTATGACAAAAAGCTAGTTTAAAGTCGCAAATTTGTATATCAGAAGTCAGATATTTATTAACAGCAATGAAATAAAATTAACGATAGATCAAATTGCCATGCAAAAGATGTGCAGCTGGTAGGATTCGAACCTACGACCAAGGTTAACTAGACTAACGCTCTGTCAACTGAGCTGCGAGCCACTTATGCGACTCTGTCAATTGGCAGGATCAAACCCTTAGCACTACACATCAGTCGTCATAGCAATTATGATCAATGAATAAATTACTCGCCACAATTGTGACCGCCGATATTAAAGCAAGATATATGAATTATATCATGATGGTGCAGCAAATGCAATATTATAAAGGCCTATGTATTGTGTATGACAAAAGCATTAATTACGGGCCGAGCAGCTCGAGATAGGCGGGCCGGACCGGACCTGAAAATTCAAGCCCATTTACAAGTCTGCGCATGCGAAAGCTACCATTTTTTGCGGAAAACCGGAAGATACGAGACACAAATGTTTCCCCTTTTCTGAAGCAGGAGTTGTTGATTTGCAGAAATGAGGAGAATTGTCTTTCCTACTCATATCTTTGTGAACGACGTTTTTCCTGATGGTGACGTCATAGCATGAGCATGAGCAATAACATTTCAGCTTTTTAATTTTTATAGTATCTTTAGGCCTAATTCGAACTATCCATGACATGCACCAAGAGTCACATGACGTTAGAAACGACCTTGAATTATCAACTATCAAAAGGATTAAGTGATCCAAGGTTGTTATTAGCAAGTATGTAATTAACAAGATAGCAATAAGAGTTATGTAATTAACATGTAATAGTTATGAACTTTGCCGGTGTTCAAGTGAGAGTTGTTTTCCGGGACTGCAACACATCCTTCCTTCTGCGGTGGCCTTAGCGAAACAGAAATTTCAATTTGATTATTTTGGAATATTGTTGTAACGGAATAATGCGCAAATTTACTGTACATGTAGATCCGCAATCTACTTTCAGAGAACAGGCATCCATTTTCAATATCAAAAAAGCACTTTGACTTTCAAATTTGTAGCAGAATGCTTTCGGCCGCAACTGCTGCTCTTGATGATGCCAATGGGACAATACAGTTACAAAATAGGACTCATACATCATATCCATGATATTTTAATAATAAATGAGGTATTCAACAGCACAAAATTATGATAGCCTATGATAATTGTTAAATGATTCAGCGTCCATCAATAAGATTTCATGATCAAATAATTCTATTGACAAACATGCTTCAATAGTTGAAGAGTACCATCATCAGGGAACAGCAAAAGTGATATATGCGCAAAGACGTAAATACATCCGATAAGTTCATTCAAAAGAATTTTGAATAATAAATAGAATAAACAATTTTCTTTATTCTCAATAAGATTTCATCTAACCTACAAATTAAGGTCCATCTCCAGTCGACATCCTCCATCCTAATTTAGCCCCTCATGACAAAATATTTTTGCGGAAAACAATGGTCCCCTCGGAGTCGCAACTTCGATGCTTTAGATGCTTGCCAAACTACAAGTATTAAAGCTGCACTTCGGTTTCCTAAGTTAGCTCATCAGCTGCCTTGCTGCGTGTTATGGAAATAAATTCATCAAGTGAATATTTGCGCATGAGAATTTTACATGGATTCTTAGATGTTTTTGTGACAACTGATGTTATTTTGTCTATCACGACTTCTTCAAAGGAAATGAATACAATGGTTCTGATTTCAATCAAGTGATGGATCCTTCAAGTGATAAATATGGTGTTCCGCAAGGTACAGCTTTGGGGCCTATCCTCTTTGCTGTATATACTGTTGAAATATCCTTGCTCGTAGAGAATTTTGGTCTAAGCATTCACGTATTCGCCGACGATATTTTAATTTACGGCTCATGTTACTCTCATAAAGAATCATCACCCTCTGCAACAGTATCCGAGTGTATCAATTGTGGTTGAAATCCAACAAGCTTACCCTGAATATGAAGAAAACGAACATCATGTGGTCTGCGACAAGTCAGCGGTTATCTGCTCAGCATCAGGAAGTAGTTCTTATTGCAGACCATTATATTCGCCCTTTGTTGTCCTTCCGATATCTGGGATTTACAATCGATCGCACCCTATCCTCATCATCTCATGTGTCCAAAACCGTATCCTCCTGTTTCGGTATACTGCGGCAACTTCGCACCATCCATCACTCAGTCAATCGCTCGCACATCACCTACTTGATATTGACATGGTATTCCCAGTACTTGAGTACTGCATCACGGCCCTCACCGACCTACCTGATGTTGCTATGAATCGCTTCCAATGTGTGATCAATGCCTCTGTACGTCTCTGTATTGCCGGTTTTGGACACATAGCCTCGGCGATGTGAGACCTGAATTGGCTTTCCATTCGGCAACGGATTGATCTGCGCCTGGTTTCTCTCCTCTACAAATGTGTCAGTGGTCTGACTCCTTCTTACCTAAGTGAGAGACTATCATTCATAAGGGACTTCCCAAACCAATCTCATCTGCCTTCTGCCTGATCTCACCATCTCATCGTGCCAAGATGTAGAATTAAGTCAACTCAAAATAGACTGTTTTTCTAATGTGCAACGCGATTATGGAATGAGCTGCCTCAAGAATGTACAGTGCTGCACTCTCAACATCATTTCAAATCATCTGTGAAGAGCCTATTCACGAGTGACTGATCGCATTTTTATGAATTTTTTTTAAGTTGTGAATTGACCCTGAAACTGTTTTAGCATGTGTCATTTTAATACAAATTCGTAATCATCAATATGCTAAAGCATTAATGGGTAAAATTCCGCCGTGGACACCCAGACTACTGGAAGATGATGTTTCAAACAACATAATCCCAGCATTATTGCGCTCTCGAGTCCATTTTTAGTGCTCATTTTAAATTGAAGCATCTTAGTTGTCTGCAACTTTAGTATTAGCAGCCGAGGATAATGGTCATTGATATCCGAAGATGTTCACAGTGACATTATAGTCCTAGACCGGCATCCAGAACGAGTTCCCGCTGCAGGGAATGAAGCTTTCACAGAATGGTATACATCCTATGACTACTACAAATCTACCGTCTATCGAGTTCTGTCAGGATCCTCTTCTTGTCAGACAGGACAGGATCATAGAAGACAATTTGTGAATTCAATGGGAAGGAATAATAATTACCTTTATTCTTTGGTTCACAAGTATTTCGATACATTCGGTGAACGCTATTACATAACATAAGAGGCACAAGATTTGCGACGTTGGTGTGGAACAGCACATTAATAAGGCTTGCTATTTTATCGCTCATGTATCGTTAAAAGCGAGTTCATTAACCGGTCATGGGATACAGGCGATTTTTTAGCGCGGCCTCAAGTTCAGAAAGAACAAAGAAGAAGCCGATAAGAAGCCTCAGATAAGAAGCCGATTCTAGCCATATTTAATTACATTGTCGCATGCATCACTGATCAGAAGCACATTGATAGCACATGCCCATAATAGAAAATGACTTGAAGACATTCCATGTCGAAAAATGTGGCTCTAGACTTAGCTCTTTTCACTTTATCAAAGAAAACATCTAATCTTTGCCGAAAACTTCAGTCTGCTTCTCTTTGGATCAACGTGGGTTTTCATCTGATCCTGTCTGACAAGAAGAGGAACCAGGTAGAACTCGGCAGACATCCAGATTCGTAGTAGGCATAGGGTGCATATCATTCTGTGAATGCATGATTTTCGGTCTCGTTCCGTATAGAGGCTCGTTCTGGCCACCAGGCTATCAATGGAAGATATTTCGCAATTCAGTGCCTCTGGCCTTCACGAGATCGAAATGATATTTCTGTGTACCTTGCTCCTGGCACCCCCGGTTGGAATCGAACTCAGTCCTCGAACTGCTAACGCAGAGTGAAGATCACCAAGACCAGCGAAGCACACCTTTCTACGATCGTGTCAGGAGCAAGGATAAAAATAGATTGTTTATCTGAACTTGACTCAAGATGACTGCACAACCGGGGGAACTAAGTTTGGGCATGAAGAACCAATGAAAAGCTTAGAAATCCACATGTGACTGATTGTAATCCAATGATTCAGCCGTTGACAGGTGTAACTAAGTGAAAATGCGTGCGATTCTTGTGCCACTATTGTGCATTGCATGAAGCTTCACTTCAATTCTATTGTCATCAATTTCTATGGGAGCAAGCAAATCTTTCCGCGCGCATTATGACGTGGAAAGGTGTGCTTCACTGGTCTTGGTGGTCTTCGCGCCGCGTTAGCAATTCGAAGACTGGGCTCAATTCCCAGCTGGTAAGCCATTTTTCATGGTGGTGGCAGGAGCAAACTGCATAGAAATACAGTCCGTTTCATAAAAAGTGGATCATCCTACAAATGGACTAAATAAAACATAGGTATGATACAGAAAGCATTTTTCATGTTATTTCATGTCCCTAATATATTTAAATGTCCTTATATAATCTGATAAGCTATGATACAGTAACGGTTCTTAAGAAGCTAATATTTTGTGGTCCTACCCTTATTGCCAATGACATTACCAATTCGTCTAGGCATTGATTCGATGATATCGTTGATTTTTGATTGATCTAACTTTCTCCACTCTCTTTTTAACAGTGACGTAAGTTGTGATACGTCATCTGTAGGTAGCAGTGAACGACGAACGTTACGTTTTAGAATACTCCATACATTTTCTATGGGATTCAGATCAGGAGAACGAGCTGGCCAATATAATGTCCTAATTCCTAATTGAGACTTGCATAAGTTTGACTCTACTACTCCTGTGACACGTAGCATTATCATCCATAAATAACCAATTCGGTGGATCACCAAAGTTGATCTGTCATTTGGCCAATGTTCATTCGTAAAACATTCACATAGCGTTCAGAATTCATGGTTCCTTGCTGTATGTGAAGTTCAGAGCGGCCATTGGTCCAAATGCCAGCCCAAATCAGTAGAGTCGCACCACCTTGTACCCGGGGACGATGTAAATGTCTCGGTACCCTAGTTCTAGCAAGGCTGACATTTTGCCTTTTGTGAATGCGATCTCGTTATTGTTCATTTGTGCTTTGTATTGTTTTCAACCGGTAAGAGATAGATTTCTAGCTGAAAGCAATCAGGAGGGCTGCCAACACCACCGCAACGAAGTCAGGAAGCTATGGAACATGAAGTCCAGTTAATCACATGTAGCAGTTACATTATTGTTGATGAATACTGGTGCTATACTGGCTCTGATTGACCGATTTTCTTTATTTTTGTTTTGCTTGATAGCTTTTGGCTTGTAGAACAACATATTACATATCAAAGGAAACAAATGTAATTTTATAAGAGTGAGGTATGATTTTGTGTAACATTGCTAAATGAAGATCAAATTATCTACTACTTTTTTATCTATAACAGGAAAACAACTCAATATTCATGCTTGAAATTTCCAACAATGATATTAGTAAGCACAACTGACATATGTTCCAAATTTCAGAGAACTTCGTTCAAGTTTGGCTGAGTTAGACAAAGTTGAAGTTAAGGCGATGTTTAATGGTGATCCATTTTTTATGAAACAATCTGTATGATTCCGACCTCATGAAGGCATTGAATTGTGAAATTGCTTGTCCAAGTTCGCCTGGAAGCAGTTGCTGTTGAATGGAAAATTAGCTACATAGAGAAATAATATAGACCTAATTATTTTTTGAGACGTCATTGATTTGAATGCAACTACTTTCTTTTTACACGCACATCCACGAGTTCATCTAGTCTTGATCACTATTTGATAATTTCTTGTACTTATCACTCACAACAGATGGTGGAAATATCGTTTGTGAAGAATATTTATGAGAACTTCGATAGCAGCAGACAAATGTGATAGTTCAGCGCTCTCACATCCTTTTGATTGTCTTTAGCTTGAGCATTAATTGTGTGTCCTCTTCCAACGATGTAGAATCACTTGAAGTCGGTATCTCTGTAGTATGCCTTGTAGACAAGTCCGCTATTGCCTTTATAATTTCATATTATCGAGAATTTTCAAACTTCGACCACTTTTGTGAACTATTCGGGATGATCTAACAATTGCATTGTTCTTATAGAGTTGTATTGTCAATTTCTGCTTAATGGATAACTTGAATTGAGGAAAATGATTTTCTATGAGCCTATCTATTTCTGCGCCTTCTACAATCACATACGCAGCCGTTACACCATGCTCTTTTCTTCAAGAAAATAGTTCAGCATACATTTATTTATTTATAGAATAAATCTGCTTCTTGATTAGGGCACACTGGAAAAATTTTGGTAGGCGCAATGCACTATCAGCGAGGTCTCAGAGCAGTCGGGCACCCCATAATTCTACAGCAGATAAGGCAAAAAGGGAGCGAGGCAATAGAACAATATATATGGAATCATAAAGATAAGTAAAATTATTTGCCAACATACACTTATGATTTGAATCATTTCAAGTAAAACATCTGAAAAGGCATCTAAGTGCTTTGTCTCCGATTTGAGAGTCAATTTGTATGGCATTAATAAGCAAACTACGAGTGGTACAGTACATACTGGCACTATCCCTATGAGCATTCAAATGATACAACATTTGCATACTTCATGTACATTATACAGTACATATTCTAGGTACATTCTTCTGATCCAGATAATATAGTTCAAATTCTAAAAAGTCGTGACGGTTTTTCAGTTTATGCAAAATTTTACATATCAAATTTAATTAAAAAGTTAAGGATTATCTGATTAGATGATTTTATAAAATTCATTTCTTTTTGAAATAGTTTTTGTTAAACACCATGCCACCATTTGAAATCACGAGATTATTATACAAGTGACTAATTCAATCATTCAAAAAATGCAAGTTTGTATATCATGCGCACTTTTTTGGAACACATGAAAAACGAAGAATTGTTTCTGATTTGTCGCAAGTGTAATTCATCATTGCCGATACATTGTAATTGGAAGATCTAGTCATGGGTATTGTTAAAAAGGCGTCACAGCGTATGCCAGTTATCCAAGTTTTTAATAATGTTTAGCACATCAATGATCTGGTAATCAAGTATTTACCATTATTTTCAGGAATTTATCTATCTACTTGTATTTTTAGCTATTTTTTTATTGTTCTCGGTAAAACTAACATGAATCATTTGCACAACGCAAGCAGATTTCGAAGTTCTCAGACGAGTTCCTTTTATTGAATTTCGCGTGAGAATGACTTCGATTAATTTCCGGCTTTGACATAACACACGAGTAGAAGAGATCTTTCAGAGAAAGACAATCTGCCATGCTTCTCTTTTCACATTTTCTTGATATTGCATAAATGATTGCATTCTCCGAAGTACTTTGTTGTTGTGAAAACTAACATCCGACATTGTTTGTTGTGTATTACTACACATTATATAAATACACTAGGATTTAAAATCAGCTGCTACTGTGGAGAATCAGATGTGTCAATAAATTTGATATATCGACAGATGAATTGCAAACTAAAAGTTTGAGAAGCTACGCACATTATCTGAGAACAGTCTGGTGATATGCTATTTTTCACACATTTTACGTCAACTGGAAGACAAATTCACCTAGATTTCTTGTGGTTGGCCTTCATGTTCTGTCATATAATTTTGAAATGCTTAACATGACATAAAAGTTAGGATTTTGTACTAGGATGATGTACATGTAGATTCGAAGTGAATAAATTATTGAAAGAGCTGGATTGTAATTTATCCGGGGGCCCTGGATCCTCAGTAGATATTTTTTTGCATGACTTTGCAAGGACAGTGGTTATTACTTAAGTTTCCTGTAGTTTCTAGTTTCTACGCATCTCTGATAACAAATTCAAATTTCAAATTCAAAACTTTGGCCCATGGGGAGAACCAAAATTTGACTTTTATTTATGACCACTTTTCTTGAAAATCGAGAATTTTGTTCGATTTTCTGCAAAATTAGGCAATTTAATCAATTCAAATTACCTACAGACCATTGACAAATTGCATATGAGGCTTTGATCAACACGTTCATTCCTTCACAAATGCATCTTTGCAATATTTATATGAATAGAAGCAATATGTTTTAAGCACTACTCACAATATGTTTATGAGTAATGATGTCCGTTTTAAGTTTCAAAGATGCTCATGAGATGTGCAGTTGCTGCATTTATTTCTGCTCAATATGTAACTATATCTTTGCAATCAAACATATTCCCAACATTGTCATAAGACAGTCTCATGCGGTAGGTGATCAAAAGCATATCGTTCATCAAAACCTTCTACCACAAATTTCCAATTGCTGATAAAGCAATTGCTAAAAAATCGATTTCTGAAAACAAACATATTCAAATTTCAAACTGCTATTTATAGCAAAAAGATGATGAAGTTGGTGAAACTGGTGCTACTGTTGGAGCGAATACCTATTGTGCCATCTGTAATTTTGGGAGCGATTGAATCATAGGAACATCAAGATCAGAGGAGCTCCAAGAAACTCCGGGATTTGAAAGCCTAACAAGGCACGCGTAGAATATTGTTTAGTTTGAAGACTTAACAGTCTGCTTTCCATTCAGCTGCTACCTAAAATTCTAAAATTGACTACACCTAAATTGAATAGAAAAGGTCTTTCGTCTCGTAACTAACACCTATTGCATGGCATGCCTCCTCTCTTGGCAAAATGGTTCGGAAAAATCTGTGATCGTGACACTCGTGATATTCAATATTTGTCAATTATTCGTCTCTTTCATGGTTGAAGCCACAAAGAGCTCACCAAACCGCTACGAAACTACACATGCTTTGTTTAAATTCAGTGTGAAGAAATGCCATCTTTCACACATTTTCTTTTTTAAAATGACTGTTATTCTAGTTACATTTAGTTTCTAGAAATGATTTTGGTGTCAATAATTCTTTTAGCATCTTTATGTTTTGCTAGAATTTGTAGATAATCCATGGTTCCTTCTCAAAAGTATCCAAAACAATAGTTGTATAGCTGCATTTGGGACATCCAAATTTAATTCTAGTAAGATAGCGATCTAAAAAACGAATTATATAGGTAAATGGCGATAAATTGCTCACACAATGCTCATAGTAGAATGCTCATAGTAAAATACTCATATATTCCCATTTGCTTTCAAAACGCTTTTTCCTGTTTTACTCAATAGCGCACGATTAGATCTGGATTATTTGTGCTTGATTTCTGTTTAACTGTTTGATTTAAGAGAGTGTGATGCGGTCAGGGTTCAATCCTCAGCAGTCCAAGCGTTTTGACTCCATACGAAAGTCCAAGGTGTGGTTATTTGACCTTCTTTCATAAAACACCTTTTGTTTAATCCCTTGCAATAAAACTAAGAGAAAATATCATAATCACAAACTAATAATATGTGTACAATGCATTTTATGTGAATTATGCAAATTTCTTGCAAAGTGTTGCGATGTGAGTCCCGCCAACGAAGTTTCCACATATTTCACATGTCTTTGTAGCACGATTACACAATCCTGAGATTTTGGACTCTCTGCAGACTGCATAAATTGATCTTCCACTGTCACGCTGTTGAGAAGATACAGCAATTTGGACTGTAGAGAACCTTTTCATTAGCTGCTTAAGCGCGAAGGCCTTTCGCCAATTCTTTCGAAAGTCGACGGAGAAATACCCTGCGGTCATGTACTTGTTGTCGGTCTTGTGCACCTGTGTTGATTGACTAGATCGTATGGGAATTTGTACAAGTGACATGTGCACATAAATGTACATGTGGCATCATCACATACTCGTACATGTAGAAATCGGACGCTGAATAATGTCAATGGACTACATGTAGAACAACGGACACGTGTGCGACAACAATACGCTGTGAGCGAGTGTTGCTATTATATTCGGTATAGCACACCAGTCCCACTGACTACCACAATAGCTCAAAATCGGATTTCTCTAAACATGCACATAACCAACATCTTCCGATAAAAAAGTGAAGTCAATTAGCTTGAAATGCAATGCCACAAACAATTGCTGTGGTATCGTGGAAAAGGAATCTGCATTGATAATGGACGAGCAGATATAGAAATATATAGAAATATAGAAACAATATAGAAAAATTATAGCAGTTAAATTCATATTTGAATCCATGCAAGTCAACAGACACGACAATATGATGAACTGATGATATAATTCAATGTAGAATGACCATATAATAAATTCGCTCAATGTAGGTTTCAATGAAAACAATTGCCCACGGTATAACATTATATTCAAGGGGAGGTCAATTAACCACACCTTGGACCGCCGAGGATTAATTGATTAATTTAATTATTTTCATTAAAACATTTTATTCGCAGGGATATTTACCATTCCAATTTTATTGGTTTTACGCAAGCAGTCCGTGTAATTAGTCCACGAAGTATTCCTGCCATTCATGTCCCACGTGCCATTCACTGTACATTTCCGACTTGCATTCTCTGAGAAAGTAAAAATATATAGAATAATGGGATGACAGAACAATAAAGTTGGATGAGCAACTTACTACTAACGAATCCGTCGATATAGTTTGGACAGGCTTGAAGAAGAATTGTGTTGGGTGGAGTCCTTGGCCAACACATTATCTTATCAAATTCTATTGGGCAATATCCTGCGGCTTCATCTGTCACCTTTTCTGGAATGAGGAGATGTCTCATAATTTGCAATGTCATGTCATTTCAAGGCATTTCAATTTTTACTTTGCCATGCTGTGTTTCTTTTAGTTTTGATAAATGATCGAAAATGATGATTTATTATTCTATGCCGCTATTAAACTAACTCAGCTAACAGGGTGATAATTTTATCCATTTTTTTCAACTTGGTTGAATTCTTCGGAGTAGACCTGGCGTCTTCATCGACTAAGAGATTCTAGATTTTGAAAATGTGCTTCCCTTATGTCACATTGAAATCCGATAACTGGCAACATGTTGTCATTTGCATTACATGACATTTCTTTGAAACAGGAGTGGCAGAATCTATCAATTGCTTGGCTTTCTAGCCTGTTGTTTGAGAAGAATTCCATTAGTATTGCACCTGCGGATTGTATGGCTGAGGCTCAGCGTGCAAGATTTTCGGTTTATTGATTTTCATGGTGTGCAGAAACAACACTATGATTTTACTTGATAAAAAGACGATGGTATTCAGGCAATTCTGTGGCTCCATTGGTTGCGCTTTACTTTGCAAATATTTTGTAATGCATGACTCATTAAATATCGCCCATCAATAGAAGCAGAAAAGGATTGATTGCTCCAACATTTCTGATTTTGTCATTGACCATGCTGTTGCTATGGAAAGCGATTTCTGGCCTGTTTGAGTACAGTAAATCCCATGTCTTAGGTCAGAAGCAGAATCACTTTGTAGTGACATAAAATGAGTTAACGTGATATTGTAGATTGTGGAGGATTCTTTGGTTTGTCTCTTGCATTGGATGATATGTTCAAGTCGGAATGTGCTTCTTCTTCCTTACTTCAAGGCACCGTTCACTCTTCCCAGAGTAACATGCTCCGCAAGTACAAGTAAGCAGGTAAGTTATCAAGTGCTTCTGATCGAGTAGAGCGATTTCTTTGATGAGCTTCGGAGTGAGAGTTCGAGTCTTGTAGACAGGAATGGCGCAGAGTACTCATCTAGAAAATAGCCACCTCTACATGTATGGCGCGGAGTAGTTTCTCAATTATGATCTCACTCTCTGGTCCGTATAGTATTGCAAATTACAGTAGAAAGACTTCTTCTGAAATGAGGCTTTTATATTGTAGGTGCTTTAGTAACAAGTGATTATTTGTAAGCTGAAATGATTTATTGTTGTTAGATTTCTTTATTAATTTTACTAGCATTGTCAATGCACATATTTCTGATTTCAATAAACAATGCACCTTTCGACTGTTCTAGACTCCGAGATCGAATCAGGGAATCGCGTGGATGATGCTAGAAAATAAACTATGCATGTACCAGCATGATAATTAAGAAAACTTTAAATGAATGCAGGTGGAAAGTATTAATGAAGTTTGCCTAATATTTTGCTCAGTTATTGATTATGATTTCTCACACAACAAATCGAATTATTTTTATGATGCTTCAAGTGCGCGAGATGAAAACACTTGAATATTGTACAAACAGTATGCATGTACGGTCATAACCCTCGCGGTCTTGATGTCAAAAATGGTTGCGCAACTTCCGGTGTACATCATTATTCTGGCTGTCATATTCTCTGAATGCAATTGATGTGAAGTTTGCGCACTTTTTTCAACACCAAAGAGAGTTGATTCACTAAAAAATTCGCATAGAGTAAGCATATTAAGTAGAGTATCGAATCAGTATTATTGAAATCCCATTGTTTCTGCAGTTTCGATTTTATTAAATGGACTCGAGTTGATACCAAATACCACATGTGAGATATGCACATTTTACACTTTTGGAGAAATTCATATCGATTTAACTGATCAGGATAGCAATACAAAAGGAACAATGGTATTTGACAAATATCCCGTGTCATGTCAACATTGGTGAAGTAATATAGCTTGTTGAACTAGCAATGCGATGGGTTAGTATTTCTTCTATGCACATCCCCATTAAATATGAGCATTTGCCTAATCGTGATCATGTCACAAGGCCTGCCACTGAAAGGGCAAAATATTATAATCAAAGCAATCATCTTTAACTGTGAGATATGTAAATGGGTCCGCTTCATTTTTCAGATTCAAGAAATGAAACACAAATCCAGTGAATCAAACTATTATGCCGACGAAAATTGAATTATACACTTTCAGCCAATAAGATCTCAACTTTTCCATGAAGACTTGCATTATAATGTGGTTCATGAAATTTTCTTGATGATCAGCTCAGTTTCCGCTTAATTAAGATGCTGTTTGCATGTTCACTCTGATCTCATAGTATTTAGTGTACCATAAGTTTCATGTTCCTTATATGGTAGTTTCACGTCGCTGGCATGTAAACACAGGAAAATTTTCAAAAATTTAGCTTCTTAAAAAGAGATCAAATATTTTTTTAGACCACAGGAACGTAATGTCGGCGAAAGACTGAATCTTTTGATATAAAAATTTTCAATGTATGTCGACATTTTTTCGACACTGCTTACTCGATCATTGACTCAATAGCTTTATATATCGTTTTCTTCTTTTGGCATCCTCAAAAATGTTCTGATATGCGAAATTTTGCACTTGTAATGTCAGCAAGATGCTATTCGTTAGTTAACTATAAAAGTTTGCTGTTGAGTCATATGTTGATATCACACTTATATTTGCAGGCGGAAATCATTTTTTAATCCAAAAACACACTTAATCCAATGGGACTCACACTGTAGTCTTTGGAAAAAAATGAAATTTTCTGTGTTTCTCATATTAATTGAAAATTAGTAAGTCTGGAGCCACAAAATGTGGCATCATATCATATATCTTCAGGTCATTTTCTATGATGCCTATGTGATATTATCATGCGTCTGATCGGAAATGTATGCAAGAATGCGGTTCAGTGTGGATAAAGTGGGCCAACATGTTGGCGCTTGCTGACACCAGGAGGCTTGCTAACGATGAATGTGTTTAGCTTCATTGATAAATGCTCCAGAACATGATAGGAAATGACCTAAAGACACATCATGGCTTTAGACTTAGTACTTTTCAGGTGATGAGAGAGCATAGACAATTTCATTTTTGCCAAAAACATCAATCTGCGTCCCATTCCATTAGCATTTGTTTTGATTTGTAAATTCGTAGTTTTAGAACATATTTTCAAAGAATAATTTTAAATCCTAATCTCGTTGCGATTCATGAATGCAGATGAAACAGACTGCAAGGTGGTCGTACAAGCAACTGTGGGCAGAAAACTAAAGTTAAGTTCACACATAAGAGCTGATAGTGGAGCGATAGGCCAATCAAACATGAATTGAAGTTAACGTTGCAGACTACGAACGTCAATCAAGTTACTATAACGAGCACACCTATCAAGTGTGACCAACCCTCAAAGCTCAGAGACTTCAAACAACTATCAGCAAAAGTATAATGCACTTCAACTTTTCTGAGACCTCAGTTTAGAAATCCGATCGAAATTTAGGAAGATATTACTTGTAGCTTTACTTGTAGTTCTACCATTGAAAGGATCATTGACTGCTTCCTAGGCAGTGATGGACCTACAGCAACGCATTTATTCCAACATTTGACTTTGACCCTCAAAGCATCGCTTTGATCGAAGCTCCGAGTTCCACGATTCTTCCCATTAACCGGTTTAGTGCTGATCCCGAATTAACTCGTCATGCAAATGTAGCTTTCATAGTGCTGACCCCAAGTCTACTCGTCATGATTATTTTTCTTACGCTATGTTCTTTATTCTAATTTATTACGCGCACCATTCGATGTCCGCAGGTTTGAATACGTAGAATATTTGACGGAGTTCACATGAGATCAATGTTGAATCATTAGCGCTTCTTGAATAGTCATTGGTATGAGACAAATGTGTGTGCGTGTGTGTGTCATGATCTGATTTTCCCCGATGAATTTCTTTTTCTTTGATGAATGATTTGATGGCTCTGGATTGGAGAGACAAACGTGATGTTACAGTCAGGGATTGCACCGGGTCAAGATCCGGATCCGGGATCCGGCGGATCTAGGTGTAAATCTCCGGATCCAACGAAGAGCGTTGAAGATAAAACGTTGATGGTCATTGATGCTGCGGAAAATCCCATTTAACTTTGAAGTTATAGAAGTTGTAGAACCTCAAACTAGTTTTCCCGTTACTCACTTAGAGTTGGAAGTGCATGTGGGCAGCTAAGAATGCGAATAGAAATATGAATAGAAATGTTTTATCCAGTAATATCTGTGCCTCGATATTGAATGACCATCTATTAAGGTTACAGAAAAGATTAAGTAACTTTTACATGCTTTGTTCATTCTATACTATTTGTCATGTTACCGTGGTAAGCTTGCAACCACTGCACCCACTTTGCTAATCCACACTAAGGAATGAATGGACATCCATGAATTTCAACGTTTATAAGATGAAGCAAGATCTATTGTGGTTTTCCAGACTTATGGTATTGGTCCAACTACCGTACTACATACATGTACTTACAATGAACAATAGCTGTAATTATCAATAAGTTTATGATAGTAGGATAAACGCTTATAAATAAAAGCACAAATAAAAGAAGTTTGATGTCTTTCCTTTCTTCTATTTAAAAACACGTGCTTATCACTATTGAAATTGGTCTGGATTTATCTTTTTGATTGACAAGCATGCTAAATATACATTCAATTAATACTGAAATTCGGTTTTAGTTATCAGTTCTTAAGAAAGAGTACACATTTATCTATGCTCGGTCTCAGATTGCATTATCGCGATTTCAAATGCTTGTAATCATCTATTGATATTTAGTAATGATATTTTGCAAAAATGATATAATAAAAACTGAGAACCAGGGTGACAACTACAGTTGGCGATGGCAAAATCCTAGGATTTCAATATCATTTCATTAGTATGTATCATGAAACGGATAATTTAAAATTAATCTCAGGTATTTGCAATCCCTGGTTACAATGCTATCAACCTTTCATCGTGATAGGATGGAGTCTCGTGGTGCCAAGCAGAAATCCGAGTCGATTTTGAATTATAATGATAATATGAATGGTGTTGATTTGGCAGATCAGCAGCTGTTAAGTTATCCTAGTGAACGCAAGAGGCAAAAAGTCTGGTATAAGAAATTCTTTAGACACATTATTCTCAATCAAATTGTTTTGAACAGTTGCACATTGTATTCAAAGCAGAATAGAACTCAAGCTGGCATATTTTAACTTTCGAATCAAGATTATTGAACGATTTCTCAAGAACCACCAGTCAACCACTGTGAAAAGACCAGGATGATGTCCTTCTTTGCATTACTCCAGTTCATTCCGACTTACTGAACGGCATTTTCCTTCTTTTATTCCGTCAACTGGAGGGAAAGACATGTGCGAAAGTCCTTAATTATGAAAAGATAAGGAAAGAAACCTGGTACTTCTGTGAAGTTTGAAATGTTTCTCTGTGCCCAGCCCCGTGTTTCCAGGCACATCATATCCAGACTACTTTGTGATTGAACCAGAAGGTTATTCAGCTTTATTTCTTTATATTAGTCCATAAATAGAGTTATAAATGAGAAGTATTTATCGTTTGTTCTTTAAAGACATTTTCATATATAGATAGTTTTTTCTAAAAATTTATGCCGCACTGCAGGGTAGTTTTGATTCAATAAGTGCCGAACTAAAGGGGTTAAAGGGAATCTGTTAACTTCCAAGTGGTTACTTTCTGTCGGTTTTCTTTTTTGTGATTTTTTGCAGCCATCAATGCAATTTGCCATTAAATAAGCGTTTTAGCTTGTAGTGGCTGATGCACAACTGAAGAATAGTTCAAGAATAATTCAAATTTTCCTTGCTTAGAGTTGTATAGAGGCTTGTTGTCTTAAACGGACAATGGGTCAACGTGTTTTTATCGAATGAGTGAGAAATTGAGGAAACACATGCACTTGAACGAATGCACTTTCAGCCGCTGACAGATGGCAGACAATGGTTCGAGATATGCTGAGACTATGCTGCTGAGACACTGCTAAGAGCTCCTAGTAGAAAGTTGACTCTCTGAGGAATTTGAACCCATTCAAGTGCTTATTGTGGGGAATCACTCTCGACTCTGCTTTTAATGTTAAGTAATACTGCATTTCTTGTCGCATGTTATTGTAAATCATTTTGAGATGATCGGTCGTAGAAAGACGTACGGACGCATATCAAAGGCTTGTGATATACTCCTTACTCTGAATTTTCAGACGCATTATGTGCACTCTCATGCGTGAACTTGAATATATCTGCTACTTACTAGAGAAACTTAGCCACACTGTGTTACTGTGTTCGATCAGTCTGTTTAAAATCTTCTTAAGCTGAATTATATTTTGAGAAAATGTTTATTCCTCCTGGCGTCAGTTGTTTGCGACAGATTCGAGGATTAGTCGTTGAATTGTCAAAGAATTAGTTTTCGAGTCAGACCAACTTCATGTTTTATTTATTACTATGGATAAGCTCCATGAAAAACCAGAATTAATTCAGCTAGAATATCTCGTAAACAAGAACGAATTTCTTAAAAATCTGATAACGGACATTTTTTGCAGGTAGGAGACCTCTTCGCCGACTTGATATTTGTGCAATTGTGTGGTGAAATGTGCAACAATGAAGTTGATAATCAGAGAGTCATTATTTCGTAAATGGAGTTAATATTGACTGGGAAATGATGGGGTATTAATGTATAGTTCTTGTTTCGGGTCTATTTATTGCCACGAACTAAGATTTTGTCAGCCCGCTTGCAACTCGAACAGCTTTGACTAAAATTTATAAGCCAAGCTACCTTGGAAAAATATAAAATTTCATTCATGAGCAAATTTCCACCGTAAAATGCCCTGTTCATAGATTTCTGATTAAGAATCAATTAGATGATACACCTTTGTCCAACCACGATCCGGACATTCATGAAGAAGTAGTATCACCAATTTTCTCATGTTTACAAGTGATGAACTGTAAGATGCATGATCCTACAAACACACGCATTCTCTTTAAGACAATTAAGAAACAATAATACGCGCAGAATATCTACAAAGGGAGTAGTTAAAAAGTGTAATGATAAAAGATGCATTTGTTGCAAATCAACTATTGAAGGTACCGATTTCACACACAGGAATGAAGATGAAGGAAAGATATTTGAAATAAAATAAAGCATGTCATCTTCGAATAAAGTCATGGTAAGTGTAAGGGTGGTCAATCTATGATTATTGCAAAAGTTTCAAATTTCTGCATTTGTCATCTAATTCATCCCTTCTGTAAAAACTCTCGTTTGATAGGGCCTTTTTATGGTGAAAATTTGTTAATGAATAAAAATTGCATAACTTAAAATTACATCTAATAGCAAACTGGCCGATAACTGCTATAGCCACAGAATTAAATATTTTGTTTATCTGCTTCGGTTTGCGCGCGCAGATGAATCTATTTTTGTGGTTATAGCATTTTCCCTAAATACATTGCTGCTTCCATGCGAATGAAGGCAGAAGTCATCTCCAAGTGATATCGACAGCTTATTGTCCTATTATCATTGACAGAATGCTACCAGCATTCATGGTGGAGCGAGACAGCACACAGAATTAGACAGATCGTCTCCTCTTCTGTTAGACTAGAAAGGAAACATTGGAAGATGTAGCGTTAATGAAATGGCACAATCTGCTGACATAATACCATAGCAATCGAACAATGAGCAGCCAGTTCAACATTTCAGACGCCAAATTGTGCGAAGTTTCAGTGACTATTATCAACCGGATCACTCAGCAAAGAGACAGTCGATGTCAAGTTCTAAAGAGAAGTTTGTGAACGTTTTTTCGTCCGCCTGCTAACTTTTTTAATAATGATCGGAAGGGCCAACATGATCGAGAAAACTTTTGTGCAATGATCTGAATTCTTCGAATCTGAAGGAATCGCCGCGATCGGAGCATTTTGAAGAAATTTACAACAATCTGCAAGTGACGCACTTCTAGCAAAGTGATACAGTTAAACAATCAATTCTGTGAGACAGCATGTCGCTGGTGTTGGTGTCTTTCATTGACTTAACAGTTGTCATTCTCTTTAGATATTCAATGTACTACGACATTCCTTTATTCTCAAGAATTTCACTTGTAATTATCAATTTGTGAACAATACCTGTGATTTACACAATAAATTAGATCTGAATACATATTTCATTCCAAGCAGTTCACTAAGTTGCGAAAGTTTTCAAAGCTCTCCAACCAAAATACAGATTGTTTTATAAAAAATGGATCACCCTTAAACATCGCCTTAACTTCAACTTTGTCTAACTCCGCCAAACTTGAACGAAGTTCTCTGAAATTTGGAACATATGTCAGTTGTGCTTACTAATATCATTGTTGGAAATTTCAAGCATGAATATTGAGTTGTTTTCCTGTTATAGATAAAAAAGTAGTAGATAATTTGATCTTCATTTAGCAATGTTACACAAAATCATACCTCACTCTTATAAAATTACATTTGTTTCCTTTGTTATGTAATATGTTGTTGTACAAGTCAAAAGCTATCAAGCAAAACAAAAATAAAGAAAATCGGTCAATCAGAGCCAGTATAGCACCATTATTCATCAACAATAATGTAACTGCTACATGTGATTAACTGGACTTCATGTTCCATAGCTTCCTGACTTCGTTGCAGTGGTGTTGGCAGCACTCCTGATTGCTTTCAGCTAGAAATCTATCTCTTACCGGTTGAAAACAATACAAAGCACAAATGAACAATAAAGAGATCGCATTCACAAAAGGCAAAGTGAATAAGGCAAAAGCCATAGGCCTTGCTAGAACTAGGGTTTTCTTTGCGAGCTACAAGCAAGCGACTAAATGTCTCTTACACAAATGTGCATCGATGGCATAATGATGATTTTCGACTCTGTCGTAAAGAGGGCTCTGGCCGTCCACGCAAAACATCCAAACGTAGAGACCGCCTAATTTTGAGATTTGTTAAAGTTGATCCAAGTCTCTCGTTAACTGAGATGGCTGCACTAGACTCGTCTATTTCTAAGTCCACTATTCGTAGAAGACTTGTTGAGTCGAATTTCAAGAGCTGTAAGAGGCCCTCTCAGATCGAATTATCAGATCAGCATACAAAAAGACGTCTCAGATGGGCAATGAGTCATTATCACTGGCGAAATCAATGGGATCGGGTTGTCTAGTCTGATGAGGCATCAGTCCGTCTGAAGGATAGTGATGGTCGATTGAGATTATGGATAAAATCTGATCAGGAAATTCCGAGACATTTACATCGTCCCCGGGTACAAGGTGGTGCGACTCTACTGATTTGGGCTGGCATTTGAAGCAAAATTGCCGCTCTGTACTTCATATACAGCAAGGAACCATGAATTCTGAACGCTATGTGAATGTTTTACGAATGAACATTGGCCAAATGACAGATCAACTTGGTGATCCATCGACTTGGTTATTTATGGATGATAATGCTACGTGTCACAGGAGTAGTAGAGTCAACTTATGCAAGTCTCAATTAGGGCTTAGGACATTATCTTGGCCAGGTCGTTCTCCTGATCTGAACCCCATAGAAAAGGTATGGAATATTCTAAAACGTAACGTTCGTCGTTCACTGCTACCTACAGATGGCGTATCACAACTTACGTCACTGTTATAAAGAGAGTGAAGAAAGTTAGATCAGTCAAAAATCAACGATATCATCGAATCAATGCCTAGACGAATTGGTAATGTCATTGACAATAAGGGTAGGACCACAAAATATTAGCTTCTTAAAAACCATTACTGTATCATAGCTTATCAGATTATATAAGGACATTTAAATATATTAGGGATATGAAATAACATGAAAAAGGCTTTCTGTATAGTATATTCTTTAGTATTCTCTAGCATATTTTCTTATAGCATCATACTTATGTTTTATTTGGTCAAATTTTAGGATGATCCACTTTTTATGAAACGGACTGTACACGTAGGGGAGATTGGGGACCTATGAGCATAGGGGACCAAAGTGCATCTGCCAGTTCGACGTGATAAAGACCGAATTCGAACTTCTTCTTCTAGTTGAGTAATTCTCTGATCAAACATGACTTTCAACGGAAAAATCAAGATTTATCTCAAAATATTTTATTTGGTAGGTCTTGAAATACATTTAATGCTGTCGAAAGTAAATTTTTGAGTCTCCGTTGTTTATTTTTTCTAAATTTCATTCGTCAACATTGTGCCTAGAATAACAATAATTTCTAACATTTAAGGCATCTAGAATTGCTTCATAATTCGGGGATGGCATCTGTATACCCAGTTATTTGTCAATGTTGGTTTTTTGAAAATGAGTTGCTTTGGGGTCCAAAGTGCCCTCTGAAATGGGGACCAAAGTGCAATACATGATAAATTTCCTTTTTTCTTCTGTATTTTGCAAACCATGTATTCAGTGTCTCAACGTAATGAAATAAGTGTAATTAAACCTTAAAAAATGTAACTAAAGCCATCGCATGCAGCCCTTGGACGTCTGCGTCTATTGTCCATTTAAGACGTTCTATGTGAGTGAGTGCAACAATCAAATGCTCATTCATCCATGAAAACCAATTGCTATTCATGACGTTGCCTCATTAAGTTCAGCTTCATTTTACAAAGCTTTTACGCCCATGAATATCGTATCGGGCTTTCAAAAACCCGGCATATTCCCAGTCAACTCAAACGCTTTCAGCTAAGGGGATTTCCTGCTATCCATTCCCTCCGATTGAGTGCTTGAACTTCGTAAATTGAACAACCTTCTACAAGCACATATCCTGCTGATGACGGTGCCCTGTTGACGACGAGGCGTGATAATTATGTGAGCCAAATCAGACCTTATCCGACGAAGGCTCTGTCTGAAAAATTTAAACACAAACGATCAAGAAAAAGAAAATCAACTATTATCACCGATATGCCCCCGGAGAATGCTGCATCCAAAAGTAACGAAACCAATTCTGGAACCCAGGACTCCTCAATTGAAAACACGGTTGAACTTGAACTGGAATGTGGCTACCACATTCTGGTTGAGTACAAGACAAATGTTTTTAAAGCAACATTCCCGACTCCTGTCTGTTTTTATTATGTTACATAATGCACTATTTGCATAATATATATTCAAAAATCGACCTTTCGGCAATTTTTGTTGGTTGATCGCTGGAGTGTTTACTTTTTTAAAAAATGATTATTTACTGCCTTCTTACCAAATCCAATCTGTTGAACCATTATAACCATTTTTGTCCGTAAGGTCATTATTTTCAAAAGTCAAACACATCTTTAAATTGATGAGAAAAAAGTGGGGTAGGCCTATATAGGCCTAGGCCTATAATAAAGATTTTATCCTAGGTCAAAATATTAATCTCATAAAGAGAAATGATTATCATTTTTGAACTCACCACATCCGAATTGACTATTTACAGTTAATTAATGTAATAAAGAAGCGTCCAATAAGCAATTAGTAAAAATTGCTGTAAAAAATTAATTCATTTTTTGCCTGTTGATAGTTTTTATATCCACTTACTAGTTCACAAAAAATAAATGAATACAGTAAAAGTCATAGAAAAATGTGTTTTGGCGATATCTATTTTATAAAATGAAATTTCCGTGCGAAATCATGGTTTTTTTATTCAGTGCACTTTGGTCCCCATGCAGTGCACATTGGTTCCCGCTATAGGGGACCAATGTGCAGGGTCGTTACATGTTACAAAAACATGTCTTGTGCAAAAACTAGATGTGCTAGAGTTACACTTCAAAAAATATTTTATTTGTGAAGATATCTTTCACATCTGTGTAAAATTCTGAGTTCTGATTTGCAATAATTTCGTCAAAAAATGAGAATGAGTGAAAAAATGCACTTTGGTCCCCAGTCTCCCCTAAAAGTCGGCATAATTTCCTAATATATTTTCTTCGAAGGGACTAGAAGCAGAACGATTTCGCTATTCTTTTCCAATTTTGATCAGCAATTTCGACATTTTAATGGTAGATAAATTGATTATATTGTGATCACAATTAAAACCCATCAACCGTCTACTTATTTAATGATGTATGAAGACCACACTGAAATGAATAGAAAACTGTAATTGACGACGCATTCATCAAAGAGTTTCATCGACATTTTCTCCATTTGGCAATTATGAAGTGATCAATGAACATCCAAAATATGATCCATCAGGAAGATATATTGTTATCACAAGACTGGCAAACTGGAAAAACTGACAGTTTTAGTCGCAAAAATATAGTTTTGCAAACTTTAGAACAATTTACTTATCCTCGAAATACATTTTTCCGGTTTCATGTATTAGACTAACTTCAAACGGCGCCATCAGAAATGATTTTAATGCGACTGATGTCTCGGTGATGTTATTGCATTAAAGCTCTACAAAAGTTCACTCTCTAGATATAGTCCGGCAGCCAGAGCGACTTTATACAGGGAACGAGGCTGAAACTTAGACTTTCATAGAACGTTGTACTCCCAATGCCTACTACGAAGCTGCGCGTCTGCCGAATTCTACGTGGTACCTCTGCTTGTCAGACACGATCAAAGAAAAACATATGTACTAAATCCAATGGGACGCAGTTTTTGGCAAAAGTGATGTTTTCTATACCATCTCTCATTAAGCGTAAAAGTACTAAGCCCAGATATAATTTTTGACATGGAATGTCTTCAGGTCATTTCCTATCATTTCCATGCACCCTGTCTATTTGACAAGCCTCCTGATGCCGACAGTCACAAGCATTTTGAGAAATTTATCCACATTTAACCACATTCTCGCATACATTGGCGATCGGAAACATGATAATAACACATGCACATCCTAGAAAATGACTTGAAGACATTCCAAGTCAAAAATTATGGCTCTAGACTTAGTATTTTAACTAAATGAGGAACCAGGCAGAACTCGGCAGACGCGCATATTCGTAGTAGGCACAGGGTGTATATCATTCTGTGAAAGTCTCATTTTCGGTCTCGTTTTCTGCAAAACCAATATCTAATACATAAGAACATAGAAATACGACTTTTCTCTTCGCTTAAATTAGAATGGACAGCAGCTATTTGTTGATGGCAGTGTCCTTTTTGAGGAATTTCCAGTGGACGGGGCACGGAATCTGTCAGTAGCCCTATGGTCCATGCAGACCTAATACAGGTCTACAGCATGAATGTACTTACAGATAAATCGACTTCATTAGCATTCTGTGCTACACTTTTTTCAGTGTGCATTAATTCGGAGTATTTTCATAAAGGTCCCATATTTCTTTCATGCACTTAATCTAAAAGCGTGAGGTGAAGTTTGCTGAGCTGGTTCTTGTTGACATAAGTCATATTTACTTTTACATGAAGGCCTACTAACCATATGACAATCCGACCGACTGTGCAATGCTTAACATCCGAAATATTGCCCGTATCACATGAAGCCAGTGCAGCATAATTTTCTAATGGTGTTGTCCACTAACTCGCTCACTTTCGTACTGCAAATTACAATTCAAACTTTGAAACTGCAGAAATTTTAAGGTCACCATTTCTTATCACCATTACACCAGCCGGAAAGTCAAGAAAGTGTAAGTTAACTTACATGAGTTATGTATGTATCTCTATAAACTCAGAGGTTTGCTGGTGAAGTTGCTTCTGATAAATGTACTTAAGTTTCTGTAAACTTCGTTTATTCACACTCCTTCATATTTAACATTAATTTCATTATTTTGTAATTCTGTATTTGACTGATTTGATTCATATAAATACATATCATTTTGTAACATTATGCATGTTACTATGATTAGTTTGATTAACATTCTCATTTTCAACTCATATAGTGATGTAAAATTAAGCTGAAGGTAAATATGCATGTACATATGACAAATGTTCAGTAACCATACTCTGTAAACTATGCCTCATGCAACTCACGTTCCACTAAAATCAATTACAATCATTGCAATGGAAATATCTATTACAATATGCATTGATGCCGCATTTTTCATGGCACCTAAGATTCTTTGCAAATGAAATCTTGCACACCGCTATGCTGCAATTCTTTTGACAAACATTGCAGAGCCAATTTTGAGACACGGAATCGGTTGGTTTTTTAGGAGACATAGGTTCACATAACGAAATTAGAATAGCGGTTTTGTTGTTGCTGTCCAAGATCTTGGGGTTCTTGGCCAATATTTTCGATCTTCCCAAGATTACCCAAGACATATAATTGTCATGAAACCCAAGACCCAACTTTGCACGAAGCCGCAGGTCTGGCGGCTTGATTTTAAAAGACCACAACAGAAATGCGATAGGGGGGCAGAGCACCCGTGCATGGGTAGGGTTAGGGACTTATTCCCATAGTGCAATTGTTCCATTGTTGGCTATTTGAACAGTAAAATCACTTTATTTCTGCTTCTGACAATAGGCTCTATAGTGTGACATTCATAAGGCGCTTCTGAATATCACTTTTGTTCGAATAAGAGACGCCTATTAAAACTAGTCTAATGATTGTATGCATGAACAAAATAGTAAAAGCTTTATAATAGACTGGCAATAACTTTGCATTCTGCTCAAGTACTACACAGATTTCATAAAGGAATACTGATCAAGACTTACTCTTTTAGCTCCAAAATCCTGTCAAACCTCTAAATTCCCAAAGTTCAACTGATTTCAACAATTACAATAGTAGTAAGCAATCTTTTGTCCCAATGTTTGAATAATGATTGAAGTAATAATCGTAATGTGATTAAATTATTCGAAGAAAAAATGCTATTTCGCCGAGATTCTCGTTATATAAGGTGTATTCTGTATGCTTTAATGCGAACTTCATAGCAAAGCGTTGAATAGCAAATGCAACTCAACATTCTGCAGATGTTATTTTCAAGGTGATGGATTTTGCAAATGCAATCTCCTGAGCTTGATCTCAAATATCAATCGTGATGGTTGCATTGCAAACAAAGCAAATAAATAATCAAATATTTATTGAATAATTCAAAGTATACAAAGTCAGAGTCAGATGAAATCAAACTCTCATGCCCACATGCGTGCATTAGGTCATTTCTTTATCAAAATTAAGAATAAATTTCAAAGCATTATCTATAAATTCTGTCATCTAGCAAAGAACAGCAGCCTATACTTACTAAAGCTTCCTGCAGGAAAATGATAGTATAAACATTTACTGATCTCTCCAATCAATTTGCTTGATGATTGTGCAAGACTACATTCCACATACAGGAAAAGTTTATGAATAGCCTGCTGTTCTACCTAATTTTTGCGAGCAGTTATTTTTCGTCTGTTAAATAATGAGTTCAAAGATAGGAATCAATGCGCACTATTTATTCATCAACATAATCTTCAAATTTTGCCGAAGAAATCATGTATTTTTTCTCTGAAGTTACTTAAAAACTGTGCCACGTACTCTTTTGAAATTAAATGCCACAAAATAAATTTTTGTATTAAACTCTGCCACTAGTATTTTCAGTTGCCGACAAGTATAGGGCAATTCAAATTTACTCCGGGTTTGGCTGTATGTCAAAATAAGGAGTTTTGCTGATGATAAGAAATATGAACTATTACTGCCATTTAATTGTTCCTTTTGATATTCAAATTTTTGACCAACTTTCGTGTAGATAGGTGGTGACCAGACGCATAAAATATTGCCTAAATATCTCGAAAAATATCTTACTTATTGTAAAGTTGTTCAATCTTATTGAAAGGTTTACGAGTCGCAGGCTTGTTGTAAATCGCACATTATGGAAGGCTCTCATTAACTTGATAAAATAAGATATTTAAGCAATAATTGAATGTTGTAAAGTATTCACTTTGTATTAAGATGCTAACTAAATAGTTTACTAAGATCAGCATTCCAGAAACTATTTTGCTTAGCTTTACCCGATCAATATCAAATAAGAAACCTACCCATACAGTGCTAAACCTATTCTTCACCTTCGACCAATTAATCAGAAGGACAATTTGTCTTGCAATTCCTCGGTTGATTTGTCAATTTATATAAAGTGCCTTGCAAAATGCTTGCAACTAAAATTGTCAATGAAAATAGTAACTTAACATTTTTTCTAAATATTTTTCTAATTCTTATAATCATTTGATAGTTATGTATTTTATCCTTTATAAAATGAGTTCTATTTGACTTTGTCTGTCATTTCAATTTTCAAAGGAGGCAGTTTGGCACCTGCGAAATATGCTCAAAACATTACTTATAAGTTCATCGGAGTCGTTTTCTCTTTTGTACCTCAAATGCATGCCCATCCAGAAGACGGACATTATCTGTTATTTTGGACTTTGTTTGTGCCATTCAAATGCGAACCCTATCCAGATTTTACAAGGAAGTGCATCTTTCTAGCAATATTTTTTACATTACACAACATAGTTAGTTACTTTCATGTAATATCTGCACTAATAAATGTAATATGTGCAATTCAGAAAATAGGTTCCATAAATTTCGGACTTTTGTTATACGAAAACATTCATACCCCTAACACGGACCATTTTGCTTAACAATGCACAATGCACGTCACTGATTCGGTATGGATGAAGCCTAAAGGCAGTTCGTGGGTATACATAGGAAAAATATACGATTGTAATTAGTAAATTTCACGTGAGTTCACCTGAAAGTGGTAGTTAACTCTCTTGGCATAGACTACAAACTACGCACACTGGTAAAGCAGTGATTATAGGGGGCGGAGTTCTGTTAGACGTGGGATCCTTTTGTCTGACTACGTGTCAGGGTGGCGGTCTATTTCTCGGACCACATATCAGGGTGGCGATCTATTTGTCGAAACAATTTTTTCTTTATCTATTTGTCAGCCACCTCAGATGGTTGGAATACCAGCTTCTTTGATGAGACTGTCTATGACTGAGAGGAAACTTTATTCTGGTTGCTTAGTCAACATTGGTCAGCTTTTATGAATGCTAACCTTGAAATTTATTTTGTTTTAGGAATATATGGTCTTGAAGAGGTCATTTGATTTGAATACCATAGAACTAATTCTTATTAAGAGTTAGGCCACCGTAGCATTGATACAAAAGCAGAAATCTAGACTTTCTCAGTATAAAATGAATGAGTTACGCATAGATACTGGTTGAAGAAAGCATCAACCATACGCATAGAAGCTATGTTGAAGCAGATGATTGGGGTGGTTTAACAGTTGTTAGCCAAAAGCTAACCAGGACAATTGGGGTGGTTAGAAACGGTGCATGTTCACCCGCTTCAGCAAACCCGGTTACAAACTCCATTCAGGTACTTCGAATGCATGATCGGGGGGATTTGCTGGTGAAACTTCGGTAATATGCTTTCAGTGAATGAAGAGCAATAATCAATTGAAATATACGAGCTACACTTAAAAACAATAAGCAAGATCATTTAGAATCATGTGCAAACCTGCATGTTTCCCTTTAATGAACATAAAATTAATGCGCATTCCTTATGATCGTACAGGAGCACGCAAACTATCCTGATTGACGTAATATTATTGGATTTTGAACAATGGACTCGAAGAGTTGATATTGATTTTCATTAACGATATTAGAAATCACTATCACAATAATCTACGTGGTATTATGTTTTCGGAATGTCGAGTTGGAATGGAATGTATTTTCAGTTCTTCCGCAATGAGGAGCATGACAGTTCAAAGTCTTTTAGTTGTTTTCGATTTGCGCAGCAACGTAAGCAGAAAAAAGAGGAATTATATTTCAAATTTCCATGCGTAAATTAATGCAGCTCTGAAAGCCCTCGAGTTTGCGAATCCAATTCGATTATGAGTCTAATTAAGTTCTGTTTCTTATACATGCAATGTATTGCAACTGAATCAGATTACAGCAGTACCTATCTTTCTCGACAGCATTTTTTCTTGGATCTATTGGCATGATCATGAAATTAAAATTACAATTTTCATTCATGTCATACACTTATGTCATTGTCAATAAGCTTAAATGTTCATGTTCTGTCAACATGACAAATCTTTGTAAGTAAAGAGTTTTAATTATAGATATATATGCAAACAGCTCTACTTGCTTGAATTACTATTTAAATTAATTATTCTAATCTGTTTTGCATTTTCATCAATTGTAATTTTATCAATATCTTAAATTGCTTAGTTTTATAAGCCACTTTTGATAAAAACTCAGGCTTCTGGAGTTGCTTGGTTTGGAGCATAAGAGCTGAGTTAAAATATCTCTAATTTAAGTCTCGTACATACATCTATACCAAATTTTTGACTTTGTTCAATGAATCTACATTCTATTAAGAATATTCAGATAGAATGCGTGAATTCCTTTATGTATCTATCAGCATGCAAAGATTATTCATAATTGGCACTGCATGTTTTATTAAACCTGATTTCACGCAGAGTCGATAATTTAGATGCATTTGAAAAGTATTTAAAACAAATCTCGCTAATAACAGAATGTATTGTCCCATTCTTGGTAGTGAACTATCAACGACACAGTAATGAACTTATCTACGACACAATGTTGTCCAATAAGCATAAATAACAGAAGCATTATTGTTAGAATAACGCAGTACTAATCACACAGTCCAACATCAGCAGTTGAAATGACATGAAAAACATACATGCACAGCCACTTTTCGATAAGCGGCTATATCTACCGACACGAAGTTTACACATTCCTGGAGATATTTATAACATTTTGGATTCACAGATTGGTCTGCTGATGATATTTAAGTGAACTTGCCCTAATCGAAGAAAAACAGGATGTCGGAGACGAAAAACACCTTTGAAGTACTAAAGTACAAGACTGATATTTTATCTCATCCTATTGTAACTGCGTGAGGATTATACCACGATAAAAACAGATGCTATGCACACCTTTGACATTGATGCACATGTGAATCTGAAAATTTATGAACTACTGAACGTCATGAATTTTTCACCGACTGAAATCCATTTAACTTGATAAGATTCAACTTCGTTCAAGTTTCGTACCCATAATTGCTTGTAACTTGCAAGACGTTCTATTACTGTTTTGGTCCTGAGCGACAGGATTTTCAGTCATCTGGGTTATCGATCTTTTACGGGTTTTGTTTAAAGTTGTGACTTTCTTGGGTGAATTGCAATTTTTGAAAGATTGGTCAAATTTTGGCTGCGTTTGGAAAAGATGTGCAACGTAGATGACTATAAATCCGTAGCTCACGGTGACTCATCGCTGAGGATCGAAAAAACTGCAAGACTGCACACAAAGTAACAATGAACTACTATAGCAACAGCTAGCAAGATCATGGGATCACTGGTGCAATAAATCTACGTTGAATCTTACCAAATTACATGGATTTCCGTCGTTGCAGAATTTATGACTTTCTATATATGTATACGTACTTGAATTTTTTTTTATGTTTATATTTGTTGAAGCCTTGACGTCGCTACTTCCCACCGGGGCCTTGAATCTGACGCAGTCAGACTCTAGCCGGAGCAGTGTGATACTTTTAAACGAGATGACGTGCCTATGTCGACTTCCAACGGCACTTCCGGATCTCGACTTCTAGACCAGTGGTTCCCAACCTTTTAATATCTCACCACCACTTGAGATCTTGAACATTCGCCGCGTACCCCCTGGTCTTTTTATTCTTATATAACTTCTTTTTATGTTTTAGGAAAGATGCAATTTTTTATTTTAAAGAAATTTATTTTTGCGAACAAAGCAAGTATGAAACAGATAGCGGTCATTCTATAAGTTGAGGATGCTTCTTCCGAAGCTCCTGAAGTTGTGCATCGTTTTTTGAGAAACATAGCATAAGGTATTTGTGAATGTTTTTGGCGTGCCAAAGTTGATTGTAAATTTCTATGCCATAAGAATTTTCAATATACGTGATTTTGGATGCTGAGCTTCAAGTATAATCTGCATGTAAATTGCATGGTTTTGCTCAGTCGATTTCGACCAGTCGGTCTCTCAATAGATGTCATTGCATCGCCTGTCGCATTGATAATTAAACAATCTAATTCAATGTTTAATGTGACAAGATGAAGTCTATGCACAAGACAAATCTTCGTCTTTTGAGACTATGAAAAGTGATCAATTGCATAGAATTTTGTCGTCGATCTAATTTTCTCAAGCTGACCAACGCTTTGCCTAATGAATTTGGTCTGTGTGATGATTCGATTAAATCATCATCATGATGCATGTAGCCTACTTCGGACAGGTACTCGCGTACCATCTGATGAACCCTCCCATACCACTGGTGGTACGCGCACCACAGCTTGGTAACCTCTGTTCTAGACCAAAAGAAGTCCAATAACTTGACCAGTGTGCCACGGAGAGCGTTGATATCCAGTTTCATTGTACGAGTTGACTACAATAAAATCAGTGGAAAATGCTATGAAGAATGACACCGACTAAAACGAAGGAAAATTTGAATTTGTCATGTTACGACTTCATCGTTTCACACTGCTTCATTGTTCTCAGAAGGACAAAACGGCATCGGACGACCAATATCACGTAATATACACATTGGACTGCAGTTGTGCAGTCAACTTCATTGGTCGCAATGAATGTCTGATATCTTTGAATAGAAACAAGACCGGGTCGAGTTTGAAAATTTCTTTACATTTGTACATGTGAAGATGCAAGTAACACAGTGTTTATACTTAGGTAAAATCTGGAAAGGTCTATTTTCAAGTCTAGTCACTCTCCTGCTCTACAATAAATCTCTGAACATTTACCGAAATATATTTTTTTAAATCCATCTTTTTAAGCATTAATTAAATCGCAATCTTTCGATAAGCACATGTACTTGGTTACTTTCCTCAAAACAGCTGTCATCACTCTTCTAATGTACTTCTCATTCATGCACCACGGTGTGCTGGAAGGCGGTTTGCGACTCGAAAAATATATCACCGCCAATTTTTGTTTTAGGTTGCTCCATCTACTGATGAAATAAATTTCAAATATCAAATCTTTTAGTGTGCAGATTTTTCTACGGGCCAAAAATTCAAATAGGCGGCCAAAAGATGATTTGAAGTCGTTCGAAATTACGGCACTAAAAATATTGTCGTTTATAATAATTAATAAAATACACAGCATTTATTAAATCACATTTATAGGATAGGTTTTAACAAGCTTTCGTTTTGGGGTGATGCACATGAATTTTTGCTACTATTAACATCAATAATTTGATCATCTGTAATGTCTATTTTTGTAAAAATGTTGTTGATATGATGTTAATATCAGTAAACATTTATATGCATCACCTCAAAACGAAATCTGGTCAAGACCTGTCCTACAAATGTGATTTAATAACTAATGTGTATTTTGCTGATCATTATTTGGCCGCCATTTAAAATTTTTATTACATTATTATACATTTATTATACATTTTTATACATTTTTATACATTTTTATACATTAAAAGATTTGATTTTTTTGCATCTACGAGTATTTTATCAGTAGACTAAAATTTGAAATCACTTGTAGTCCTCGCAATTAGATGTTCAAATTCCTTCCCTCAGTGTCCAAAAGAACACGATCGAATTGTATCTTCGTTGTAGTTCGGAGATTCTTCCAGATTCGGATCAGTTCCTATCGATATCTTTCTTCCTATCAGTCCTTAGGCCTACAGCCTAAACTCATCAGACGACGTTGTCCACTGTGTCGTATGCAGTGTCACGTACGTGTGATAATGCAGTGCCTCAGTCGTCAATTCGCTTTCTCGTCGAAAGGCATGATGGCATTGTGGTTAGAGTTCATGTTTACATGCTCTTTAACTCCAACGTTCGAGTCATGCTGCGATTGGTGAGGCAAAAAATGCCAAATTCTTGTTTCTTGTTGGTTGAATCTGCTCTGTTAAGACTTGAGGAACGACTTTATTGAGCATTCATCATTTATTTCTGCATATTTCTGTTCACATTTGCTCTGAATGTTTGTCGACTCATTTTGCTTAATATAAAACTTGAGTAAATAAACTTACCATCAAATTTCATGATAAGGCATTCTCTGTGTTTTTGGTAGATCATATTCCGCTGCTCATTTTTATCTACACTGAAGACTGATCCTTCGAGAAAGTTGTCATCCTTGGAATTTACCTGAAAGTAATAGTAGCAATTTGATGATAACGATCGATGAGATAAATCAGAGTTGACTCATATTAGCCATACATGATCATTGAAGTCTTCGGTTATAGTATAACCTAATCATGTATGTCAGACTCAGAGTGAAACAGAAGAGAAAGTTTAGACAAAGATAGAGCAGTTCACACACAAAGTTATGTTGAAAGTATAGTAACATAAATTCAAGTGCAAGCTCTTAATCTGAAAACTGCTACGCCTGACGCACATTGGCTACGGTGACTCAATGGAAACTCAGACAGTCTATTGAATAAATAAACAAATTAATAAACATTGATTATACTCAAACCGCATTAGGCTCGGAGTCTTTCTTCCATGTGGCCGACTTGTTATTTATCTCACTCTCATTCTTTTTGTTCTGACTGTTTAGCAAGAATGCAGAGTGTCTAACCTTATAACCTTATCTAGACCTTATTCTAAAAGTCTAAGGTTTGACCCGACCAAGATTCGAACCAAGGTCTCCTGGACACAGAGCGAACACTCTGCCAGAAGGCCACAGCGCTGACATTGAGAGTGTCTGTTCTCTTTAGACGAAACACGATGGGCGTTGATGTTCTTAAATTCAGAATACACTTCCAATAAAACTTTGAGAGCTAGCCGAATATTCTTTCCTATTTGTAATTGCAAGTAGGGATTTAGGAACTAAAAATCCAGGAACGCATTGACTTCCGCCTCGCAGTCATAGTCACCATACTTTGCCGGAGTCGTTCCTTCTTAATTGTCTGAACAACTGCTCCCAAACATCGACTGTAGAGTATCGCAACCGACTCCGATATTCACAGGCCAATCACACTCATTCCACAAAACAATTGGTGAACGTGTTCTTCCGACTGCAGCAACTCGTGTGTATTACAGTCTGCCCCCTTCTGTGGCTAGTTTACAAACACAACCCTCCAAGGCCCTCAACACTTTTCTCTTTCGCTGATTTCCTCTCTGATTTTGTATCCATTGTAGAATCTTGTGTTTGATAAAACACCACTGCAATATGATTTGTACAATAAATAAATACTCGTACATGAATGATGACTTATTTTATATTTTACTTTACTTTGCATGACGTCATGCATATCGGAAGAGAATTATTTTTTGCGTTCTTTGCTAAAAGATATCTTAGACTTATAAAATTTCTCACATTCTGAGGAATATACCGGATAGAAGAAGCGACATTGATGTGCCATTTCCATTGATGTTTTGTGGAAAGTAGTATCCACAGCAATATCCTGATATGATAAATGCAGCAAAATTCAGACAATTGTGCAAAGAAATTATCAAAAACGATTATGTAAGTGACTTGAAAATGGATCAACTATTATGATATTCCAAGAAAGCATTGCAAATTAAGCTATGACTAATATTTGCGGACACTAGGTTCGAAGTATTAGTTGTCCGCAGTAAAATTGCGAAATGGGGGCTAATCCAGAGATTGAAGCAGAGATGGTCAATTAATATTGAGTGGAAATTTCCGTGATTTCAACATAATTCAACATGATTTTATCAACATAATTATTGAGCAATAAATATGGCATAAGCTTCGGTGTAGCTGGATAGCCTTCATTCAAATTGGAAAATCTTGTCTAAAACGAAGCCGAGACGAAAGTTCTGGCAGTTCAGTCTATCTAATAAACTGCGATAGAACACGAATAAACAAAATGAAAGCCATGAATAAATCAGCATTCAGCGCTTGACATTTGCGATTGAATAGAATGACTGTTTTTATTTTAACGAAATTATATCGCCCCTGATGATCTCTTTGTCGAAATTTTATTGCCGGATTCTCATTTCACAGTTGAAGGGTTGCAACAAATGTGAAACAATTCTTTCACTTTCCATGCATCTCGGTTTCATTTCTGTAGAGACATTCTTGTTCATGAATAAGTTGATAAATATCTATCGAACCAGTTAAAAGATATAGTGATAAGTGTTTTGGTTATTCATTGCCATTTGAAATTTTGAACGATCGGCTTTCAACTTCAAGCCGGAATTTGGGTTTCCATCCTCATTCTGAGGTCGTCAAATTCAGCTTGCAGGCTCTGACAGGGAGTGCTTTAATGGCCTTAGTAAGAGACCTTGCATGTATGTTGTACGTCAGGAGGTACAAGGGATTCGTCCACGCACCGTTTACGGTGTAGACAGACCAGAAAAGAGCCCAGATTTTAGATATCTATTTGTAGTAAAAGATGACCAAGTTGATAACAGGGGTTGGAAAAATCTATTGCAATTTCATAGGGCTCATTTTCTGTTAACAATCAATTAATTTAATTGGATCACATTAGCAATAAATTAATTGCAATCAATTGCAACCAATTTCAGTTGTTTCTCCCTATCACTACCAAAGCTATAAGATGATAAGCTTCTCATCCAATCATGTCTTGTCCACATGCAAAATGATTGCATGTTTGCTTAGAAGGATGCATACATTGTTAGAAGGATGCATACATTGGTCTACCAAGATGCATTAAATCACTTGCAGAACTTGAATTTACCTATAGGACAATTCCACGGAAAACCGGACATAGACGTCAGAAATTATACTAAGTCTCAGATGTCGTACTGTTTTTCGTAGTTGTTTTTTCTACTTCTGAATACTCAGACACATCAAACATCTGCTGATTTCTGTCGTATACACTTGTTTTCATGATTTTTGCAGTATGTGCCCAAAAGACCATTTTTTCAGAATAATGCCGAATAAAATGGGCACCGAATACCGACTTTTAAGTGCTTCTGTGTCACTGATGCATGCTTCTATCTATTGAATAGTTTCAATAAAATTTCATTTGGACGATTGTAGTTCTGTTAATTACGGATTCACCGGGAATATGTTGTAAATTAAATATTTCAGAGGGTGGACAAATTTGCACCGTGCGACATGGTGAACTTTGGTCTATAGAAACAACACAAGAGGTAATGTGAAAATTCCTATTGTGGTTTTATATTATCATTTACATGAGAAATATCTATCGTAATATAGTTCTGATAACTTCAATCAAATTACAGGATTTCGATGAAAAGTAAAGTGAAAATATTACTGTGTCCACATTTTGTCCCGTACGACATGGAACAAATGATCAAAAATCTCTGATAATAAAAACAACATTGACCAACAGCTGTTGCATGTAGTTAAATCATGCACTCAACTACAACAAACATTAGTTAAACCTTATTTTCTAGTTATGACCTACTCGCCAATGATAAAAAATGTCGCGTGAATGTCCCGTACGACACGGCATGGAATTGTCCTATAATAGCAAAAATGCAACCTCTGTATCACTATGTTCGTTGAATTAATTTGCATGAAAAAATGTGAGTGCACTCATCACAGCAATGTGTAATGGCTGAGCTAATTATCACTTATATTCTCCTCTAGTTTGTTTAAGAGTGAAATATTTTCTATCTCATACAGTGAAACAGTGCCACCGTCCTACCATTGTGATGATGCGTGTTCCATTAGGTTCAACAACATTATAATTGATATAAGATTATTCGAATATATGAAACATGCGCCTGGCTGGAGACTTTTGAGCTAAAATTTTAATTAATGCTGTAGACAAAATTTTCTTCCTTTTAAAATCGAGAAAAATGTCATATTATTCACTGTGTATATCACACAATAATCGTCTTTTTTGACTTGTGAAGAATGGCAATTAATTGGACTAATTGGTGCCTGATCCAATCAATTGATTCAATTGAAGAAAGTCCATCAATCAATTCATTGCAATTAATTTATCAATCAATTAATTTTTTCCAGACCCCGGTTGGTAAAACTGATACTGCAACTGGATCGAACAAACGCCCATCTTATTGGACAGGATTTTTGCAAGCGATATAATAATTGGAACATCAAAATGCGAGGAGGATCGAGCCCCGGGTTTTCAGACCTTAAAGGCTCCTGGGTAAAATAAAGTTGGTGTCATGAGAGTTGCTGCATCGATTGATTTTTCAAATGGGCAAATGAGAATAATCGCGAATCCTTGCAGAGTGCATTGGCATGGCAGCGACATCTTCATTTGTCTGTATATTCTTGTTTATCCTTTTGACATCATCTTTAGACCAGATTTAATTCACTAGCACGTCATTGACCTTTTCGAGTTGCCAAATCGACGTGACCTTGGCAAATTAAAAATGTGATTATTTGCCATTTTTACATGAACTTCGTCAAGATCTCTCCGTAATTTTTAGTCGGTCAGAGCTTGCTTATTTTGGAAAAACCTGCAATCCTAAGTTTGAAAACAAATTATGAAATTGGAATCGCGTGTAACTTGTGATTTAGTTTCATCCAAAATATTTTGATGAAACCAAGTTTTTGATTTTGTTTGTTTTAATGCATGATCATGCACAGGAACATTTAAATTGACGAAAAGCACATGCAAACAGTTAATATTTCAATGTTGATATCTGAAATGCTTTTCCCACCCTATTCTCCACTTCCAATCTCTAGTGTAGTCTGTCTGTTGTTGTCCGCTAATTATAGCTAAATTCATAGCACGGTGATTACTCATGGAAACATGCTTTAGTATTCAGGTTGCAAATCAAAACGAGATCTCTCTATCAGAATCGGACACACGACATCTGTGTAACCAGCCAGAGTATTTTTTTCAGTTGCATGCGCAATCCAGAGGAATGTTGACGGCTAACAATGAGAGATACTACATGTACATCTAGACCGACCTGAGAATAGCATTACTCCCCGAGGATATGCCATTCGTCTTAACAAGCCATCACCATTCCTCTAGATTGAAATAATGCTCTGCCTAATAAATCAAATGAAGTATTTTCTCATTTCATTAAGATATCGTGTGGCCGATTCTAATAGAGAGATCTCGTTTTGATTTGCAACCTAAATACTAAAGTATATTTCCATGAATAATCACCGTGCTTTGAGTTTAGCTTTAATTGATGCGCGGACAACAACAGACAGACTACACTGGAGATTAATGCTGGAGACATAGATGACTAGAGATTGCAGGTGGAGAATAGGGTGGGAAAAGCATTTCAGATATCAACATTGAAATATTAACTGTTTGCATGTGCTTTTCGTCAATTTAAATGTTCCTGTGCATGATCATGCATTAAAACAAACAAAATCAAAAACTTGGTTTCATCAAAATATTTTGGATGAAACTAAATCACAAGTTACACGCGATTCCAATTTCATAATTTGTTTTCAAACTTAGGATTGCAGGTTTTTCCAAAATAAGCAAGCTCTGACCGACTAAAAATTACGGAGAGATCTTGACGAAGTTCATGTAAAAATGGCAAATAATCACATTTTTAATTTGCCAAGGTCACGTCGATTTGGCAACTCGAAAAGGCCCATTGATTTACGTCATTCATTTCCATTCGTCATCAACTCTAATTTTCAATTTGAATGACATTTATTCAAAACGAATAGTATCTTCGTCTCATCTTAAAAACTTAATATAATCTTTTAAGTATTCGCTATACTGATTCCGTGTCTCCATCATACTTTTTATCTGTCTCGCTGATTTTTGTGAGATTATATGACTTTTGGTGATGGCAGAAGTCGACACTACACTTTTCATGATTCGATTATCAGCATGGCTTCTTATCGCTGATGTGCGTGCTTCGTACTCTTTTAAGCAATCTGCAATTTTGAGGCTTGATTGATTTTGTCGTTACTGCGCTGTGGAATACATCTTGGAAGCATGTCAAATGCAAGCACGCGCAGTTTTTGATACATCAAGTTAGTAGCAATACTTTTCATCAGGTACACCATGAAAGCCTGTCGATTGGAGTCACAT
Organism: Prostheceraeus crozeri; assembly: GCA_907163375.1. Lineage (NCBI taxonomy): Eukaryota > Metazoa > Platyhelminthes > Polycladida > Euryleptidae > Prostheceraeus > Prostheceraeus crozeri. The sequence continues at coordinate 279,925 of CAJQUW010009328.1, forward strand.
TGAGTATCTACTTTGAATGTCACCCAATTTCTATAATGAGATTCAAACATTTGCACAGCAATAAAATGATAAAAGATTTTAATTCAAATTATTGTGGATGTTAATATACTTTGGCTAATCTTAATTGAAAAACTCGCAGGATTATCGAGCTTTAAGTAGTAGCAGTACAGTATCTTCATTCTTTAAATGAACATCTCTAAATTACATGCCAATATTACGCGCTAATCCAGCGTCAGGCAATCTAATTGTTCATGAGTTTACAGCATGATAAGATGAAAACTGTTTGTCTTAACTAACTTCTTGAAAAGGCACTTCAATTTGTTGCAATCTAGAGGTCAGCTGTCTCGGCACAAGCTCACTCAATGAATGATCTGGTCTGGAGATTCTATGAAATAATTCTACACTTGATAGATTGCTTAAGTCAGAAATTGATGGAAATAAATTGCAACTACATTACAAACCCACAAATTATTCTGTGTGTTCGTTTCCTTATCTTCTCTAATTTTTCAGCATTTTCCTATTTATACCAATCAGTAGCGGAGAGCTGTCATTGAGAATAGTGATTGCAGTTGCCTTGCAAATGATGATCAGGTCTTCCTTCGCCCCTCGAGACCAGTTCTGGTCGTGACCATCAGGAATGAGGAAAGTCATCTCTAGAACCTAGCACACAGACAAGGTAATTGGTCTCTGTGGGTATGATAAACTAAGATGACCATGATAAGATTCACAGACTCATACTTATATAATAGACCTACTGCACTCACATCGAAAATGGATCGTTTTTTAAAGTCATTACACAAAATGTTTGCAACAATTGGCTAAATCGAGCAATATTTGGAGAATGCCTGAAAACTAAAGTTGAAGCTCGAATCCTTGATTCCTCCTCACGCGCATGCAGACTTTGTAATGTTTGTTCTTTGTGCTAAATTCCAGCGAAATGATGATCTTTAACTGCGAAACATCTTTGGCTCTCCGGCCAAAAGCATCGGAAACATTTAGGAAAAAAATGTGACCTCGACGACCTTCAAGTCACATCAAAATATGTAAAGTCATTCGGAGGATTGTCGAAGGATAAGCAAAGTAGTTCAATGAGAGCTTGAATAATCGCTGCATTTCGTTATCATGTGGCGTATTATCGTCTTTGAAGTGACGAAATACCTGAAATTAATCAAATTTTTGCTATAGTTTATAAAATGAAATGCTATCTGTTATTCGTCAAATGGAATGAGTTTCTATTGAGGCAATCAATTTTCGAGTTAATATAATGTGAAGATGGAAATTTGGAGAAGAATTGCTGTATAAATAATCGTTTGACGTGATGCCTCGAATATTCCGTTCCAGTGATCAGAATTCGTCTGCCTATGATCGGATGTCAACATCTGTGCAATTTCTGCAGAATTGCACTTTTATCCTCTGACTGAGGCAATCGCTACATTATTGCTTTTCATATAGTGAATATCACTTCAAATAAGAAACATTTCGGAAAATTTGAAAAGTCGCAATCTTTGATATTCTCATTTGCAGGTTTTTCACGTGTAATCACGTTAAGATTAAATGTTTGCAGACGTCGCAAAGCCTTGGATGAGATGAAAAATTTCCAAAAATTAATTTTAAGTTCCTCCATTATTATTGCTTTTCAACTTTTCATATGACCTCAATGATTTACTGAAAGAGAACATTTTCCCACTGGTTCCCATACGAAGAATTTCAGACTGCCACTGTGTCAGATTATCAAGTCCCAATTCATCGTTAAGTCATTTACGAGATAGTTCTCTAATTCAAATTATTAATCCATTCATTTTACAGTAAGTCATTGAAGATCAGTATTGCTCATATTGCTTTGCATGGATGCTAATTTGCTTCTTTGTGACTTCTCTTTATTAGTGCTATTATTGCAAATGTAATACAAACTTATTGAAAAAGCTGTTACAGAATTAATTGTCGACCGGTGATCAGATCGCCTCTATTTCGAAGGCGTTGATTTGCTTACAATTCGACAGCCAGAGCGAGCTTCTGTTAGGAACGAGACCGAAATTGAGACTTTCACAGAACGATGCACACCTTATGACAGCTGCGAATCTGCACGTCTGCCGAATTCTACCTGGTTCCTCCTTTGTCAGACACGATCAAAGAAAAACGCATATTAATCCAATGGGACGGAGATTGCAGCTTTTTGTTAAAATGAAATTTTCTAAGTTTTCTCTGATTGAGCGAAAGTACTAAGTGTAGAGTCATAATTTTTGACATGATATGTCTTCTGGTCATTTTCTATCATGTGTAAATGATATTATCATGCTTCTAATCGGCGATGTATACGAGATAAATGTTCATGAACATTTATCTATAAAGCTACACACATTCAGATTTGGCAAGCCTCCTTCTGTCTGCAACCAATATGCTGGCCCATTATCCCCATTGAATCACATTCTCGCATACATCGCCGATTAGAAGCATGATAATATCGTTTACACATGATAGGAAATGACCTGAAGACATATCATGTTAAAAATTATGGCTCTAGACTTAGTACCGGTACTTTTCGCTCAATCAGAGAAAACATATGTGTTTCTCTTTACATGTGTTTTTCTTTGATTGCGTCTGACATGAAGAGGAACTAACCAGATCGGAAGACGCGCAAATTCGTAGTAGGCATAGGGATCTGAATCTATGCATAGGCTTTTACAAAATGATAATTACATATTCACATAAGTAAAGTCTTTTGAGTCAGAATTCATATTATGTTTGATGCCAAAAGCTTTTACTATTTATTTGACATGGCAAACATGCTCTGACAATCATTGATTTGCAGCATTCGCACCAATTGTTGTCACATTTCTGCGCATACACCCATGAATGGAATCCTATCCCTTCTCGCTAAAAGACTCTGAAGTTGCTTTCAGGCTCGAAAATGATGGTTTGATTATTTTTTGGAATATATCAGGATTATTTGGGTTGTACATGTACGTTTTCACATAAATAATGATTTCCTTATTTTCTTCTGAATGTTTTGTTTGAAGGTTGATGTTGGATTTTGCGATCGCGTCACTTGTCAACCAATCACTTATCTAGCCACGTTTCTCAAGCCTTGCATGAATTTTGTTAAGTAGTTTCGCTTTAACAACATGTTTCGAAGCAATTCTATTTATTTGTTTAGCTAAGACGTGTGGTGTATTACACAGTACACAAGTCATATATGCTTTGTTGGGTGACCGGAATTGAACGGTACATAGTTGTGGCTATCTGTAGATTTTGAGTATATATCCGTTTCGAGTTTGTTTTCTTTGTAAGCAGAAACAATTTAGAAGTTAAACTGATGCAGGCTACGCTGACTTCGTAAGTGAATTTTATTCTAGAATCTAGAGTATTCAAGAAGGAATGAAACTGATAGCTTTGACTAGTCATTTGAAAATCTACAAATCTTTGAATATTTCATCAAAGTGTTGATTTAGCCAGTGAAAATTCATATCGAATGTATTAATGCATTGATGGATTTACGTGCACGCCTCATCCTTGATGCACCATGAGAACAAAGAATTACAGCCTAGGTACGATTGACGCTAAAACAGAGTCCGGGAGAATCTGTAGATCGACATTTCTTACAAGAAAAGCAATGCATTTCCTATTGTCTAGAAGCGATATTGAATCATTATGAAACATCAAATGCGTTTTATCAAACGCCATCCCTCCTTTCATAGGGACAGTACAAGCAAGCGAAGAAATCTTATTCTAACGATATGATTTCGTGAACAGCAGATAGGTATTTTGATAAATAACACATCTCCTGAACATAAGGAATCTTATTGGATAAAACTCTGAGTGGAAAGTTCTACTGTTTCTGCTGAAATTTGAAAATGTATGATTTGAAATAGGATTCAGCATACTGATGAAAGTGAAATAGATGTCTACTCATTCTAATAAATTACAATTTTGTAATTGAATCTGTTTTATTCTTATTTTGAAAGCATTTGTGAAGCCCATAATTCAAAAGAGTCTATTTCATATTGATTTGTTCGACATAAACTTGTGAATAATGTTTATACATTCTTAGAAAGGTATTCTTGTGTCAAGTAGACAATGCCTGTATTTTATAAATCCAAAGAATCAACTTTAAAAACAAATACACTCAGAATAATCCAGACAGTTTGGAGCGTCTCTACCGTTCATCCGAAATTTTCTCTATAGCGGAATGACATACTTCTGCCCAGTGTCGGCTGCCACTACTGCATTTGATTTTTCGCCGCCTGAATTTTAGTGAGTGAAAAGGGGAATAATTTTCAAAGTTAAATATAAGAAAGTATACCAACATGTTCAAAACAAATTATTAAAATTGCAATATTTTAATATTTTGATATATAGATATGTCAAAATAACGAGACACACTTCTCAAATCTGTTCGGCTGACCGTCACACTTTTTTTAAAAAATTTTGTTACCTTGACGCACTTTACTATGTTGAATCATTGGGATTTTTGATAGCCGTCTGGTGTACTACTAACTAATGATTCTTCATACACGATTTTGATGCAAATATTGTGTTATTCTTAAAAAATGGCCTAAAATTCTGTTTGCTGTCATTCGGAGTTGCAATATGTCACGTATTTTATTTTCAGTAAATGTGGAGACATTTGGAACTTATTTCTATACTTCTCGTCATCCCTTGATTTTGAATTTTCTAATTTGAAGGATTTTTGTATTTTCGCAACAAACATGCGTAGACCAAAATTGCATGAAAGCTTGAGGTAGCGATGAAATAAAGGATAATTTGTCATCATTGCTATCATGACTGACAAAAGAACTGTAATGCAGGATCACAATCTAGTATAAATTTGACAGTCATATAAGGTCGGGGCACAGAGAATAAGCCATCGTTTTCAATTCACGGGACGATCCTCCATAAGCCATCAGCCATAAGTCATTTTGACAATATGTTTTCTCGTGACAGATAATACAAACAGACAGAAGAAGAAAATAGATGATATTTTTCTAATCTTTTTTAAGAGCATAAAAAGCATAGTAAAGCATAAGCATAAAGAATTACGCGTTGTATCACAACTTCGATTTTATTGAAGATGATTGCCCAAGGATTCTCAACCGGGTGACTCACATTGCTTATGGCTTATGGATTATTCTACGCACCAGCTCTCATTGAAACTTGCATGTAAGTGTTGAAATTCTGTTTGCGGCTTGTTAGGATGGGAGCTACTGACACATTCTTCCTAAATTCGCGCACAAAGGGCTTGATAGCATGGATTTGTAGATCCTGAAACGCTGAATACAAAAATCAAATTCTTGAGTGTCACAGCCAGTCGCTTTCGGTATTAGGTAAGGTTGAAGGATTCCCATTGGAATCCAATGGTAAAATTCAAGAGATATCTATGGATTGTGAGACACTCGGGAATTTTCGTACATTTTCTTTTGCAGAAAAGAACTTATTCATTAGAATACCATGAGATTTGAAACATGATTGAGTTCAGAACATCAACTTCGATATAAAAGTTGAAGTGAGTCACATGATTCAGTATTTGATGTCTGACAGTCTCTACAAAATGAGTAAATCTCATGTTTTGACTTAATTTTGGCGAATTTACTCATTTTGACAATATGTTTTCTCGTGACAGATAATACAAACAGACAGAAGAAGAAAATAGATGATATTTTTCTAATCTTTGTAAGAGCATAAAAAGCATAGTAAAGCATAAGCATAAAGAATTACGCGTTGTATCACAACTTCGATTTTATTGAAGATGATTGCCCAAGGATTCTCAACCGGGTGACTCATATTGCTTATGGCTTATGGATTATTCTACGCACCAGCTTATTATTATTATATTGAATATAATTATATTCATATTCATACAAATTATATCGAAGTTGATGTTCTGAACTCAATCATGTTTCAAATTTCACGGCATTCTGATGAATAGTTTCTTTTCTGCAAAAGAAAATGTATGAAAGTTCCCGAGTGTCTCACAATCCATAGATATCTCTTGAATTTTACCATTGGATTCCGATGGGAATCCTTCAACTTTACCTAATACCGAAAGCGACTGGCTGCGACACTCAACAATTTGATTTTTGTATTCAGCGTTTCAGGATCTACAAATCCATGCTATTAAGCCCTTTGTGTCAGTAGCTCCCGGATTATATGGCGTTTGGCTTATCACGTGTGCCTCCGACCTAACACAAAATTACAAGAAAATGTGCTTATGATGTAATATCTAAACAATTAGTCAACATTTTTGAAGGACTTCAATACCAGTTTTCATCATTATAGCACATGCATTCAATTTTGTTGCAATATCTATTACAAATAAAGATGTTGAATGCGTTCGGACATGTAGTCCAAATTGCAATAAATAAAAATGCGGCCACCCTGAATTAGAAATTGTACATTGAAAATGTTTAAAGAGAAAGTACAAAATCACGACACTTTAGGTGATGCCACAACCACCATCATGAGGAATTGACACACATGATCACAATATTAGATTTTATGATAGCAGAACCATCGAGTAATACCATATAAAATAAGAAGTAGCCATTTCTAGGGTCGTATAGAATTGAATGGTGACCTTTTGATTCATATCCACCCAATGTCTCCTTAATCTCTTTTTTCTCACTCTCTGTACCTTTCTTCCTATCCTTTCGTATTTCAAATGGCATGTACTGTATTCGATGGTTGCATTATTTATCGCATTTAGCCCATGTATTATAAATTTATTAAGTGACAATATTGCTATAATCAGGTCATCTACCAATGATTGCCAATAGTTCGAAACGGCTGCCATGTCTCGGCATTAGCTGATGACCACCCAAATGATTTTCATGACCGGTTGATATGTTATTATAACAAAAAAGAGCGTGTTGCGTCATCTCAAGTCAATTTGATGTAATAGCAATGATGTTAGGGTGCGGCGATGAATTTTTATCTTGGTAAGACAGTGTTTAAGAACAGCACCAGACAGATGATGTTTCCAGGATGTGTCAAATTTAAACTTTAAACTACCGCAATTAGCAGATCATATACCAAATTTAAAATTAGTGTTGAGTAACATGCTTTTCAAAGAAATGTCCTTGAGTAAAGTGTCAAAGAGTAATTCAAATAAAATATGAAACCTGAAAACATGCAACAAAGACATTTCCCGATGCTTTCAATTACAATCCACTCACGAATGAAATCTGCATCTGGAATAAATTTTTTGATTTTTGTGCTCTGTGCCACAAAGTCTGCATGTATTAAGATGTCAGATATAAGATAAATACTTATAAATCAGATTTTATTACATTACTTAGGGAATATTTCTAATTTTAGAATTGTTTACAATGATACAGATTTCTATTTAATGGTTATCATCAAAATTTCGCCATCTTTATGTCCTTAAATTATTGTTTGTGTATGATTTCTAGAACTGCCTCGTGTATAACGCAATGATTGTTACTCACACACTGAAGTTTCACTAGCAAATATACTAGGCTATTGATAACTTCACTTCATAGTCTCGGATATGCAGTCCGAAGAAGGAAAGACAAAATTTGTTGGCTAGGCACTTCTATCCACATCAAGCAAGCACCGTGAGACGAATGTCTTGACTGCGTCACACACTTCAACTCTGTTGAGTCGCTCTACATGTAGATGTCAGTCCATGCTTACCGGAAAGTCAACTTAGCGTGAGTCTATTCCGCTCTCTTAATCATGCTCAGATGCACCCATGTGCATGCACATAATGCAACCTGCAGTACACTGATAATAGTCAAGGAGATAAGACCTCCTTTTTTTAAATCAAACCGCAAAATGACATTATGCTGGGGAAAGCAAACGCTCTTTGACACTTATTAAACCTCACCGCACTAATGATGGTCTAGCGTCACTACTCCCTCGTATTGGGGGCTTGAACAGAGTCAGACTTTAATCTGGAGAGTTGCGATCTTTTAGTCTGAATGCCCTTCCTGATGACTTCCAATTACACTTTCGGGGCTTGACCTCTGGACCGAAAGATCGCTGGGCTCAAGCACTTAACCACGCTGCAACGGAGACCTAAACCTCACCACACACATCAGCGAAAATACCGTAGCAATAAGCCATAATTTTATATTTTCTGTTCTTTGTATTTTTTGTGAATAATGATGCAGAATTTGAGGTTTCTTGAATTGAACCCAGTTAGACATACTCCAAATCTTGTAAGTTACAGACAAATTTAGAAAAGTGCAAGGAAAGTGCTTGTAAGATGTTTTGTAAGTCAGTTATGAAGCTTATAAGAAAATTGAAGAAAGTTTCTTACTAGTTTGCCATGAAGATATATGACTTGTAAGCTTTGTAAAGTCATTGAGAAACTTTGAAGTTTTTTTGTACGCAATGTTTTCTAAACGCTAAGGTTGGATTCACTAAAGGACGAGATGTGTGCGACCTCTATCACTCAAATTAATGTTCAATGTAAGTGAAAACTTCTGTTGTGTATCAATAATAAAAAATTCCATTCTGAAGCGGATGTTTTCAGTATTTCGATTGTTTACTATTTTAACTCATCTGCTTTATTGAATTTGGATTGGAAACAAATGGGAAGAGAATGTTGCAAACAAGATTGATGAAAACAATGACGAATATACTTAACATTCTTTCCCAAAAGACTCAATACTTGTAAAAGGGAATAATAGTGACAGTGATCCTTGAGCAAGGTGGACAGCGATGACATCGGTCACGGAGGTTATGTTACGGCAGATAAATCCCCCAAGTCATGCTCTCTTGGACATTTGGCAAGATTGTAATTTGAGAGACAAAGATCTGTTGATGCACCACAAGAACAAAGATATTGCGATGCTATAATACAGCTGTCAATACAACACTTTGAAATATTTATGAAGATGAAGGGCTCTTTGAAATCTATACATTCATCGTGTGATCTGAGTGATGGATACACTGAACAGAATTAATCAAATGGAAAGAAACGTCGCAATATGGACGCATTTCTAGCGTCAGTGATATAATTTAATATCCTGTTTGGCGAGAGCCAAACCTATTTTCAGCATTCCTCTGCTTCATACATCTACACTTGATAAACGAATAAGTCAGTTCAGATTTCATCAGCGATTTTGACAGTGAAATATTATAAACTAATTACTGAGGGCATCATTTGAACAAACGAATAGACATGTCGAACATTGCACAAAAAAAGAAAGAAATGCAATGATTTAAAATGGATCACAATCTGTTTATGAAAGTTAAATGAGATAATTGCACTAACTTAATAATGCTACTCGACTCACAGAATTAGATTGTTTAATCGTATCATTTTGCTAGAAGTGCAAACTGATTCAAACAGATGGCACATGCAGGAACTTAATAAGTGGGCAAAAAGAAATTTTTAATACCTTGCAGAGATAGGAAAAATAGTCGTGCGTCACTTGCGGATTGCTGTGAATTCCTTCAAAATGCTCCGATCGCCACGATTTCTTCAGATTCGAAGAATTCAGATCATTGCGCAAAAGTTTTCTCGATAATGTTGGGCCCTCTGATCATTATTAAAAAAGTTGACAGGCGCACGATAAAACGCTCACAAACTTCTCTTTAGAACTTGACATCGACTGTCTCTTTGCTGTGTGATCCGGTTGATAGCAGTCACTGAAACTTCGCACAATTTGGTGTGTTTAATGTTGAACTGGCTGCTCATTGTTCGATTGCTATGGTATTATGTCAGGAGATTGTGCCATTTCATAAACGTTACATGTTCCAATGTTTCCTTTCTAGTCAAGCAGAACAAGAGACGAGCTGTCTAATTCTGTGACTCGACTGCTTGTAAGATTCGGCAGAGCCTATAATCGATCATTATTTCTATTTGAAAGTCACTTAAAATAAAACACCATTTTTTAAGCGCTCCTTCACCGAGTGCTACCTCCATACACTCCTAGTCTAGGCGCCTCTTACAATAACCTAACCTTAGAGCACCATCTCTATGATGCCCTTATCTATCTGAGATATATTTCCATTATACTGATTCTTCTGATTGTCACCTCATGCAGAGCCATGTGAAAGCTCAATTAAAGTATCTCTTAACAATATATATCGTATGCGCTCAGTGCTCATACCATGCTTGAAAGTAAGCACGAAATGTATTTACTGTAATGTGTCCTACCGCAAAAGAGATTCCGCCGTTCTTTTAGCGATAATTCCGAAGCTGTTGTATTTAAAATCTTCTCTATACCGCTTTGACATTTTTCCACCATAGAAAGCACACAATTGCTTTATGAATACTCTGCATTATTTCATTTGATATTATGTTCACGACACCCATTATTTGATAGTCTACAGGCTAAATGAGGCCTGAAGAATAATATACTAATCGGCTATGCTTCACAATTTTCTTACTTTCTAGTTTAACACAAATATTGTTCCTTAATTACGTCAGGAAGTGAAAAACTTAATAAGATATTTATTATATCTTATTATATATTGGACAGAAATAATCACGACTGATGAAAGAAGTTTGGAAAGAAGTTGATGAAAGGAGGTACACCATGAGTTATATTGGCCATAATTTCAAATGAATATCATAGTAGGCATACATGGTGCTGGCGAATGAAGGAATTACTCACACGACTTAATCTATCCAAATTATGAGATGAGCACTTGGCAGCTGATAAAAAGTCATATTCAAAATTTGTAAAAATACGGTTAACTCAATATGTCAGAGAAAAATGGATTTCCACAGCGAAAGATGGTCATTCTGGTTTGAGTTATTTAGAATTGTGCCGGTTTGAAAGCAATATGTAAACATATCTAAACTTTGATATTGACTGCAACAATGTCAACATCATCCTGAAATTTAGAACAAATTGAACAAATTTGAACAAAAAATCATAAATAGATGTCGTTACAGGAAGTTATAACAATAGACTGAAGTATGAAGATCGTCTCTGTATATAATGATTCAGAAAGCAAACAACATGCGTTTGATCTCAGAGAAAAAACTAATTAACATCCAAAAAGGGATCAAAAGTCCAATCACCTCTCCTTCCTTGATAAAGATTGCTTCTTGTTACTGACCGCATGTACTCCTTTTCTACCTTTTCCTGTGAATGTGTTTCAATGTGTTCAATGTGCTGAAATTTTATGTTCTCCAATTGTTTTCCAAAAGTTTTGGAAATAAACATTTATTGACTTATTGACCTATTAGGACTGCAGGTTACATCTTACGTCTATGTTCATGGACTTCTTTTGACAGCAAAGCTTGTACATGTATGTGGCTATTCTTATTAGGATTAACTTAATTCAGGCTCTATTACAGTAATTACAGACAAAATATATCGAAATTCTTTTCAAGACCGAAAACTGAAAGTCGAATGTCTATGAATTTAAATGTAGATTCATAATTAATTCAGTGCAGACATCCGTAATATTTTGAATTAACTCAATCACATAAAACAAAAAATATTTTGTGAACCATGCAACTGCGTTGAATAGGAAATCATAACATACATGTATCTACCGGACTTTTTTTCTGCAAAATGACTCTGGTGGGATTCGTGAACACAACACACGCACGAATGATCATGATGAGTCATACGAGACTGACTACGTCATTTGATGAAGCCATCTCTGAACGCCAAAAAGGTCACATCCTCAGCATTTTGGGGAATTAAAGATTCACGTCGTTCAAGAAAATTTTGTTGACTTTTTCGGCCTTTTGCCAATTGTTTCTTTTCTCAAATAGTAGACACTAGAAATAGGTCCAGGTAGGTCCGTACCGACATATGACAGGTTGCAAACTAAAAAAACTACAAAATCATACCTTCATTAAAATGAGGAAAAATTTGGCTGGCTGGTTATTGCTTGAAAGCCTCTGTGCATGTACACCGAGAATGCTTTAGATAGATTGCCCAAATGATGCAGCTATGAAGACGGCCACAGATCATAGCCATCATTCTTGATCCTACATTTTAAATTACTGCCAATTACTATTTTTCCTAGTTAAGTTAGTGACTCAGACCTGGAGTCTGAGTCAGAGTCGACACCCTATCAAACCCCGAAAGTCAGAGTCGATGTCCTATCAAACCCCGGAGTCGGAGTTCTATAATGATGATATACGTTTATTTGTAGAATGGAGATTGATACAGCAAGAGATGTTTACACAAGGGAAATTACATACACTTGTAGAAATCAAAAAATATATATCCTTAGACAATGTACTTCGATGCTGATGTAAGTCATAATAAATGCAAAATAGAGAAACATAATAACAAAAGAATAATAAAAGTGATGCAGAGAAGCTGGAAACCCCGGAAGTCAAAGTCGATGCCTTATCAAACTCCTGAAGTCAGAGTCGATGCCCAATCAAACCCCGGAGTCGCAGTTCTATCAAAAAATTAAAGCAGTAGAAACAACAAACATAGATATTGATTGATACTGAAGAATAAATCACCGCTATGTGCAGAATGTCTCAAATTACCTTCCTGATTCAAATTTTCAAGGTATGTTTTTGTATAAATCTTTTAGAGGTATTTCAGTATAAATGAAAGTATTGCGCCATTTATGTCACTGATATAATTTGAATATGAATATACTTTGCATTTGATGAATTTATCGGACGAAATGTGATATTGATGACGGAGCTACTATCAAGGTCTGTTTTCATTTCTCCATAGAATCATTAAATTCATTACCAATATAAATTGAAATCATATTTCCGACATAAATTGACAGGAGAAGGCTTACATGAAGACTATTTATTAAATTTTAATAACTGTGTCGGTTCATCTAAGCTTTAGTAATGGTCTAAATAAGCTTGCGACACAAGATAATGAATTGGAAAAGTGGGAAGAGAGGTAATCTATGGTACTGCAGCTCTTGTCTCCATTGTGTGAAATTAATGTAGTTGTGTTCTCTGTCTTGTTCTACACTTCGGTTTGAAAGATCTTCTTAAGTATTATACTTTGTCAGGGACTGTTTCTTCTACCAAGATGTTTGCAAATTATATTTTGCCTCTTAGATGCCATCCAACTTGACAACGAAACGACACAGTGATAGACAGCACCTCTCAGTTTTAAACAAATATGGAATTTCTTTCCGATAGCAGCTTTATCCTTCCATTGTTTGTGTTATTTATGTAAATGCTCACTTTGTTTGTTAAAGCGATATGTCATAGTCAAATATTCAATTTCAAATTCTGCCTTTATTCCCTACTATGAATGAAGCAATTCTGTGCTTGCTTTGAAAATAAGTCCGCTTGTAATTTTCATAGTCTGCATTTTTTGCCACTATAGTTAAGTTTTTTACCCAGAACTTGTAGATAAAACAAAAACGGAATTCTTCGGTTTTTTCTAGTGGCGAGTGGCAAGTGATTTATGCACAGAATTAGACTGCTCGTTCCTCATAGACGTTATTTCCTAGAAGGGCAGAGTCATATCTCGTGTGAGATAATGAAATGGCACACACCAACACGATGCACGGTCAAATAATAAGTTAGTCCGGGAGCTAGCGTGAAGTTGTGCAGGGAACGAGGTAGTACACAAAACTTTCACATAGCATAGTACACCTCTAACCTACTGCAAAACTTCGCGTCTGCCGGATCAGATCATTTGCTTTTAAGAAATAGAGAGGATAACAAAATCCTATGTATTTCCAATGGTAAAATTGTGACTTTTAAGGTGTTGACTCCATCTTTTCGAATTTTTGCTCATAAAAGTTACACAAATTGGTAGTTTGTTGAACTGGTTATTATAGAAATCATCTACAGATCATGATCTTTCAAATGAGTTATCATTCAGTGACAGAGGATGAAGTAAAGTGTACAAACAGACACTTTTCGTTGGTGTAACTGCAAATTTTAACATAGAAATTTCAGGAAAATTGTTGATATACTTTAACGAAAAGTGTCTGTTTGTACACTTTACTTCATCCTCTGTCACTGAATGATAACTCATTTGAAAGATCATGATCTGTAGATGATTTCTATAATAACCAGTTCAACAAACTACCAATTTGTGTAACTTTTATGAGCAAAAATTCGAAAAGATGGAGTCAACACCTTAAATGTCACAATTTTACCATTGAAAATACATAGGATTTTGTTATCCTCTCTATTTCTTAAAAGCAAATGATCTGATCCGGCAGACGCGAAGTTTTGCAGTAGGTTAGAGGTGTACTATGCTATGTGAAAGTTTTGTGTACTACCTCGTTCCCTGCACAACTTCACGCTAGCTCCCGGACTAAGTCGCCACTGAATAAGCAATGAATCTCAGACAGCAGCCACTGGCGAACGTGTTATACGTGTGCACTTCGAGTTCTTCGTTTTGTCACACTTTGCTGTCACAGTAACATTCATTTACAAATTCTATGAAGAGATGGAGTGAACTAATTTTCTCATGCCAGCCAACTTCTAAACAAAGAATATGACAGACCAACGTTATGGGGAAAACGTGTGCGCAATGATCTGAATTCTTCCAATCTGAAGGAATCGTGGCAATCGAAGCATTTTGGAGGAATTCACAGCAATCCACTAGTGACTCACGACTGTGTTTCCTATCTCTGTAAGGTATTATGAATTCCTTTTTGCCCACTTATTAAGTTCCAGCATATATAATCGTTTTGAATTAGTCTTCACTTCTAGTAAGCTGAAAGAGTTAAATAATCTAATTCTGTGGATGACTTGTTACTTGTGGTACAAGGCTTTGACGCCTGTCTATCGATTTTATTACCAAAGACATGACTAGTCTTTGATTGACTAGTCTAGAATCGTATTCCGAATCGCTTAAAAAATGGTGAGGCTAATCGAATTGGAACTTTAGCTTTCTGATTCGCATTTCACCACTGTTGTATGGCTACTGCGAATCTGTGTGTGCTGACTTAAAGTGACCCGACTGAGACTGAAAATGTCAAGCCAAAAAATCATGGCTGAAATACGAAGAAATATCTTTTTTTTGCAAAATCTGTAACGTTGACTAATGTGACCTAGGTTCGGCATACACACATCCCAGTTGGGTTGTCTAATGGGATCAAAAAATCGTCAGATGTGTCGATTATATTGACTGGGTGGGTTTAAGAATAATGTTCGCTATCTGAACTTGCTGGAAATCGCTAATATGCTAATCGATTGGTGATATATAGCCTAAACCATTGCAAGCTATAGTCTATTCTCATATTATGGCCAAGATCAAGCTCAAATTCATCGAGCATCACAGTCCCTCAACGGGCCCCGAAATGAGTGGCCAAGCTGATACTGGACCGGAAAATTCAGTCCCAGTTGCAAGTTTGTTTGTATGCCGAGTTCTGTCCGGTTCCTTTTTTTATCAGACATCGACAGAATTCCTATAGTTGATTTCTTTGATTAAGTGAAAAGTACTCAGTCTAGAGACAAACTGTTTAGCATCGAGTGCCATTTAACCCTCGCCCTACTGGGGTGTTTTTCGGAACGGCGAATTTCGCCCCATGCTAATCTTCCAAACTATTGCACCAATTTTGCCAAACCATGCATCAAACGAATAGGCATTGAAAGGGATTCAAAAAACATCATCAGTTTTATTTCTAAGGTCATCCTTGGGCTGAGGTAAAGGTTGCAGGTCAAAAATCGCCAATATTCAACAAATTTCCACTAGATCACTATTTGAAATGAAAAATGACAAAAAAGACTAATAAAATATCCACTAACCGAAAGATCGGGTTAAGATGGCTAATAAAACGATGATTATTAATCGGTCTGAGATTACATCATTGCATTAGATGAGGTCAAATGTTAAATAATTCAAACTTTTAGTCCAACTCAAATATCACTTAAATAGCACATTTTAGTAATTGGTTTCTGGGGGTGAAGAAACAACCCAATGCGGCGACTTTTATCGAGACACTAAGACTAAAAGCAATATGATTCTGAAAATTCCTCAATAATTGCTGATCAGATCCAGAACTAAAAAGTACGAAAATGATAAAAAATATAGATATACATATATATATGCTTCAAATAAAAGCCTTTCCAGCTAAATCTCCTGGGTGTCCTATTTTCTAAAGACAACTTTTCAATGCTGCACACAAGAATCTTCAGAAATGAAGTAGAAAACTGTATGTGCGCATAAATGGCATTGATTGAAAGGATATTCCAAAACACAATTAAGCTGACTTAAAAAATCGAAAATTGAATTGAAAATGAAACAAGCACAAAAGAGCACATTCATGAGTCATCAAAGTTCCATGACAAGAGGTTTTAAAAATGAAGCAAAATTGGCGAAGTCCTTGACCTCTTTAAAGAAATGTAGAGTGAGAGGAAATGTAAACAAACGCTGCTTTCCAATATTTAAAGCCATGAGTGAAAATATTCAAACATATATGGAGAAATATGAGAAGAGTTCTGCATGAATAATTCATATGTGTTGGTATACGATAGAAAAACAAAACTGTGAGTTGTGCAAAGTTTATCAAAGTACTTTTAAAGAAGCGTAACTCTATTCGGTCGAAGAACATTTTCTGCACTCATTAATATAAAAGCGCACGTTTCATCGAGGTGCATTGCATAATGCTCACATGATTTACATACGCAAGCTACGAACGAACGGAATACTCACAAATTGCATGTGCGTGCACACGATTACATGTCATTTACAGCAGAAAAGGTATCTTCTTTCTCTTTGTTTCATTGCTTCAACTGAAACGCATACTGTAAACGTTTAGCATTTCTAAACTCTGAAACGCAATGAACTACGACTATCTTATGAGGGTGAATTGTTCCACAATGCTTATTTCAAAATTGCACAAAAGCGTCATAATTTGTGATAATTCTTACATTAATTAGACGTTAAAATTGATTTATTAGTTTCAATCGATGCTGTACACGCATGTAAAGTGTCATGAAGGTACAGAATTTTAAAACTATGTGAAAATGTCATCAACGTTTGATGTTGTCGCTCTCTGCATGTGATAAACACAAGCATCACTTCGTGGCAGCCTGTACGGTTCGGCAGCAGTTAATCAGCTCCGTGACGGCGTTTGTATTCAGACATTTACAGTCCGGGGTAATTACTGCACAAAATTCAAAGGAATCAAAAGTACAGTTATATGTTTTATTACTTTGCGAACGATTGCATTATTATGAAATGTATTAGTATAGAGCATTAAAGCATACACTGAAACTATATAATAGGCACACTCATATTCAAGATGAACATCAGTGAAACTCTTTTTCAAGAAATTTGAAATTGACTCATGTAATAGGCCTGCGAAGCAAAAATAATAAGCATTTAAAGCAAAATTTTTGAATAACTTTTCAATGTCGTCTCCACCGCGAACTTCGGCTCGATTTCTGATTCAGGAGTGTGAGCCCGGGGGATGTTGGTGTCCTTCAATTACTTAAAAATTCTATTTCTCTTCAGAAATTTAATATAATGATGACTTTTTGTTTAACTTATCAACAATGAAAAATGCGTTCCTGCATTTCTGCGAATAATAAGCAAACTTATCGCAGTTTTAGAGGCAGCCATGTACCATAGTCTTGAAGAAAAGCAACATAAAAAGCTTTTTTTCGTCTAGCGCTCTCTCCAATGGGATATTCTTCATGTCACATCTCATCGCGATTTGAATTCAATTCTGTTCATTAGAATCGAACTAGATCTTGATTATAAGTCCGGCCAACAGCATGAGATTCTACAGGGTGCAAGGTCGAAAGTGAAACTTTAATGTAATGATGTGATTGTGCTGTACATCTTATGGCTACTAGGAAACTGCGCGTCTGGCGAGTTCTGAATTTTCTGGTCCTACCCTCTTTGTTCATCTTGTCAAGCAGAAGGAAGACATGCGCAAATCTAATGGGAAGCATGCTGAGACTTCGGTAAAATAACATTTGTCTGTGCTTTGTACGTTAAGACTTTTGAAATAAATTGAAATAAAGTCATTATCAATTAGCGGAGACTCATTTAGCCAGTTGACAATATTTTCTTGATGAAGTTGGTTATCACGTAATCGTAGCATTAGCGCTTACGCAACAAAATATACAATGATTTTAACAAGGATATTATTTATTCATATAGAACATGAAACCGACGGGCTAATATTGATTTTGAACTAACGGACACGGAATTAATGAGGAAAAGTAGAACATTTCATGTCTTCGAAGATGGTAGATTGTTCCCAGAGTGGAGTAGATCTAGAAAATGCTACATGTTGATTGTCAATTCAGTTTTCATTAAGACAACGATCTACATGTATGTTTCGAGATCTAAACCGCATCCATACCGGGTTTTGATTCGCCGAATCCCATGAAATTCACGGACTACTTATTTCGTGTGCGAACTTTTTAATGGTAGTATTCAATTACTCATATTCGCTCTTCTTCGTACTATGAATTTGAATTTTTAGAGGTGCGCAGCAAAAATGCGACAAAGAGGACCACTGGAGTGGATAAGGTTAACAAGATTCTAAAGTGAAGCATGCAGATGCCGGTGCCTTGTAGTTCAATTTGTAATGATTCGCGGTTATAATAATTTCTTTTTAAGAAAAGAGACACATAAATGATGTGAATTCATATCGATGCTTAAATTTATCATCATGAATGAGAAGATTCTAACATAGATATTGAGCGATTGACTACATACTTGGATTAATAAATACGGATTATGAATACCGTATTTCTTTGAATAAGAGACGCACGCGTCTCTTATTTTTTTCAGATCCCTGATTGATGCGTCTCTTATTCAGGGGCGCCTCTTATTCAAGGGCGTCTCTTATTTATCAAATGTTCAAGTTTTCATTCTTTCATTAGAAAAAGATGTCTTAGTTTTTTGCTACATCTCTTAGGTAAACTTTGCATTCCTCACTTAGGCCTATGTCATGGGTAAATTTCGCCAGTAATTTTTCTTACATATATACGCTTTATCATAATTCAGATATTTTGGGAATGAAAGGAGTTTTATGGTTTGTAGTAGCA
Source organism: Prostheceraeus crozeri (assembly GCA_907163375.1). Lineage (NCBI taxonomy): Eukaryota > Metazoa > Platyhelminthes > Polycladida > Euryleptidae > Prostheceraeus > Prostheceraeus crozeri. The sequence goes on from CAJQUW010009328.1 coordinate 298,823, forward strand.
TATCTTGTAGATTCATCTAATACATTCATATACCAGTACATGTTGGCCACTATACATGTAGACTAGATCTGAATTTACCGAAACGAAAATACCGATAATCAAGTAGTATTTATAGCAAAAGTTACCGACCAGTACATGACTCCAAATGCAAAGGAAGCTACCGTATAATTCCTCCTTAAATGGTAGATGAAGTAACCTTAAGTAGGCTTGCATGTACGTATGTACAACATGCATGTACTGCAAGTACAACAACAAGATGCCTTATATATTATACAATATTGATCATGATACCCGGTATTTGCTAGTAGACTGACATATTTTACTGAGATAAGTAGGACTAATAATTGCTCAGGCGGATGTAGCTACCACATTACAATAGCCTGCATGTAATATGTCTATAGCAGTCTATTTTTTGTACATGCGTCTCTTATTCAAGGGCGTCTCTTATTAAATTTTTTCCTCTCACGGATGCGTCTCTTATTCGAGGGCGTCTCATATTCAAAGAAATACGGTACTTCATGAATCTCAAACTGGGTTCCGGAAAGGGCATTCAACCGTAGACAATATCTCAATGATATTGAACAACTTTTTTTAAATTTAACAAACTATTGCCTCTCCAAGGTTGTCATGACACGGAGGATTTGTAAAATACTATTCTTCCTTCTGTATTGCTATCATGATTAGTCAAATCCGTGTAAATTTCTCCAAGAGTGCAAAAATTTGCATATCCACATATGTCACAGGGTCTCAACTCAAATTCATTTAATAAAATCGAAACTGCATGCACATTGTGGATTTAATTAATGCTGATCAGGTAGGTTGCTACTCATACTTACATGTATATGCTTGCTCTATGGGTTGATAGTCCATCTAATAAGTACCTTATGCGAGCTGATTAAGAGAAAGTCAAGATGCTCAAAATCTACTCATTTTCGTTTAACGTTGAATATTGTTCATCATGATGAAAGCTGAGCTACATTAAAAATGCGACTCAGAAGTGAGCATTCTTCCTGCTCCAAGTCAGAAGTCTACAAGGTGTTGGTCAGAAATATTAATATTTCATCCTCATCACCGTTTCACCGATTCACCGATATAATTTTGAGATAATGTTGATGAGGACATCAAAGATGAGCTATCTGTTGTTTGAACTCGCGCTATTTTATGTTGAGATGATATATTTCATTACAAACACCGCTGACCTTCGATGGGTGATGGGGGAACCATCACACAATTGCGCCGTAGACATTCGACCTACTAATAAGTTATTAGACATTACAAATACTGACTCATGAAGATGGTGAATCCTATCCTTTCATTGCTCTCTTTCAATAGGAATACGAACCTTGTATGCGGTATCTTGAATAAGACAATGAAAAGGCGGAAGTCTATCATCGATTTGTTGCCAGCAAAGCTTGTCGCTTGATAGCTGAAATGGCAGAGAATGAAATACAGACCGGGCGTACAATATGCCCATAGCAATTCAAAAGAACGCGTCATTCTAACATGATTGGCTAAACTATAAATCAAGCAATGACAAGATATAAGGGTGATAAGAAAAACCCACAGAATTAGACAGATCGTCTCTTCTCCTGCTTGACTAGAAAGGAAGCATTGGAACATGTAACGTTTATGAAATGGCACAATCTGCTGACATAATACCATAGCAATTGAACAATGAGCAGCCTGTTCAACATTTCAGACGCCAAATTGTGCGAAGTTTCAGTGACTGTTATCAACCGGATCACACAGCAAAGAGACAGACGATGTCAAGTTCTAAAGAGAAGTTTGTGAACGTTTTATCGTGCACCTGTCAACTTTTTAGTAATGATCGGAAGGTCTAACATTATCGAGAAAACTTTTGCGTAATGATCTGAAATCTTCGAATCTGAAGGAATCGTGGCGATCGGTGCATTTTGAAGGAATTCACAGCAATCCGCAAGCGACGCACGACTATTTTTCCTATCTTAGCAAGGTATTAAAAATTTCTTTTTGCCGACTTAGCCGACTTAGTAAGTTCCTGCATGTGCCATCTGTTTTGAATCAGTCTGCATTTCTATCAAAGTGACACACTAAAACAATTTAATTCTGTGGGAAAACCTGTAAAGTAGTACGATTACAAAAATATAAAAGAAAGCGCTGAATTAATACACAGTCAAATGAATATTCCTTCCTCCTTAGCAAGTTATGTGGGACGAACGAAACATTCATTGGGAAGAAGAGTCGTCGAACATCCTCGAAGTGGAGCCTTCAGAAACGATCTTGGCCTCGGTCCAAAGCCGCTCCCAGCTCGGCCATTATTCGCCATGTCATGACTTGCTCCATAACTCAAAGTAAATTCATTTCAGTATTGTCAAACAGTGCCGGTCTGTATTTGAATTCCGTATTGTCGAAGCCGTCCAGATTCGCCTTACATCTCCAGTTTTGTGTGCTCAGAAGGAATATTTGACTCTGTATTAGTTTAGCACTTTCTTTTCCCTTTTTTGTACTCGTACTACTCTAAAGCGTTCTTCTGATGTGCTATGGACATTTTGTGCGCCTGGTCCTTATTTCAATTTCTGCCTTGTCAGCTATCAAGCTGTGGCAACGACAAGCTTTGCTGGCAATAAATCGATGATAGACTTCCTCCTTTAGAGTGTCGAATACGAATCTTGATATAATTCTTATTTTCTCACAAACATATTTCAGCATTACCAGCAACATTTGAACTTTTTTATACCAGGAACGAATGTTGTCTGTATTGGATCAATGACAGAACCTTTATGCAGGTAAACAAAGTAAGAAAAATATACGAAAAAATCTTTCTGTTTTCCCTTAGAATGACTACTATTGAAGAGAACATCTTCTCCTGACAGAATTTTTATTGTATCAAGATTGCAGTTGGCCAATAGTTACCTCAAGTGACAATCAATTGCTATCGATTGGAAAATGGCATACAGGGTCACCCACATAGGACGTCCTCACTACTTGGCATGAGCAGTGGCTAAATAAACATTAAATACATCGTCAGAAATCCGCGTTTTTCCTCTAAACGACACAATAGGGGAACAACTACTGTATTTGAGAATATAGCAATACACCAAATTTTGCAGAAATACATGTATACGCATAAATAAATATGCGGGAAGCAGAAAGGCCATCAAGTGTGTTGTTTGGTAATGACGGTAGCAACAACGCTACATTGCACACTTTGCGTATTGTGTGAACTACAATTAATGGTTATCCTTCAATTTTATCAAATCACATCTTCAAACCTAATGATTGTTCATGAATATATTATATTCATGAAAAAACTTCGAACAGAGTTGACAGAAATAATGTTTTGTCCAAAAGATAGTCTGAGACATGAAGAATAACAGTTCTGCTGAATTTAAAGAAGTCGTATAGCTGCAAGTTGGAATTTTTGACATTGTGAGAGAAATTTCTATCACCGAACGACAGATGTTGATAATAAAAATGAGAGTGTAATCATTTTTCAATGTGACACCCACTTCCAAGGAATATATTGAAAATGAAATATTCGTTCCGATGTAAGTAGCTCACATTATGTCCGCGTGATATCAATTGTTCAATTTTTATCATGAATGTCAATCCCATATCTGGGATTTTTTCGAGTCATCATACGTGCGTGTTTTTCATTACAAAGAAAGTCTACATACAATCAATTGGAATGATCTCACTCTCTTCAACATCTCATGATCATCAATCAATATAGCCTACTAAACATAGTTCAGAGCATTCCCGGATACGCAGTGATGTAGTGGCATAAAAAGTACTTTGCGAACATTGCCAAAAAGTGCGCACATGAGCAAATAGTTGGCTTGATGCATGAGGCTCTTATCAAAACCCGGCTATTCAACACATGACTTAGCGGCTGGGCTATGCAAAAGCTTCATGCATTAACTCTGAATCTAATGATTAAATCAAACGCAGTTCACTGCAGCTTTGAAGCACATTTCCATACGGCAAAATCCTGTTTTTGCACGACTGTCTCGAAAAGCCATATCTTGATTAAGCGGAGTGCACCGTGGATGCATTGAATTGCTTGATCGATTCACTGAATGTCGTTTGCCTGAAAGCTGCATCATAATGTGCGTGCGTCAAGTCATACTTCATGTGACACGTGGGTATAATCATAGAAATAAATTTATTTGAAATTGACTAGAATGGAAATTGACTAAAGGTCGCGGCACATCCGGAGGAACTAAGTTGAGGCATGAACCATCAATGGAAAGCTTAGTAGTGGCTAGAATTATGTCTCAGTAAGATTCGACCACAATCTACTTCATGAAAACAGAAGGGATTGAATTCGTCAGAGGCAACAAAATATTTACAAATATTTTCAAATTCAAATTGTAAATATTTTGCTAACCTTGAAGATAAATGCGCTTAGCAGTTGAAATTCATTGGTTTGTATAGCTTGAATTAAGATCAATTATGAGGAGTTCCTTATATACTAGCGAATTCGACGCTTAGTGATGCTATTCTGGTAGCAAAAGGGCTTGATTAAATAGCAAAAATCGAGATGAAGATAAACAAGTGCGCACTGTAACACGGAGTTAAAGTCGAAATCAAATTGAAATAATTGCTGTTGGGTCTTCACCCTCGCTAGTAATTCATCGTTGAATGATCGTAGATATATGATAGCTTTTAACTTCCACAATCAAAAAATAGTGATGTCTTAAAAATCAAGGCTAAATTGTGACAATTGTGGACTTTAATAACTTAACTTAACACCGTCATATCTGTGAGAGTGAGCAAATAAAGCATCTTGAAGCACTTGAGTGAACGTACAGCTCTTGAAATATGTACAGAATTTGTTCACTTCTTGAAATGTTTCAGGAAACTTTGTTTATGTAAGACATGCATGGTCATAATTGCTATTCCGTAAGATTTTATCAATCTGTCTGTATACAATTTACTCAAAAAAAGTATGTGTCATAAAGATCACGACATTTCAGTTTTTCTTCACAATGACGAGTCAATTAGCACAATGATTTGGATGAAATATTCATACTCAGCTACCCAATGATGGTAGATGAACAAACATACCAGTGCATGCGAAATGAAAGCAAAGCGTCGCTGCCTAAACTACATGTACTTCAAAACTCATTATCCTTATGATCATGTAAATATAATGTGTGCATCTCTTGTGAACATAATTTGCTTATGTAAATTATTTCTTGCTTTCTTTTTATGTATCTATCTTCCTGTCTTTGTTCCAACATCTGCAGTTTATGCTGCTAATGCAGAAGTATATTGCAATAAGATGGCCATCTCCAAGTATGTGCTTTCCGCACAACGTGCTCACCTCTTATCGATATTGAGTTTCGCTGCATACCTGCGTTACATTTCGGTGATTGGACATGTTTCATCTTAATTGCAACAGCCTTTCATACACACAGTAGACAGCAGAATAATAAAATTCAATTGTCTCCTTGTTTTATCAGTCATAAAAGTTTCATTGAGATATTAGACTACACCAAATCCTCACCCTTTTTACATTGGTTTTGATGACCCTTGAAGCTTGATATGAATAAGTTTTCCATAGAAACGAACTCTTGAGGATCAGTGAGATAGTCAATCGAAATAGAACGTTTAATGCAGTAGTCCTTATGGAAAAATTTAGGCAATCTAAATTTCTGACGTATCTGATTGGAAAGAAACAGTCAATGTAGTGGTGTCTGCCTCAAGCCAATTTAAATGAATCATTCATGCATCACGCTCAAAGCGTTAAGAATAAATTTTGATGAAATTTGAACTATGACCGACTTCTGTCGATGTCACTGTGAAGTTGATTCTGCAGGGAACGCCAAAATGAGACTTTCACAGAATAATGTACATCACTTGGTGAACACGAATCTATATGACTGCGGAGCTCTACCCGATTCCTCCCTTTTTCAGATATGATCAAACACATATAAATCCAATGGGAAGGAGATTGAACTTTCAGTAAAAATGAGATTTTCTGTGTTTTCGTTGAATAAAAGAAAAATGCTAAGTCTAGAATCATTGGTTTCTAGCAAAGAATTGGCTGTTTTCTATCTTTCTATTTTTTTGCATGAGCTACTACCATAATTCTCATCAATGTGCGAGAATGTGGTTACATGTGGCCAAACGTGGTCAAAATATTGTGTTTACCGACATAAGACGGCTTTCTAATTCTGAATGTGTCTAGTTTCATAGACAAAAGGTTTATGAACATGGTAAGAAATGGCTTGAACACTTTTCATGTCTAAAATTGTGGCTTCACTTTTTCACTTAATCGGAGAAAACATATAATATTTCATTTTAACCGAAGTCTGCAATCTGCTTCCCATTGGTTATGCATGTATCTTTCGTTGATGCGGTCCGATAAGAGCGGAAACCCGACAGACACGCTGATTCCATTTTGTGGTGTACACATCATTCTGTGAAAGTCTCATTTACGGCCCCGTTCCTTGCAAAAGCTCGTTCTGGTTACCCTACAATATATTTGGTGGAGTAGGTTTTTATGGACTTTCTGACCTATTCCCGTTGTTGCTAACAGATAAATACAATGTAGCAAATGTAAGCCAACTGTACACTATGTAGTGTGTGTGTTCTGGTTGATAGCTTCGCTATAATCATTTGCAGGCTGGTCTTTCAATTTACTCGCCTTGATCAATTCGAAGCCATTATCAGTAAATAGATTGAAGTTCAGACAATTGTGACTGACTAAAACAGCACAGAATGAGTGGTTTGCTTTCACAAAATGTATAATAACTGAAGTGTACATAGATTTCAGTAATTTTGATGAAGAGATAATCCTTCGTAGCTACTCTATTTAGAAGCATAATTAATAATGCCTTTTACAAATTTGATTTCCCTCATAACTTTGTTTGCTAAAGTTCAAGTGAGTCTGCGCTATACTTATGTCTTCCAGTCTGATATTGCATTGCGTAAATTGAAATCTTATTTTAATGGATAAGCAAACAGAGCATATTACAAGAGCAAGTGAAACAAATATATTACATACTATGCAAATAAAAATTCTTCACATTCTGCACTTTTCAAATCAACTATAAAATATACACGACTAAATTTGATAGAGAATGGTTGATTTTGAATAATTTTGTACATCGAAGTCAGAAAAACGGTTGTGATGTTAATTACGTATTCTAGAAGTGATCTTTCGAATTTCAAATTTAGATTTTCAATATATATATTTTTAATCTGTTTGATTAGAGATACAATTAGGCAGCACATCCTTGATAAACATGTATACAGATGTTTTAAGAAGAATCATCTGATTCCACACAATACTCATCTATTGGATGAACCCAGTGTCTCGAAATAAATTTTAAAATACTTATAGGTAAAACTAGTTTTATACAATTTTTACAGCGAATTAAACAGGGCTGCAGATTTGAAATTAAAGAGGCAATGTGAAGGATAAGATTCACATGCCTCAACTTCCAAGACATCTGACGGAAGCTCGACATTGCATTACTTAAACAGTAGCGACCACAGAAATAAACTGTTTATCTGAAATTCGCTAGAATGGAAATTGACACAAGGTCGCGGCACATGCGAGGGAACTAAATTGTGGCATGAAGAACCAATTAAAAGCTTCGATTTACTCATGTGACTGATTCTAACCCAATGACACAGACGTTGGCAGGTGCATCTAAGTGAAAATGCGTGCGATTTATGTGCCGTTATTGTGCTTTGCATGAAGCTTAATTTCCATTCTAGAGGTTTTATTGTTGTCAATTTCTATGGTAGCGACAGTGGAAACGACATGCTTCGTGACGTAGAGCCTATGTCATGAATCGGACTGTCTCGTCTCGATGTTTGACGATTATATGGAACACCAGTAAATTTTGTAAACATAAATTGCCCAAATTTTCACATTTTTGAAGATGTGTGCCCGGACACATAATAAACCACAAATCCATTTACATCGTGATGTACATCACTCGCTATCTCTACAAGTATTTTAAGACTTATTGAGAAACTATGTATGCCTTATTGTACAATTGAATCGGATGATTACTTTTCAAACACAATCAAATATTTCAGATTAAGTGGATTCAAAACGCAGTTTTAGTTTTAACTTCAATTTTAATCTTCAAAATCTTAAAGTTCAGATAAAAGTTTTAGTTGCAATTAGACAGAGTTAAAAGTTATAGAATATCGTCTCTGTGGTTATCATTACTATTTCTGACAGGGTTATTGGACACAAAAAATGAGTAAACTGCTGGTAATACCCAATGTAACTTCAATTCAAAACGCATCAAAGAAACAGCCAATGTATTCAACATTTTTCTTCCTGGAATTGTCATTCAGATTGGAACTATTTCGCATATTATCAATCGACGACACGATCTGTAATTTTCACATCATCATAAGATCGACGTGTGCCTCTATAGAGGTCGATGTAATATCATAATCACATTCCAATAACCTTCCCAGCATGCTGCATGCCATAGAAATATTAAGATTTGATGAGGTCGGACAGTGTGACCGGAGGCCGTCTGAAGAGCTCTGATAAATCAAAATAGCTTTCAAGATTTGATTCCATTTTTGACATTATCCATAGAGTAAGGATATATAGGTAGAGTGTCGACTCAAAAAAGTATCTGTATACAGTGAAAATTTTTTTATGAAAAGATTCAGTTTTTTGCGGAGATTGCGTTCCCGTGGTCCAAAAAATTATTTGAGCAGTTATAAAAAAGTCAAAATTTTGCCAATTTATATACTACCGAGATGACTCCTCTATGTAAGTAGTATGCAACAAGTTGGATAACAAAAGGAATGAATAGTTGCTAATAAGCATCCTAACTAAGCGGAAATTGAGCTGATTATCAAGGGAATTTCATGTTCCGTTTTATAATGAGGTCGATGTACAGGGTGATTCCGATCTTCCCGTCACTTTTCAAGTAAGGACTACAGCTGTATCACATGTCTGGCTGTAGTGATGGTTCATGATCTTGTGATCTGCATTTCTGCTGATACGTTGAAATTGTTTGCCCATATTACATATCATCAGCCGCATTCAGCATAGATATCTAGTAATTGCTTGCTTTGAGCGACACCATGCAAAGTTTGGCTGAAATTTATTTACTATCAACCACAGAAATTGACAACAATAAAACAATGCACAATAACGGCACATAAAGTATCATTCCATCTCTTCATATCCTGAAGATGCAAGGCGTGTATATCATAATCACATTCCAATAACCTTCCCAGCATGCTGCATGCCATAGAAATATTAAGACTTGCTGCGGTCGGACAGTGTGACCGGAGGCCGTCTGAAGAGCTCTGATAAATCAAAATAGCATTCAAGATTTGATTCCATTTTTAACATTATCTGTCTAAAAGTTCATCACTTATGGATAACATTATATTACAAGATTTGGCATAATCTGCTTGGTCTAAGCAAGATGACATGAAAAGTTGCGATCCAAAGATTAATCTGGTGTGTACTTTAGGGATAACCATCACTTCAAGTTGACTTCATGTATTCAGTTTACAGGAGGGCGCAACTGACACTTTCGATGGTGAAACAAGAGTTGCTTATAAGTGAAAGTTTGTATCTACACAAAATTAGTGCTCGTGCGCGCATAAATCAGTCTACCTGCAGCAACCTTGTAATTTGACACGGAAAATGTACTTTGATAAACAATTTCTCTACCCATTCGTAATGCAAAAAGCTATAGATAGAGAGATGTCAAATTCTTGAACGCTGTGTGTTATGTCGACTAGCGTGCAAGACTAAATTTATTCCTTGAATAATTAATATTTTCCTGTGAGTTAGAGGCATGAAAAACAATGTAATAATTGATTCCTAAGTTCCATCTTAATATTTTTAAGTTTTGTTAACTAACGTATACCGGTATGTCTTCAACAAAACAGTTTACTCCCTCATCTCTCTTTCTATCTTCTCACACATAGCCTACATACACAATACGAGTAGGAATACTGACATTAAATATTTCCATTTAGATAGCGAATCACTTAAAGCACAATTAAAACAATCCAATTAATGTTTATTAATCAGACTTGTATTGTAATTGTAATTGAAATTACAATTATTGCAATTAGTAAACAATTACGTCTAGCTAATGAGTAATTTGAAATTGTAATCAATGAATCACTGTTAGCACGCTATCCGCTAAACGGTGATGCCAAGTAGTTCACTTACTAATTGAGTACTGCAATCCTGTAAACTGTTCAGTTGACATCCCAAAAGCGATGACAGGAAATAAGGAAAATACACCCGAAAGTGCGGAGTTATTGCATTGTTTTTCATGCCTCTAACTCACAGGAAAATATTAATTATTCAAGGAATAAATTTAGACTTGCACGCTATTCGACATAACACACAACGTTCAAGAATTTGATATCTCTCTATCTATAGCTTTTTGCATTACGGATGGGTAGAGAAATTGTTTATCAAAGTACATTTTCCGTGTCAAATTACAAGGTTGCTGCAGGTAGACTGATTTATGCGCGCACGAGCACTAATTTTGTGTAGATACTAATTACATTTTGCTAGTATTCTGAAACTGGTCTTAATAGTTCTACCTACATTGCAGATTCACTTCAAAAGAATAAACAGAAGATAGAATGAACTTATTCATTCCTGAAGCTTTGTATTCGAAGTGCACAAATTAAATGGTAGACACACGCTCTATATATCATAAGACTGATAACTTCATAAACTTGAGTTTTCCACGGTCTATCAGACACTTGGTACCTATTAAATGAAGAATATTCCCGTAAAGTCACATAAATCAACAGTAAAACCTGTTCAGCTTGTTTTCGAGATGGGGATTCGGCAGATGACTTTTCACAAACAAAAAATGTTGGCGGCATTATCGACATTTGTCCTTTAATGTGATTCCTTTAAATATCGAAATCATGTTTGTGTGAAATCATCGTACAGAACTACTATACTACAATCAAACAATTAGATTTGAATGAGATGAACCTTGTATAAGCTTGGAAACAGATAAAGCGTAACATTGAAGGATTCCTGCGAACTGGTGCAGAAAATGTTCGGAATAACACATTGGCAATGGTTATTAGGACGGAAGCTACTGGCACTTTCTTCTTAAATTCCCGCACAAGGGGCTTAATAGCATGGATTTGTAGATCTTGAAGCGCTGAATACAAAAATCAAATTCTTGAGTGTCGCAGCCAGTCGCTTTACCTTATAGGTAAGGTTGAAGGATTCCCATTGAAATCCAATGGTAAAATTCAAAAAATATCTATGGATTGTGAAACATTCGGGAATTTTCGCACATTTTCTTTTGCAGAAAAGAAACTGTTGATCAGAATGCCATGAAACTTGAAGCATGATTGAGTTCAGAACATCAACTTCGATAAAAGTTGAAGTGAGTCACATGATTCAGTATTTGATGTTTGAGAGCCTCTACAAAATGAGTAAAATCGCCAAAATTAAGTCAAAACATGAGATTTACCCACTTTGTAGAGGCTCTCAGACATCAAATACTAAATCATGTGACTCACTTCAACTTTTATATCAAAGTTGATGTTCTGAACTCAACCATGTTTCAAATTTCATGGCATTCTGATAAATAGTTTCTTTTCTGCAAAAGAGAATGTACGAAATTGCCAAGTGTTTCACAATCCACAGATATTTCTTGAATTTTGCCATTGGATTCCGATGGGAATCCTTTGACCTTATTTATAAAGCGACTGGCTGTGACACTCAAGAATTTGATTTTTGTATTCAGCGTTTCAAATCCATGCTATTATTCGAATTAAGACAGGACACGGTCAAAAAAATTCGAAGGATTCGAAGGAAACGGAAGATACCAAAGTTAAACAACTACCCTATATACAGGATGGCCGCCAACAGGAGGTTCTTCATACTTCAGTTGATGCTAAAAACAGCTTTCGTCTCTCCTTGAAATTTATTGACCAGATTAAAATAGTTAATTAAAAGATATGTACAACCCCTACGCGTTTCGAGCGTTCGCTCTTCCTCAGGGGGTAATTCGCTAAAAACCAACCCGTTTTTAAAACCCGTTGGTTTTTAGCGAATTACCCCCTGAGGAAGAACGAACGCTCGAAACGCGTAGGGGTTGTACACATATTTTTTTTTAATATTTTTATCTGGTCAAAAATTTTTCAAGAGACGACGAAAGTTTTTAGCATCAACTGACTGAACTACCCTGAACTTGTGGAATAATCCTGTAAAATTAAAAAATTAAAATAATTAATACGAATATAAATAATACAATATAACTACATACAGGAGAGAGGAGGATAAGGAAACTGAATCACGAATAAAGGCTATCCGACTCAACCCTTATCAACTTAGAAAAATAAATAAATACTTATGAACATAAATTATTTTTTTATTTTAGAATCGAAGATAAAAAAAAAGAGTTCGGCAGAAGAAAAATAACTTAAATTAACAAATGGTGATGGAAAAAAAAAAGAAAACCAAAAAATTAAAGATAGCTATGTATGGAGCCATGTGAGAAGCCATGTGGCTGCATGCAAAGGTGGTTTTTCGTCCCCTAACCTCAAACCTATACCACAAAGCATGCCAGCCAAAACATAAAAAGGTCACGACATGGAAGGTCTCTCACCAGAGGAGAGGAAACATAGCAGAAATGAGGCGAAATACGGAATTTTTAGGACAAAAGGAACCACATGAATCTGGAACAATTTTTTTTAGTCCAACATGCTAATGTTGGAGGGCATCTGGAGGGGCGAAAAACAACCAAACTTAAAAACGAGAAACCTATTCTTTGAGAAGGACTTTATGCAAGAACTAACCAGCATATTAACCCGTAGTGATAATTTGGACCAGCAGTGATATACTATGTATTTTTTATTCGAGATGAAGGTTCTATAATAGCTCTTCTATAATATAAAGCTCTTGGAACTGCTAAAAATTAACTCACATAAGTTTTTCAAGGAGTCCTTAACCTGTTCTAAATTAAGATTCGTATAGAGTGTGGAGAAATCATATGCTTGTAAGGAGTGGCAATTCAAACCCAACATCCTGTCTAGAAATTCCCCAGAAGAGTTAATGCTCCAGAAGGCGTTCACACCCGAATTATGCTTGATAGAAAGGCAATAACTACTTAGCCCCTTGTGCGCGAATTTTGGAAGAAAGTGTCAGTAGCTCCCGGACTATCTGGCAATCACCACATTCTCATAAGAAATCAACTTCTTGTGATGAGAATGCTAGCATTATAGTTTTAGAGATATTTGCACTGTTTGCTCTCAGATTTCATGATCAGAACTCATTGATTCAAGAGTTGGTACAGTAAGCAGCAATCCCATAATTGTTTGCCTATTAATTAACAGAACTTTTGTAATTTGACATCGACCCTTCTTATTTGTATAAAATTGTGAAACGTGTGTACAAAAGTTATAACCTATTGCGTCGAACTCAGAAAAATCCTTCCTGCTCCAATACAGAATTCAGGCGTGTTTCAACAAACCGTATTGACTTATTTAGAAATTTCGCTATCAAACATATCTCTATCATGACTGGCAAATAAGTGGACATTCACAGTAGACATGAAGCTCGTGAACTAGCAAATATTTTTTGTGTTGCCATAGAACACGCTGTAGTCTAGTATTTGCTCTAACAAACTTAATTACGGAAATCTAAAAACGGAAACATTTGTCTGTAATGAATAGATGTTCACATTAATTTGACATTGAAAATCGATCGCAACAATTTTCAAAAGTCAAAGGTTGAAAGAACATTTTAAAGCAACTGGATATTTATGGTCTGCCAACATTTGTCTGACACAAATTATGTTCAAACGTCTTGACGCTCAATTGTTTTTTCACTTTACTGAATCTATAATCAAATATGTGATGAATATGTTGATTGTGGTTTAACATTATGAAATGAAAACTGCTTTCCTTTGGATCCAAGCCATGCACAAAATCATTGATTTTGTAAGAAGCAAGCATTTCTGTTATTTTGATTGTTTAAAGCCTTCATCGATTACGGCCTCCGAACTTTTGAAGAGGCCGGCACTGTCGAAAGGTGATGCGAGTTAATACGTGTAAGATTTTCGTGGTAATATGGCAGCAACAATGCATTTTTCTGATAAAATTTTGTGACATTTTTGCTTTTGGGAATAGGCTTTTATTGTCTCATTCCAATTCATTCACAAAACTTATTCATGATTGCTTACTGAAGTTTCTAAATTGGTGATCAAACACGAAATTCTGTTTACAAAAAGAGATGAAGGACTTGGTGAAAAACAGTAGATTACGACATTTGCTTTCGCAATGGAGATGGCTTTGCAGAATTAGTTGACAGGAACAGAAGAGGTCATTATAATATAGACCATCATTCTCTGAAAGGTAGATAAAATTTCCTGAATTGCTGCTCACAGTTTAGCTCATTGCTGAGCAAATCTATTTCCCTATATCTTTTCTTCCATGAAGTAATACCGAGCATGACTTTGCTGGTCGATTCCGGAAAGTATAGAGAAATTTCGTTTTCTGTATTTTATTTTAATATTTTGGAGCTTCGTATACACTTTTGAAATTTTATTTCGGAATATTTTCGCAAGCTCATTTGCATGCTTATAACTGAGATATCGAGAGACGACTTTCATTTAAATTCAGATTCAGCAATAGCAATATAAGTGTTGCTTTGTTATGTAATCCGGTACAATAACAATAAATATGACAAACATGTAGCACGCTAATAATCTGCTTTGTGTTCAAATGCATAAGGCTTTAACCACACTGTTAGCTTTTCCAAGCGTTTCCGAGCAAAGCGTTTTGCAGCAAATATAAAGTCATCACTACAGCAGTTGTAGACTGCCACACTGCGAGCAAAACAAACCAGAACGATTAACAGCTTACGGACATACATTTGCTCGGGACACATCTGCTTGCTTTGCTTTCAGTGTGACTGAGGCCTAATGCTTCTCATAGATCTGAGCATTTTACAAGCATTCAGTCGATCGTTTGGAACTTCATGCTTTCAGCACGCTGTCATACTTTGATGCTTCAATCAACCATTTAGAAAATTAAGTACAAGTAACGTTTCAATCTGTTCATCATATCACTGCTGTCGCTAAATAGAAAAAAGAATTACCAGATAGAGCGCTAAGTTAGCGTCTCCTTAACGTAAACCTTCATGAAATGACGCTATGTCAGTTAGACTGAGTGTCACAGAACGCTTTGGACAATTTCAGTGGATAATTGCCATTGATATTAATTCGATTTCTATGGCTTGTTGATTGTTTCATTATAGATATCTGAAGGTGAGCGTTATGTTCGCACCGTCATCATGCCGTTGTTTATCGAAATAATTTGCAAGTGTTTCAGAATAACTCCATACTTAAAAGCACTGTAAATATCAATTGTTCTATTTCTATGTCCTGAAATAAACGTCTGCATACAACGAATACATTGCATACAACCACAGTCCGATAAGAAATTTCAACAGCCATGTAGCGATAAATTCTTTGATAATACATATTGTTTCATAAAAAATGGATCACCCTTAAACATCGCCGTAACTTCAACTTTGTCTAACTCCGCCAAACTTGAACGAATTTCTCTGAAATTTGGAAGATATGTCAGTTGTGCTCACTAATATGATTGTTAGAAATTTCAAGCATGAATATTGAGTTGTTTTCCTGTTATAGATAAAAAAGTAGTAGATAATTTGATCTTCATTTAGCAATGTTACACAAAATCATACCTCACTCTTATAAAATTACATTTGTTTCCTTTGTTATGTAATATTTTGTTCTACAAGCCAAAAGCTATCAAGCAAAACAAAAATAAAGAAAATCGGTCAATCAGAGCCAGTATAGCACCATTATTCATCAACAATAATGTAACTGCTACATGTAATTAACTGGACTTCATGTTCCATAGCTTCCTGACTTCGTTGCAGTGGTGTTGGCAGCACTCCTGATTGCTTTCAGCCAGAAATCTATCTCTTACCGGTTGAAAACAATACAAAGCACAAATGAACAATAACGAGATCGCATTCACAAAAGGCAAAGTGTCAGCCTTGCTAGAACTAGGGTTTTCTTTGAGAGCTACAAGCAAGCGACTAAATGTCCCTTACACAAATGTGCATCGATGGCATAATGATGATTTTTGACTCTGTCGTAAAGAGGGCTCTGGCCGTCCACGCAAAACATCCAAACGTAGAGACCGCCTAATTTTGAGATTTGTTAAAGTTGATCCAAGTCCCTCGTTAACTGATATGGCTGCACTAGTCTCGTCTATTTCTAAGTCCACTATTCGTAGAAGACTTATTGAGTCGAATTTCAAGAGCTGTAAGAGGCCCTCTCAGATCGAATTATCAGATCAGCATACAAAAAGACGTCTCAGATGGGCAATGAGTCATTGTCACTGGCGAAATCAATGGGATCGGGTTGTCTAGTCTGATGAGGCATCAGTCCGTCGGAAGGATAGTGATGCTCGATTGAGATTATGGATAAAATCTGATCAGGAAATTCCGAGACATTTACATCGTCTCCGGGTACAAGGTGGTACGACTCTACTGATTTGGGCTGGCATTTGGACCAATGGCCGCTCTGAACTTCACATACAGCAAGGAACCATGAATTCTGAACGCTATGTGAATGTTTTACGAATGAACATTGGCCAAATGACAGATCAACTTGGTGATCCATCGACTTGGTTATTTATGGATGATAATGCTACGTGTCACAGGAGTAGTAGAGTCAAACTTATGCAAGTCTCAGTTAGGGCTTAGGACATTATCTTGGCCAGCTCGTTCTCCTGATCTGAATCCCATAGAAAATGTATGGAGTATTCTAAAACGTAACGTTCGTCGTTCACTGCTACCTACAGATGACGTATCACAACTTACGTCACTGTTAAAAAGAGAGTGGAGAAAGTTAGATCAGTCAAAAATCAACGATATCATCGAATCAATGCCTAGACGAATTGGTAATGTCATTGACAATAAGGGTAGGGCCACAAAATATTAGCTTCTTAAGAACCTTTACTGTATCATAGCTTATCAGGTTATATAAGGACATTTCAATATATTAGGGACATGAAATAACATGAAAAATGCTTTCTGTATCATACTTATGTTTTATTTAGTCAATTTGTAGGATGATCCACTTTTTATGAAACGGACTGTATTTATTGCACGAGGAGGGTCATTTCTCGTCCGTCGAGCAATAATTAGGTAGTTATCGCACTTTAGGCTTCGTCTCGACCCTCGGGCTGGACGAATCCTAGAGTGCGATAACTATCACCTATTGTTTGTCATGAACATGGATGACATTTAATAGAGAAGTAAATAAAATGGCAGGTTGTGGATGGCGGAGGTACTAAGAACTTGCATCTTTCCTAGCTTCAAAATCCCGTCTTGAATATGAAAATTGAGGTGTACTCTGCGTGTGTCCGTAGAGCGATGATTTACGAGAATGAAATATTTGCTGCAAGGGTGATCAGATCATTAAGAAAAGCTATGGTGAGAAGAATGTGAGGTGTGAGACTGATCGATGAAAATAGAGTGAAGACCAAAAGATGATGATGAACCAGTAATGCATTTCCGATGTTCTGCGAAGAAGAAGGCTGTGGTATAGCCACATTTTGAGAAGAGAGATGACTAGACGAGGCGACAGGCAGACGAAGACCAAGGAAGGCATGGACCTAAATGCAGCAATGGTCTGCGATCGGCAGAAGTAGAGTAGTCGAGCCATCCGAAAGCAACAACCGCCTCACCCCGTTGAACATGGAAAAGGATGAAGAGTGGAGAATTACAAAATAAGTAATTAGCCACATACATGTATGTGAAGTCAGTAGTGCAGCAGCCAGTACCAGTAGCCGCATTGAAAATCGAACGTGTTGCTCTCGAAACCAACATCTGCACTTTATTTGAGAGTGTGTCAGCTTGTACCACCACTTATTTTTCAAAATAATGCAACAGTTTCCGAGAAATCTTTGATTAAAAATCAGACGTGGTGCGGATGTAAAGCTAAATTACCAAAAGATCTTGCATCGCATAGTTATGAAGTGTCAACTGCATTAACGGATAAAATAACACGTCCTAAGTATGTGCCACTCATTGTTTCTCCGAATTTCTTTAAAGTAGCTGAGAAATTCAGAGTGGTAAGAATATAAAGTTAGCCCTACAAGTAACAGAAAAATTGCATTAATCTGATTAAAAATCTATCAAAGCCAACTTGCAAAGACTGCCAGCAAGCGCCACCCCTTAGACAGCCTTAACTCTCAGTAAACTGAGAATTGATCTCCGCACGCGCACCCATCCACCATCCGTAGTATTTGTCAAAATTGCGTGTATCACTCAATATCACCCGACCAAATACATTTATTGGTAATGCATGTGGATTTCTGAGGATTCTACGGATACTTGGGGCTGTCTGAGTGATAGCAAAAGCTGACATACTTCTTGCATGTTGTCTTTGATCAATTTTTAATTGGATTGATCTATATTTTTGATTTTTGTGCTACTTACAAGTACGGCTAACTTGATATCCGTACCACTTTGAATGTCTCGTGAAATTCGGTGAAATAATGGTGGCACTTACTTAGGACGTGTTATTCCATCCGTACATGCGGTTGACACTTCATAAATGCTTTTTGGTAATTTTCACTGCTTAATTGTGCGTAAATATTGTGAAAATTGGTTGTGCCACTCAATTTTCAATGTGGTACGGATCTTGGTGCGACATACTTCACACATGTGTAACTAACTTTGCAAAAATTACTGAACACATGATTTGCCGCATGTCGGTCGGCAAGTTTTAAAAGTATCGGCATGGTTCATGGGCCGCATTTGTCATGTGGGCCGCAGCTTCCCGACCACTGCCCTACGATGTTTTTCAAGAATTGGGAACAATCAAGGCAAGGTTGCGTTCTTGGATTATTTCCTGCTGAGGACTGTAGAAACAAGGAATAGGCTTCAAGCTGCTAGCGTAAGTTAAGCAATAAGCCGCATTTGAAATTCCTATACACCTGGTAAACAGAATTTGCCATACGTCGTTTTTGATTGTGAAAAAGGCCTATGGTTTGTCTGTTATGCAAGACCGTGAGGCATGACGTAAGACTGTTCATGACTTCTCCGTCGTGCCTCCTTGTCTGACTACGCGTACGTACGGGAGCTACTGACACTTTCTTCCTAAATTCGCGTACAGAGGGCTTAATAGCATGGATTTGTAGATCTTGAAACGCTGAATACAAAAATTAAATTCCTAAGTGTCACAGCCAATCGCTTTCGGTTATAGGTAAGGTTGAAGGATTCCCATTGGAATCCAATGGTAAAATTCAAGAAATATCTATGGATTGTGAAACATTCGGGAATTTTCGTACATTCTTTTGCAGAAAAGAAACTATTCATCAGAATGCCATGAAACTTGAAGCATGATTGAGTTCAGAATAATCAGCATCGATATAAAAGTTGAAGTGAGTCACATGATTCAGTATTTGATGTTTGAGAGCCTCTACAAAATGAGTAAAATCGCCAAAATTAAGTCAAAACATGAGATTTACCCACTTTGTAGAGGCTCTCAAACATCAAATACTGAATCATGTGACTCACTTCAACTTTTATATCGATGCTGATTATTCTGAACTCAATCATGCTTCAAGTTTCATGGCATTCTGATGAATAGTTTCTTTTCTGCAAAAGAATGTACGAAAATTCCCGAATGTTTCACAATCAATAGATATTTCTTGAATTTTACCATTGGATTCCAATGGGAATCCTTCAACCGTACCTATAACCGAAAGCGACTTGCTGTGACACTTAAGAATTTGATTTTTGTATTCAGCGTTTCAAGATCTACAAACCCAAATTTAGGAATTTAGGAAGAAAGTGTCAGCAGCTCCCATCCTAACTTTTATTCATCCCAAATGAAGAAAATGATTCACTTTTAGTCGCTTGAAATGTCAGACACTGGATTTATCTTTCTGTAGTCTGATAACTCGGTCTGACTGGATCGGAAGCGGTATATAACGATGTCTGCCTTCACAACCTCGACTTCATTCTTGTCAGTGATCAAACGCCCCTCTTGATCCTTCATTCATAAATCTCCCTTTTTCTCATAACTATACATTGCCTTTCAATCCCTCACCTACTCAACGCCTCTTGACATCTGCCATCGAACTTAGTATTTCACATTTCAGTGTATTCTTTGAGAAAAGTCATCGAAGGGTGCTATTATGTTTGAAAGCATGACTAACAGCGCTTCGGTTCACGCTTTAGTCGTGTCCAGATGGAATGAATGGCAGTCATCTCTCTGTTATGGATGACGATATGTTCGAAATTGACTATTTCCATCGCCAATTTGTTCATCTTGTGATTTGCTCACATTAATTATCAAACTTCATATACGTAATCGATCACGATTTGAAAATAATCAATAAGCGAGATCGTTCACATATCCCACCAAATTAATACATTGTAAATTAGAAATGCATTTTACCTATCTGGTGGTCCTACACTCTAAATAAGCACCTCCTTCATCACACACTAAAGCAAGACACTATTCGTAACTAATAAATAATGATATAGGATTTATAAAGCAAAGCGTTTTAGGAGGCTAGCGCACAGGGTTATTGTTCTCTTTAGCATGTCAACATTCTATTTCACGCAACCTCCTGAAATTCTAGTGTGTCGCGCTTTAGGATGCATGTCTCTTCGATTTTAGGAGGTGAAAGTTTACAGTGCATCTTTGAGCTTGAAAATGAAAATATGAAGAATATGATATTTGCTGAGAATAATCCGTCCACAGAGATAAATTCCTTTGTCTGCGTGTTTGGGTCTAGAGATGGCATTGTTCAGGAGTGATGGACACAGTCAGAACTAGATACAAAGGGCAAGACGAACAATTTTCTATTGAACTCAATGAATTCTGACGAACCAGAAGATTGACAACAAATTAAACGTACATAGTCAGTGAGTTAAGATCGTGGAGACTCGAACGGTGTGAATAATATTTCCATTTGACGAATTTATCACTAACAAAAATTGAGTCAACCCTGTGAAAAAAGTTGTCGGGCCAGCAACGTTGCGTCGACATTGGGCCGACACAGTTATGGTTCCTGATTCTTCGATGTCGGGCCAATGACGTTGCATCGACATAGAGCCATCAAATTGTCGCCCAAAATGCCATTAAAATGCAAACGACAAATCCTGCATGAAAAGCTCACCTACAGCATTGAGACAACCCAATAATATCCATGTTATAATAATTGGATATTATTATATATAATAGTTACTATATACATAATATATGAATATCAGGTATAATAATTATTCCTGATGCATTCGGGCCATTAATGGGCCGACACATCTTTTTACACAGGGGATATGCACTTTTCACTTGACAGGCCTGCCTTCAATCTGACTGATGAGGTTTGTGTGTTCACTGATGCGAACTACTTCTGAAATCCGCGTGTTTGGTCAATCACACAAACCGAAGAAAGACAAATCTGTATGTCACTTTCTAAAACTTGCTACCATTGCATGCAATGGCTGGGGTAGGATTATGTTTACTCTAGACCAACCAACATAGTCCGGCAGCCAGAAAGAGTTTCTGCAGGGAATGAGGCCGAGAATGAGACTTTCAGAGAAAGATTACACCCTATGCCTACTACAAATCTACACATCTGCTGAGATGCACCTGGCTCCTCTTCTTGTCAGACAGGATCAAAGAAAAGCACATATGAATCCAATGGAACGCAGATTGCAGTTTTTGATTGCAGAGAAATTAAGTTTTCCATGTTTTCTCTTATCAACTGAAATGTACTAAGTCTAGAGCCAAAGCTTTCGGTATGATGTGTCTTCAGGTCATTTCCTATCATGTGTATGAACATTTATCGATGAAGCTACAAACATTGAGATTTGGCAAGCCTCCTACTTTGAGCAAACATGTTGACCCACTTTATCCACAGTGAACCACATTCTCGCATGCATCGCCGATCAGAAGCATGATAACATCACATACACATGATAGGAGATGACCTGAAGACATATCATGCCGATAGTTATGGCTATAGACTTAGTACCTTTCAATTGATGAGAGAAAACATAGAAAACTTCATTTTTGAAGAAATGCAGTATGCGTCCCATTGGATTAACTAACATGTATTAATCTTTGATGCTGTCTGTCAAGAAGTGGAATTAGCTAGAACTCGGTAGACTTGCAGATTCGTAGCAGACATAGGGTATACCGTACATCATTCTCCGAAAGTCTCATTTTCGGCCTCGTTCCTTGCAGAAACTTGTTCTGGCTGCCAGACTAGCACTCAAGTGAATCTATTTCTGTAAATACGTCACAATACGCGTCTACTGCATGATGATGTTTTTAGTGCATGTCCACTCTTTCCCTTTATTAACAGGCAGTGCCACACATATACGATGTGCTAGATCATCAAAATCAGACAGTATTATTTATGACATTAAATGTTTGGGGCGGACATTGACACTGAAAGCAATTTTGCGCCGGAATCACGCGCCAACATGATGTATAATAAGTAACGAGCGTCTTCAAGTGACTAACAATGTTTTTGATCGCAGCACTTTTGTGCTTTCTATCGCAGGGTATTTATAAGGCCTGTATTTGTTTTAGCTCACTCTCATTTGAAGCAAGATGTTTAAATTCAAATTTTATTCATCATGCGTGATGAGAAGACCCATAAGCGCAGCAATATTTAATTTTCAGCATCTTTAATTATCCTAGGATACCTAAGAAAAAGATTTTGATGAATCCATGAAGTTAGCTGAGGTTGCTCAAAGGAAAAATGTTTTCAAGTAATTTTGCACCCCAACATAGTCACTAGCTATTGCTATTTAATGTTCAGTGTCAAAACCACGGAAACTTAAGGAGCACTTTCTTTCGAAAATGAACAATGCTCAAAGTCACGACCTTTTCATGAAGGCAAGGCTCAAGTAAGTCATATTTAAAAACTCAGAAATGTGGCTTCAAACGTGATACAGACGAAACTTATTCGACTATGAATTGACGTCTGACGAAGCTGATTCAGAGTGTGATCGTCCCCAGTATACGCTATCTTAAGGGATCCCCTCAAATAAAAATGGATTGGTGTGACTGGAAATTTCCTAAATGAGGTTCCGTGTGAAACATGCATGCACATGTATTTTGATATCAAATATTGTTGAAGGCAAAACACATGGGATTCACCATTATGCAGGCGTGCGTGTCATGACTAAAATTTGATTTTGATTAGCCCATTTATTTCAAAATGCCCAGGAAGTAAAACCAGTGCTAGCTGTGTACCAGCATGTGGCACCAGCTGGCACTGGTACCTTGCGAATATACAATGTTTCTTTTGATAAAGTAAGACTATTTCAATCAGATAATGCACAATATACCTTCAGACAAGGAATCTGCGACTAAAACATGAATCAAATGTGATATTTCTAGAGATGTAGTGCCTTAACTGTCAGCTAAATGATCATTAACAAACTGCTGGCTTCTACTGCTAGATCCTACTGACTAAACAAAAGCTCTAAGTCGGATTCATTATCTTCTCTTTATAATTTCATCATTCCGTAATCAATTATAGATGTTTTACTCTAATTTTAGCCTTTTCGTGCATTAGGCCTACGAACGTCATTTTATGACAGAACTTTTTGTTTTTTCAGTATTTTTCAAAGAATATCTGTTGGAAGTCAGAAGGGTCACAAGTAATATTCTAAACGATGACATCAAAGCGTTTCACAGAGATATTGAAGTGCAAAACATTATATTTTTTAGGGCTTCACTTGATTTCTCCAGGAATTAGAGTAAACTTCTTGCAGGATAACATGTACGCGCATGTAACGTTATCTGAGACTTGCCGCGCCATCTGATGGGATTAAATCAGACTCCATTCAAAATTACTTTTGCACCTTCCTGAAACTCTACATTGTCGGAAACACAGGGCGGTGGTTCAATAGAGAAGATAGTTGAAACGCGCCGTACCGCACTGGATGCTATTTCACCAGGTTTGGATGTTTACATACGATGAGATACATGCCAAAATATTAAATATAAATTGAGCGTGCAACCATGTTAGTCATTCAGTCACCTCTCAATATGGGACAGGCAAACAAAATTACCACAATTCATTCACCGTCATGGAACTTTTTTGACAGAAGACGCTTCATACATATTCACTTTAGAAAGCTATAGAGGCCAGAATTCAATGTTGTCGATGTCTATGGGTGGCATGTGATAATTAAAGTTTGAGTATAAATGGAAATAGCGCCTTGCAAAGGGCTGTTGAGATTGTGAAGATCAATTATGAGACTCTACTCTATTTTGTGCTGTTTCCAATTCAACCTTAAATTACTATTTTTACTTCCTTGTAAGTACTCTACGACTACTGGAACCACATAAATCCGAGGCAGAACAGGCATGAACATCGAAACTAATGTGACACCGTGGACGTGTGTTGCTATGACAACTGTACATTAATGATGAAGACTTCCATTAACTAGCAATGTTGTTTGTGTAGATCTTAATATTGTTTACCACTGTCTTTACGCAAATTTGCATTTTTCTACTTCTAAAAATTAGAAATATTTTGATAAATGAATTTCCAACACACCATTATGACAAGAATCTACAGCTATAACTACTTGTAAACTACTAATTGGCTCTTCTGAATAAACAGCAACATAGATCAATAGGATCAGCGTCTAACGATTTCGTAAAAGTTTTTTTACGATGCAAAAGTTGCTTAATGCATGTTATCCTTTAAAAGTAAAGTCAGATTTGACCCAGTACATCAAAGCTGACACTCACACTGCAAGTACTACTTTCGAATTGAAGCTGTCGTCATCAATGTCTTGTAGCCAGTTGAATTGGTAATGGATCTAATGATAATCTATTGAGTATCATGATGAATGTCTCATGAAAGAATGTGACTACTTCTTCAGTTTTATCACTGCTAAACTGCATTCATGATGATTTACAGAAATTTTTTAAGTAATCTGAGAGTAGTTAACATACTTCAGGATGCTTATTCAGCCGCATGAGGTGTAAGAGTTCGACAATAGCATGTCTTTCGCAATTTTAATCACGAAATATCATTTTACTGAAGTCGCATCATGCTCAAATATAAAATTTCTAAGAGAATCAATAGGTTTTTCTTTTATCGAAATTTCCGAGTTTTCACTACCACGACAGCCCGATGAATCACGGGTGATCCACGTCCAAATTGGATCCTAATTTTTTCAAAATAACATTTTAGTGAAGTCAGAATGCATAAATAAGCAATATTGGAAAGTTATTTCTTATTGTGGTTTTTCGGGGTAAAGAGAATACGCGTGCGCACTAGCAAGACGTAAATCACAGTTCACGAGTTTTGAATCAGAATGACATCACTTTCCATGTAGATTTAAGACATTAAATTATAACCTATAGGGAAACCCTCATCAACCCTTGGATTAGCGCCATGGACTTTTCCTCTCCAAGAACCGGATGTTGTAACTAACGATTTATGGCTGAAGGCTTTGATGGGCAATAAAGATTAAATTTCTTAGACAAGCGTACCAAATGCCAAACGTGCATTGCGCTTTCTCAAATATTGAACAAGGACGCTAAACGAAATGCATAATAACATCTTGAAAATCTGCGATTTGTATCGTTGGTCAAAACGGGGCTTTTTATTAAGAATATGAAGCAAGACTGTTCAATACTACTGTTCAATACTATACTCTTTTAATATAGAAATGAGCATAGAAATACACTATCATATTGCTATAGAATTAATGCTTATATGATTGTTATTGTTATATGCACATAAAAAAAACGGTAGTCGACGAAAGATAAAACCCTTTGTTGTTAAATTAAAATATAACTTATATCAACAAATTTAATTGATTTTATTGATTATGATTAAAAATAATTCAACTAATAATTCAATTAATATATTTAATACTTTCAGATTATTAATAATACAATACTTTACCACCTCGTCGACTAACGTTTTCTTTGAGCATATCTTACGATGAGCTACCCGATCACAATTTAATTATATATTCAGGTACATTTATATGTAGACAGATCAATTTCAAGCAAGTGACAGCAATAAAAACAACAACTTTTTCTTCCAATAAGCGATTCATCTTGTATGATGTTGACATCATGAATTTGATAGGATGTTTATTTCCTCAATAAAGTTACTCTCATTGATAAGTGCTTTGAAGATAAGAACATGAATTAATTTGTCATCCAACAACTGATTCTCAGTCAAAACGATGATCGCTCCCAAAAAATAGCGAATCTTTCCAATTTTATTCAAGAAGCGTAGATTGCAAAGATCTGTATTTTCCGGAGGTGAGTTTTGAAGAAAATGAAACATAAAAAGTTGATCAATTAAGAACATGACTTCCACCCTACAATTTTTGGAAATATATATTGGCACATTATTTCCTTCTTCTGATGCTTTATACAGATAAATATCATTAAAATCACTTCAATCAAATGACTTGTCCTGCATCATCCTGGCAAATTATGCGATTCGTGGCTCAACAAATATTAAGTAGGCAATATGGAAGTATCGCGCAATGCTGATCACTGAAGGAGAGTACAAAAATATCGCTGTGATAGAAAATATACCTAAGTTGTCAGGGGTAACACCAAGATACCGAAAACTACCAAACATACGTACATCTAAAATTGTGTAATTCGGCAGAATCGAACAGTTGCACTTGATGGTAGCTTCCCACGACGGTAGCCACTGATCTACGAAGCTCTCGT
Source organism: Prostheceraeus crozeri (assembly GCA_907163375.1). Classification (NCBI taxonomy): domain Eukaryota; kingdom Metazoa; phylum Platyhelminthes; order Polycladida; family Euryleptidae; genus Prostheceraeus; species Prostheceraeus crozeri. The sequence goes on from CAJQUW010009328.1 coordinate 325,546, forward strand.
TATCCAATCATTTTCTCAAGCATGTTCTTTTATGCATTGATGATCTGACACTGATTGATTGCTACTTTTCTAATAATCAGATATTCACTATTACCTTAGCTGGCGAAAGTCGTTTTGGCACTACAAACAATTTTTTTTTACCCAACAGCGTGTGTGCAGAGCTCCTCTCTGTATTCGATGTACTTTCCAGAGATGATTATTATCGTCTGAGCATAAGCGTCTGCTGAAAATGTGGAACATGAGCGTGAGCGTGCAATCCTATCAGTCATCTCTCAATATTGAGCAGTTAAACAAAATTACCATAATTCATTCACAGACACGACACATTTCTGACAGAAGACATTTTATGAATCTATCCAAGATTGCAGACGAAACTTTATAAAAATATTTACTTTCAAGTGTTTGCATTGCTTGCTGTTGCAATATAGTAACCAGCACTTGCAGATAGAGAAATATCTTCATGTGGGAAACCACGAGGAAGCCAAGTGACCTTCATAGTTTATCCCGTATACAAGCTTCGTTCTTTCCGATGCCAATGAAAATACTCCTTCTATAATATTCAAGCTTGCATTAACTTCAAAAGACGAATTTTGTTAGAAGTTGTCAAGAAATCGGATACTTGACGACAACTTCTGATGTTTGTTTGGCCTGAATAATTAACGTAAGCAGTTTATCTATTGTCGCACTCGATTTTTCTATTTTGGCATCTTTATGGTTTTCAGAATTGTCTTTGATTTTCAAACAACATAAACTCTGACTTATGAATTCCCTTTCGGACATGAACAAGAAAAAGCAATATCTTGAGGATTGAATAATTGATGCAAGAATCATTTGAAACATCAAATTGAACTTTCTGGATCATTGGCTAATTTTAACTATGTTATTTTCATACATGAGCTACTGATTGACTAAATGACGCCACTTTTGATGCATGTGATCAAGTATTGCAAAAAGTAAAAGTAAATGAAAAGTAATAGATATTGCTGCATTCAGCTCTTACGCTTGTAAGTTAAAATAAATAATATATATGTATATATTTATAAGGATAAATCCAAAAACGTGGAAAGTCAAGGAAAAGACTTAAGTGTGTGCCCGACCGGTTTCACTTGTAAACCAAGCTTCTCAAGGGCGTTCAATTAGATATACTTTGTTTTCATTATAGATTAGAATAGGTATTTTTCTCTATCCAGAGAAACTGCTTCGAATTTTGTAATTTTTAATATATCTGATAGTAATGTGTAAATTCCTAGTTCGAAGGACCGCTGGTTGAAATATTATTAATCCTCCCTTTCTATTGCTTGATATTTTCAGAAACAACATGCATATTATATATATATATATATATATATATATATATATATATATATATATATATATATATATATATATAAAAGAAAGAACAAATGCTTTGACCGGACATGTTTCAATCTTCTTTCAAGATCATCTTCAGCGGAAAGTTACAATTAAAGACAAATCTTTCTTAAATACGTAGTCACATTGAAAACTTTTCATTCTGGAAGGCACGTCATAGCATAGAAATCTTAAGTCAGACAGATAAAATAAAATAAAATAAAAACACGAAGTTACAACCTACTCAAATAATTTAGAAGATAGTGTGTACAATTCGTAAAATAAGTTACAGATTTAAAGAAAGAGTGTATGATCCGTTCCTTTCATTAGCGAGATTTTCATTACTTTTTATGAATATCGACTCCAGGATAAATGGTTGCTTGCATTTACCAATAATGGAAAAATTTTCTTTTTTAGGACGATGAGGGTGAGTAGAGATTTCAGTAGGTGAAGGATAACCCTTCATGTGTTCCTTCATCCGAGTGTCGAGGTGGCGTTTCGTGGCGCCGACGTACCGCATTTCGCAACGGTCACAAGCGTATTGATATACGATAGATGATTTTAGATCACTCGGGATTTTATCTTTATTCGGAAATTGATTTAACAGTTTACAGACTTTGTAAACTGGCCTAACTTCTAAATTCGGAGGAAGCAACTCATTCAGAGAGCGAATTTTGTTTTTCAAATCATTTTGAGCTTGGCTAATGAAAGGAACAGACCACACTACTCTTCTCACTTGCGCCCGCTCATTCTCAGCTTGAGAATCATTTACAGTTGAAGCCCCGCACTCAATATTCCTTTCAACCTTTTCTTTGATACGGCTGATGGTTTTACTGTCAAAACCATTTTTAATAAAGATATTAGAGATCTCAACCGCCGAAGCTTCGTATAACCTGGGATTAGTGCAGATTTTATAAGCTCTGTAAAATAAAGAACGCATGGCAGACAACCTATACGACATGGGAGCATAGGCAGAGTAAGGCATATACATGTAGATGCCAGTGTTGGTAGGTTTGATGTGAAAATCAATATCGATACCAGAATTGCAGCAAATTTTTGTATCCAAGAAGACGATCCGATCGTCTTTACTTGTTTCCATGGTAAACTTGATGCTATCATCAAGCGAGTTCAAAAAATTCAAAAAACAGCTTGCTTGGTCATCATTATCAAAAATGGCCAAACAATCGTCCACATATCTCCCATAAAATTTGGGAGGCTGCCCCTGGTAGTTATAAAACTTCGCTTCGATCATGTCCATAGTAAACGCGGCCATGGTGGGACCCAAACTAGATCCCATCGCCATGCCATCCACCTGATTGTAAAGTTTTTTATCAAAGGTAAAAAGAATATTGGTGCAGGCCAGTTCAAGTAAAGCTTTAAGGGCTTCACGTTTGATAGGAAAATTGCCGAAATCTATCATGGACAAGACATGATCAATGGTTCTTCTTACCGGAATGTTGGTAAAGAGACTCGAAACATCGTAGCTACAAGCACGATAGCTAACATTCGGATTTTTGTTTGTGAATTCTTTTAATTTCTCAACAAGATGAAAAGTATCTTTCAGCACAAAACGCTGAGGAATATATTTTTTCAAAACCGAATCAAGCCATTGGGCTAATTTAGACGTATACGAATTTCTCATGTTAAGGATCGGGCGATATGGTGGGTCACTCATGCTCTTGTGGACCTTCGGCAGCCCATAAAGTCTGGGCAAATGCAAGCAAAATTGGTAAATGCAAGCAACCATTTATCCTGGAGTCGATATTCATAAAAAGTAATGAAAATCTCGCTAATGAAAGGAACGGATCATACACTCTTTCTTTAAATCTGTAACTTATTTTACGAATTGTACACACTATCTTCTAAATTATTTGAGTAGGTTGTAACTTCGTGTTTTTATTTTATTTTATTTTATCTGTCTGACTTAAGATTTCTATGCTATGACGTGCCTTCCAGAATGAAAAGTTTTCAATGTGACTACGTATTTAAGAAAGATTTGTCTTTAATTGTAACTTTCCGCTGAAGATGATCTTGAAAGAAGATTGAAACATGTCCGGTCAAAGCATTTGTTCTTTCTTTTAAATATGAGAAGCCTGGGCACACTTTGCGTGAATATATATATATATATATATGTAAGTATACAAAAACTCAGAAAAAAGTCATGAATAACTATCCCAACCGGTTTCGCCTCTTCACGGGAGGCTACTCATGGGAAGTGAAGTAAATCTATTGGAATCAATCACATTTGTATACATTCATAATGTAGACATCAAAATTAGGTGGAAAATAAAAACATAGAAATTATTCACTTATTCAGAGGAGGACACAGCATAGAGATGAAATGTTGTTCCTTTAACTCTCTATCCATGCGGCTGGCACTAGGATGCATCTGATATATAGGGGCCGCTTCAAAATTAATGTTAAGTGGGCCTCGAGCACACTGGGCTATATGCCTACTAACGGCCAGAACTCTATAAGCTTCACTTGAGATTTGTTGGCGGTGAACAGTTATCCGAGTTCGAAATACATCGCCGGTTTGGCCAATATAGAAATCGCCACAGGACTTACACCGAAGAACGTAAATCAGATTATTGGAGGTACAGCTCATGTTGGTCTTAATCTTGAAGGTCTCATTGTTCTTCACACTTATCTGATTACCTGTGATTAGAAGATCACAACATCCACATCGAGCTTCTGCGCATCTGGTGATACCTTTGATTGTTGGCCTGTTGTTATGGTTGAGGAGTCTTATCAAATTCGGAGGTTGCCTGTATGATCTGTATATTTCACAGTTATCAAAATGGGGAATTTGTTTGATGGCATTACTTATTGGTAAGATCACATCTCTATACACATTGGGATTGTTCTTATTATATGTACAAATGAATGGCACTTTGTTATTCCTGTTGTTACTACTACCTTCCAGCTGAGAACTCTGAGTTCCATTTTGAGCCGCACGACAAAATGCGTGGTCAATGAGGGTGACAGGGTAATTAAGTTTTATAAGCGTAGTCTTTAATTCAGTTAATTGTTGTAATCTATTCTTCTGTTGAGAAACAATCACATTAATCCTCGAGGCTAGTGCATACGGTATATTGCGAACTATATGTTTCGGATGTCCAGAATCAAACGGAACGTAATTGTGAGTGTCCGTAGCTTTACGAAAAATATCCGTCTCCAACTTATCTCCTTCTTTATAAATTAGAACGTCCAGAAAATGCATGCTACCAGGGCTAGATTCCATAGTGAAATTTATATCTTGGTGAAGTTCGCATAATATCGAATAAAATTGTTCAATATCACCAAAACGTCGATCCCAAATTATCCAGCAGTCGTCTATGAACCTAATCCATCTGTTCTTTATTTCATCAGATATTCCATTGCCATATACGTTGCCAGTTACCTCATACAATTTTACCTCCAAATACCTCATTACGAGGATAGCGTAAGTAGGGGCTGCCTTAGTACCCATCGCGGTACCTGAGATCTGAATGTAAGTATCATCTTCAAAGGTGAAATAATTATTCTTCAGAATGAAATTAATAGCCGAGAGAATGAAATTCACCGAAAATCTATGGGATATGAAAGCTCTTTTCTCTAAGACCCAAAAGTTTATAGCATCCATGCCCAGAGAGGTAGGAATACGCGTATACAGTGATTCGACATCGAAAGTGGTAAGAATTGCATTTTCAATATTTGCATTGTCATTAGTAAAAGATCTTATCTTGTTCAAGAAATCAAACGTGTCTCTACAATAACTAGGAATGAAGGGTAGTAACGGCTTGAGAATTTCGTCCAGAAACGCGCTTAAGTGACTCGTTGGGGAATAAGAACTCGAAATAATGGGACGAAACTTAAGATTTCCAGGAGGGTCAATCGTTAAACAACCCTTCAACAAACAATGAGCCCTTCAAGATTAAGACCAACATGAGCTGTACCTCCAATAATCTGATTTACGTTCTTCGGTGTAAGTCCTGTGGCGATTTCTATATTGGCCAAACCGGCGATGTATTTCGAACTCGGATAACTGTTCACCGCCAACAAATCTCAAGTGAAGCTTATAGAGTTCTGGCCGTTAGTAGGCATATAGCCCAGTGTGCTCGAGGCCCACTTAACATTAATTTTGAAGCGGCCCCTATATATCAGATGCATCCTAGTGCCAGCCGCATGGATAGAGAGTTAAAGGAACAACATTTCATCTCTATGCTGTGTCCTCCTCTGAATAAGTGAATAATTTCTATGTTTTTATTTTCCACCTAATTTTGATGTCTACATTATGAATGTATACAAATGTGATTGATTCCAATAGATTCACTTCACTTCCCATGAGTAGCCTCCCGTGAAGAGGCGAAACCGGTTGGGATAGTTATTCATGACTTTTTTCTGAGTTTTTGTTTACTTATTTAATGCCATTTTGATACCTGTCTTCATTTCAAATATATATATATATATATATATATATATATATATATATATATATATAGTGTTCATAAATTTACGAGGAGTTACATATATGAAGATGCCTTTTTGCTTCAAGATGAACTATAATGAAGATGCTTTACTTGCCAATAAGGCCTTCAGTCAACCGCTTATTTTCACGAGATTATTACGAGGTCCGGAACAATTTGGACTGTTGATTCAGTCCATCAACAGTCTCCATGAAATCAATCTTATTACAGGTAAGACATTTTGATCTTTTTGTTTTTACATTCATTATGCTAAATGCTCCATATACATATATGCCTGTGCATTCTTCACTTGTTTCGGACCTCTCATTAATTAAGTGTCAGTTTTAAGAATTTTCTAAGCGCATCTCGATCACGAACTTTTAATAGCCACGAAGATTATCGCATCAATTACATTGATAAAAACATGAATATTTAGATTATTTATATTTTCATCCCCTCCCTCCAGGAGAACCAGAGCATGCTTTTATGGTCGTAACCCAGGGCTTAGAGTTAACAGGAATCGGCACCTGCCTCCAAAGAAGACATTCATCCATCATTTTGTATAGAGTATCGTAGAATATGTTGGACTTTAATTCGAATGAGTTAGCGTAATAAACTTGCGACCAATTCTGATTCTCTAGGAGCGTCAATAAGCTGCCTTTAGTTCTATTAGTTTGCGATCTTACCCATCGGTATTCGATTTCGATGGAATTATTGCCGAAAATAGGGCTAGAAAGGACCATGTTGTGATCTGATGACGCCAGTGGAGGCAAAATTTCAACTTTGTAACTCTCATGCATATTCGTAAAGAACAGATCCAAAATTGTATTCTGTCTTGTTGGGCTTAGTACTATTTGTTTGAGATGATAGGCAGATTTTATGTATTTAAATCGACAATGATTGAGAACTCTCTACATTTCTGATTTCTGCAATTTTGGCGTTTGATGAAGTACATTAATTTCTACTATGACATATCCAAGTCATTCACTCACTGTTGTCACAATCCATAACAGCCACCTTGATCGTCTTTTCTCATTTTCAATAAACTTGACTTCTGCCTAGCATCCCCAGCTTGTCTGCCGCAAACCACTAGTAAACGCCATCAAAGGGTAATGATTGATCAAGCATCTGCCCGACTTGCATTCGTATACTCTTGTTTCGATCATAGCTCTCCCTCCTGCGTGAATCGTGACCTCTGATGGATTATTTTGCATAAGCGCCTACATTTTCGGCTGGATTTAATCGTGTTTCGTTGCCCATACAAAAAGACGGGGGCTACTGACACTTTCTTTCTAAATTCGCGCACAAAGGGTGTAATAGCATGGATTTGTAGATCCTGAAACGCTGAATATAAAAATCAAATTCTTGAGTGTCACAGCCAATCGCTTTCGGTTATAGGTAAGGTTAAAGGATTCCCATTGGAATCCAATGGTAAAATTCAAGAAGTATGTGTGGATTGTGAAACACTTGGCAATTTTCGTACATTTTCTTAGACTATTTATCAGAATACCATGTTTAATAAATTTGAACATGATTTAGTTCAGAACATCAACTTCGATGTAAAAGTTGAAGTGAGTCACATGATTCAGTATTTGATATCTGAGAGTCTCCACAAAATGAGCAAAATCGCCAAAATCAAGTCAAAACATGAAATTTACTCATTTTGTAGAAGCTTTCAAACATCAAATACTGAATCATGTGACTCACTTCAACTTTTATCGAAGTTGATGTTCTGAACTCAATCATGTTTCAAATTTCATGGCATTCTGATAAATAGTCTCTTTTCTGCAAAAGAAAATGTACGAAAATTGCCAAGTGTTTCACAATCCATAGATATTGCTTGAATTTTACCATTGGATTCCAATGGGAATCCTTCAATCTTGCAATAACCGAAAGCGACTTGCTGTGACACTCAAGAATTTATTTTTTGTATTCAGCGTTCCAAGATATCCAAGTCCATGCTATTAAGCTCGTTGTGCACGGTCTTAGGAGGAAAGTGTCAGTAGCTCCCGGATCAACAACTATTATCCATATTAGTCTAACTTACTTAAAATAGCGAAAATTCGGATCTTTATGTTTCAGTGTGTGCTGCTAAAATCTTGGCTTAAAAATTCATGACTCTAAACGATCAAAGAATAATTGTGTTCCAATCATTTAATAACAAGATATTTAGCTATGTCTGCATTTGTAAGAACTTTATGATTCAGTCTTAGTGAGGATATTATATTTGATACATTCGTCTATCTAGGCTTAAATTCAGACGAAATAACTCACATTTCTAAATAAGATTTGTTGCTTAATCATGTGAACTTTGTAATGATACCAGAGGCAAAAACTAATGAGCAAAGCATGGCTACAATTTGAATTTTTCATACTATCAGATTGAATGCTTCATTTGAAATGTAAGTACACACCACGTAGATGTGAAATTTTATTAGAAAATAATATTTTTGTCTTAACGCAAACTGTCAGTCATCCCTAGTTGTTACTTTGTCTAACTCTCTAAGGCCAATGCGAATACACACACCATTGCATACGAGCATATGTAAAGTGAAACTGCATGACTGCTGTCATATATTTTCTGCATAAAAAATGGAAAATTTGATAATTCAACACTTGCACTCGTTGACAGAATTCTGTTATTGTAGATTTAAATTTATGACATTGCTCTTGCGATGTAAGCACGCAGTTCCGCTCTTTATTAAAATTTTGCCCAAATTATGATATAATGCTTTAGACAGCAAATACTCTATAAATGTGAGTGTTCAAATCACGTTCATAGGCTTAATTGGCGTTATAATGTTGACAAGTATGACTATCTGTGGAGTGTGGATATCATCTTAGCGATTATCTTTGCATATTTTTGCATCAATTATGCAACTTTATGTAATAACATACAAAGTACTACGGTATCAAAAACTTAAGATTAAAGCTTTATTACTTAAAGTATACGGAATATACGGAGTGATTTGTTATCTCGAAGTCATTTTTTTCAAGTCAATGTATTTCAACGACTAAACGTCGCTATCATCAGGGCACAAATCATAACAAATCTTTATTTTGATTTGTGGCCTGATGACAACGACACTTAGTCGTTGAATTGTATTGACTTGAAAATATGACTTCAAAAATAACAAATTGCTTCAATTTCCTATTTACTTTAAGTTAGGAATTCAAATGAAGACCCTTGTGGTACCAAGGCTTTATTTTTTAAAAGCCAGATCTTCAATGGCATTATGATACATTAAGATACTCGTATTTTTGAAATTTCAAGCTTATGACCAAGTTTATTTTCAGGGAACAGGGAAATGTTTGCACTAGAAGAGAAGAAGTTGGGAATCATGTTGCAGATGAAAAAATCATTAACTTCTTCAATTTTCGCTACTGAGTTTTTTTTGCGGCTTGTAGGGCATATTTCTTTATAAAACTATCTTCTCGCAGCCTTAAGCTTTCTTCTTCTGGATCGAAGTCTATGATATCAAACTCATGATTGTCATTGCCGGCACTGCATACATGTTTTTGTTTTAAAACGGAAGAGACCATGCTTGCCATTTTTTAAATTAAAATTGCTTTCCTGCATAACCTGACAATGACCTTAATTAATCATTGGGTTGAAATATATCGTTAAATAATAAAACAATCAGTAATGTATCATCATACCATTAAGCACTTGGCTTTACCAAATTTCTCGTTGCTTATTCAATATATATAGATGTGCATGTGGATGAAAATCCAGAAAATTTATGAGTTTTCCCTTAGACCCATCGATAATAATGGGAAGAAGACCGGTCCAGGACACCATAAAATCAAAAAAATAGTACATTTAAAAACGACATAAATTCATGAATTTAGTCCCTTTTTCAGGTTTTTAAGACCTAAATTCATGAATTTGGTTCATTCAAAAAGTACCATTTTTTTCAAAAATGGTACTTTTAAAAACGACATAAATTCATGAATTTAGGTCTTAAAAACCTGAAAAAGGGGCTAAATTCATGAATTTATGTCGTTTTTAAAAGTACCCAATTTTCAAATTTTTCAAAATCTCAAATTTGAGAATTACAATTTTCACCCTCAAAATCATGACCGTTCTAGGACACCAAAAATTATAAAAGTTGAGTATCTCAAATTTGTGATTGTGACATTTTACTTTGAAAATCATGACCGTTCTAGGACACTAAAAATTATAAAAGTTGAGTATCTCAAATTTGAGAATTACAATCGGGCGAAGCCCTAGAACCTTCGGTTCGATTTTCATTGCTTAAATCATGACCGTTCCAGGACACCGAAAAATCATAAAAGTTAAGAATCTCAAATTTGAGAATTTCAAATTCATGAATTTTATCCATCTTTCAGGTTTTTAAAATATATCATGTGACTTGCGAACCGAAGGTTCAGGGCTTCGCCCGTTAAAAATATTTCTTTAAAAATGGAAGAAACAAAAGTGGAAGGAACTTCAGAAATGGAAGGAACAAAAATGGAAGAAACTTCAGAAATGGAAGAAACAAAAGTGGAAGGAACCTCAAGAATATATCCTTCGTTATCTCAATTAAACTTTTACGGAGCAGCGTGTCTTCTTTCTTTCTTTCTCTCTCTCTCTCTCTCGTTCCTGTCTGTTACAGGAATATTGTATTCACAATGACATGCATTCTTTAAAACAATTGCTTGTCTTCAATGAGAATAATTCCCATATGCTTTTAATAGAATGACCTTGAACGCTAAAAGAAAAATACACCAACTATCGAACCATGTCGACAGCTTTATCGACAAACTTTCTGACATCGGCGCGACAGTTGGTGTATTTTTCCATTCAAGCAATGTCGCATGAATGATTGTTATGGAAACCAAAACGAAGAGAAATTCTCATTCATTAATTCATCCTCTCTCTCTCATATGTCCATTGTCTTTAGATTGTACTTGTTCTTTTGTTCTCATAGTGTGAATGAGATTTCACAACTCGCATTATGCGCTATTGTCTGTGATTTCCTTCACCCCTATCAGCTGAAACAATTTTAGCAGCTGCTACACGCTAATTCTTTTGAGAAAGTTCTGAAATAGATTTTATTCCATTTAAAATGAGAAACATTAGAGACATTCTAAAAATATACGGCAAACAAAACCACATTAAATTTCAATTTAAATGAGATTGCTAAGCAATTGGGAATAAAGAATTTTCACATATTGATGAGTAAAATATGTGCGAAACACTAACACAATGGAACAATGTAACGTTTAAATTTAGATTAAATTAAATCATTTCAAAATTAAATAAGTAGTAAGGAAAGACATCATTAGAGACCAGTTTTAAATCAATACCCCCCCTTCTGACTAAGTAGTAAGGAAAGTCATCATTATAAAAATGTTTTAAATCAATACCCCTTCTGACTAAGTAGTAAGGAAAGACATCATTAGAGAACAGTTTTAAATCAATACCCCCACCCCCCTATTCTTCTAGGGCCCCTTAAGGAATTTTTTTATTATAAAATGAGCAACATAAATGATTTTTTATGGAACACAGACAACAACGAATTTCGACCTAAAGAAAATCGCTAATCGATTAGGAATAAAGAATTTTCACATATTGATGAGAGACGAATTACAATTCCTAAAAAATAGGCCAACAGGAATACCTAAGTTCCATCAATAACTGTAAATTTCATAACGAATCTTCACACTTCAGACCAAAACGGCGTACATTGGTCAGGCGTTAAAAATCATCAGCAAAACTATTATTTTGATTCATAACGGTTTGCCCCCTACAAATGAAGTAAAAGAATTACTTGGAACGGGAACATACAATACGTTTCAAATTCAAACACCAGGCACTACTTATTGTGGACAATTATGTTTATACGTTTTGTACAAATTACAAAAAGGAGTACCATTTCTAGATATTATGTTAGAGTTAAACAATCTATAAACTCAAGCGAAGCTAGCTAAAGCGCCACCTAAAGGTTAAAGCTCTGTTTTCTGTAATTCATTTTGATAAAAACGACCTCTGATATCCTCATTATCTAAATCTTTAATTTCATAAGTAATCTGGGAACTTGACTTTGTTTATTTTGCAAACTTCAAATATTTCTTTAGTCCAATAGCCAACAAAGCCTTTTTCAAATTTATTCTTATATTTAAATATTCTAACTCTATCTCCAATTTTAAATTTCGGCTTAAGTTTCTGCAAATTCGGATTATTCTCATTCAAATTATTATTCTCGAATATTTTCTTTCGTATCAAATCAGGGTCGTCAGAAGCATTCTTTGGAGTTTCTTCAATACCTGAATGAACTTTATTATTGTACTCTTCTACAATTCCTGGTAATATCTTCAACCATTTCTGATTTCTTTGCTCAGTAAATTTCTTGAATAATTTATTTTTTAACGTCCGGTTGAATCTTTCTATCACTACGGCCTTCCCTGCATTTTCAGTTGAATAAACAGTTTCAAATAGTGGCTGAACGTTTCGGTTATAAAACTCAGACCCTTTATCAACAAACAATTTTTTTGGCTTTCTCTTACTTTCTTCAAAGATTTCTTCAAACGCATATTTAACTGATAGACCACTTTTATTTTTTAAAGGCTTTACCCAAGCGTATCGTGTATATAAATCTATAACGGTCAATGCGTATTTGTAGTCCCTTTCATTCGGCATATGAATAAGATCAGCACTCCAAATATCATCTTTATTAAATACTTTTACTTTCAATAAATATTTAGGCCTTCTATATTCCTTGTGGATTTCGGACGCGTAGGTTCGAGCATTGCTCTCAGACAGCTTTGCTGTCGTTTCATTTAAACCCTGGCCGAATAATATTTTAGCTTGTAAAGCTTTCTTAACAAACATTCTTTCAATTTTTTCTCTAAATGTAGGATTCTGAATACTATCTAATTCTTGAATCATCTTCTTATCAGCTGCATGACGAGAACTTAGATCATGATTTCGATAAGCTAAATCATGCCTGTAAGCTGCGGCATCTACTCTATTTATCGGTTCTTCACCTGGTTTCGGATTATTATTCTCATCTAGTCTTATATCTAATCGAGTTCCTGGCCCAGTATATGAATGACCAGGAAGATGTTTTTCTTTCGAATATTTACTCCAAATAAATCCAGGAAAGTTTTCTAATGTTTTTTGTATATCACCACCGAAGTGGTGTGAAACTTTGTTCTTGTCACCTCCAATATGCTGACAGTTTGAGTTTTTATTTTTGTTTAATAGATAATTTAATAAATCTAAATTAGCAATTTTTAATTTAATTAAATTTTCTGAATTTGTGGAATTTGCGGTATCCATTTTTAAAGATAAAAAACTTTTAAAAGATAAAATAAAAGTTTTACCGAAAAGAACCAAAGGTTCTGAGGTTATTACCTTATCATACTAGGACTTAGATATATTCCAGAACCATCTTTAGTTTCTTTAATTTCAATTAAATCATCAACATTGTGGAGAATATTTTTAAGAACTCGTTTTCCTTCATCAACTAATTTTAATTTACTAATAAAATTATCTACTATTCCGTCACCCCTAGCAACTTTCTCTAACTCTCTATTATGACGTTTTTGTTCTTCTAATGCTGCTTTCTCTGATTTATTTTTATTTACTGCTTGGACAATACCAGCTGTCCCACCTGCAACACTTCCTGCTGCAGCTATGCCACCTATTATTAGTGGAATTAATGGGAGAATCCCGCCACTCTTTTCTTCTTGTAATTGTATATTCTCTATCATTGGTTTACTTATGTAATACTTTTTTTTGTTAATCGTAATAGTTTTAGGGGTATTTTTGTCAACAATATTACGTAATTTTAATTCAACAGTTTTATTATTAATATTACTTTTCGCTTGCGACATTTTTAATAAAAAATTTTAAGTTAAGAATTTAAAGTTATCAAAAAATTTAAATCTATTCTAGTTATGAAAAATTTTTAGTTAAGAATTTTTAAGTTAACAAAAATTTTAATCTATTCTAGTTATGAAAAAAATTTTAATTAACCTATCGGAGCGAAGCTCCTCTGGCTTCAGCCGATCCTAACCATCGTAAAATGCCAGTTAAATCTTTGTTCGGAAAAAGTTACTGAACTAGCAGTACGCTTTAGAAAATTTACTGGAATTGGTTTGTTAGTATTTAATCTTTTTGCAATAGCTGATTCAATTTCTAAACTAGGAGTAATATGCTTAATCCACCATTCAAGTCTATCAATTTTTAAATATGCTTTTTTTCCAGTCTTACCAAAAAAGATTAATTCATTATTTGCTGTACGATGAATTATTAATTTAAATTTTAATTTATATGATATTTTATCATAATCTAAATATCCGAATAATGGAGACAATGACCAATTTACTGTTTGCTTACTTTTCTTGTTAAATTCACGTCTTTCTTTATATGCATCATTATTTGTTTTATTTAAATGTTTTGCAATATTTTCTACATCTTTCGCAATTCCTGCGGCATCTGTTCCAGCGTGAGTTAAATCATCAATAATTATACCATCATTAGTATCAGGAAACCAACCTTCGATTTCATGCTTTTTATTATTTTCACCTATTGTTACAAATCTAAGCATTGTATCAATTACACCTGGAGAATCACTTATTGTTTCTATATTTTGAGTTGCAACATCTAAACGCATTTGTGTAAATAAACTTGGGAAAAAATTATTCTCTAGTGTAATATTATCGGTATCTGGTAATGGTGTTGTAAAATTAGCATCACTATATAAAGAATATTCACAGTGTAAAAATGAATCAGGTAGATATAAATAACTCTGCTGATTATCAACTTCAAAAATTAAATCACCTCCAGTATTTACTCTACTGGAAGATCCGGGATTCATAGCAATTCTTATATAGTCATTCTTTTTTTGATTGTAACTGACGAACGGAGGATCGTCTAATCTAAATTTATTTTCGATAAGCGAAGACATTTTTATAAAAAATAATTTGACTTTTTGTTTTTCTCACAGATAGAAAAAATTTTTACTAAAATATAATTTTAGAATTTTACTAAAAATTTTACTAAAATATAATTTTAGAATTTTGCTAGACCATTACCTCTTATTTCTTCAATTGTTTTTTCATTATTTTTACTATCACCCTCTACAGCTATGTTAGCAATTTTGTTTTTTGTTTCATCTGAAAGTTTTTTTAATTTTTTTAGTTCTTCAGAATCATTCTTGAGTTTACGAATAGCTTCTAGTTGTTTTAATTCGTTTTGTGATTTAACAGCATTTGATATTGCACTAGCTGTACTACCTATAGCAGCTGCTCCTTTTGCAGCAGATGTAATCAAATCTTTATTATTTTTAATTAAGTTAACGATACTACCAATACCAGAAAAGATACCATCCCCTTCTTTTTGGACGGTTTCTCTATTATCATAATGGTAAACAGATTTCATAGATGGTTCATGAGCAATTTTTTGATTTGAAGCAAAATGTTTAAGATTGTGTTTATAAATTATAGGCATTTTTTAGTAATAAATTTGACTTTTAGGAAAAACATAAATACGGGCGAAGCCCTGGAAGACATCTCCGATGTCCATTATAAAAAAATGTTTATTTTTTGTTCTTAACTTTTACAGATTGTGTTTTTGGTTTAACTTTATCAGGAACCAAACCTGCATCAATCATTCTTTTTATTCTATGATTTTCTTTCATAATATTTCTTTGTTTTATTAACTCTTCTAATTGTTTAATTCTTTTAAAATTATCAGCTCTAATTTTATCCATTTTTAAAATTATATACTTTTATATTTTTAAATTTTTTTTAAAAATTATATTTATACTTTTATATTTTTAAAATTATATTTATATTTTTTAAATTATATTTATATTTTTATGATTTTTATTTTTAGTAGGTAAAAATATTTAAGTTAAGATAGAATTTACAATACTCGTTTAAGATTTACTTTTATGAATATCTAACAACTTCGAGATAACTTTATTAATTGATTGTTGCATTTTATCTATTGCATCAAGCAGAGTGTGATGTACTTTAATTTCTTTTTCAGTCATTTCTAATTTTTTCTCACTTTTCTTTAATTCTGTTTTTAAAGCATTTAATTGAACTTTAAGACCATCTACTTTTCTTTTAACGGAATCTAACTGTTCTTTATTTTCTTTAGAGTTTTTTGTAAATTTTTCTTTAATTCATTTTCTAAATTGATTTTCAGAGTTTTCATTTTATCAACTTTTTCATTAAGTGAGTTTACTTCAATTTTCAAATGATTTATTTTTTTAATTTGTTGAGCAATTTTAGAACTCAATTCATTCACATTTTTGGAATGTAGCTTGTAAGCGTTTTAAATTTTTTTAAATTCTTTCAGGTAGTTTTTCTATTTCATCTTCTAATTGTTCTTTTAACATTTTTATCTGATGTTTATTTTTAATTACAGCAGATTTTAAATTTATAGAAAGTAATATTAAAATTTTTGATTGTTCAGAAATCTTTTTAAAAAGTTTTGCTATATCTGTTTCTAGCTCTCTATCCTTTTTATCAAGTTTTAATAATTTTTCGTTTAATGATTTGTCAATAAGTTTAAGCAACTTTAATTCGTTCATCAGCGGAACCATAACATCGTTTATATATTTTTCTTTTAAGTCATTGATTTGTGTATCAACATATTGTTTATTTGTTAACTCTGTATTTTGTTGTGGAAGAATAGAAAGATGTAATGGTCCAGATAAAACGTCTCCAGTTTTCATGATATAATTTTCTATCTCTATTTCTAATTCACGATTATTCGGGATATATGCACCTCCACCAACATTTGGTAACATCATTTTTAAACAATAAAAATAAAATTTTTTCTGATTATAAAAATACATAAATTATAAAAATAAAATTTTTCCTAATAAAAATAAAAAAATGGAAATGACTCAAATTTGTCAAGTTTGCAATATGCGTTTTTTAAATCAAACACTATTATATTCTCATATGAAAAACACACCATGTGGTATGCATATGAATCAATTACAACCTAATAATAGTATTCAACCTAATAATAGTATTCAGAATAATATTCAACCTAATAATAGTATTCAGTATAATAATATTCAATCAGAGCAACCATCACAAAGATTAAAGCATTTATTTATTTCAGATAAAGAACAAAATCTTTATACTGCTAGAATAAATACACCTAGGCAAAATACACCTAGGCAAAATAATAATAATTATTTAGCACAAAATAATAATGTAGCACAAAATAATCCTTTTGTTCAAAATAATAATGTAGCTCAAAATAATTATGTTGATAAAAATAATAATGTAGCTCAAAATAATAATGTAGCTCAAAATAATTATATTGATAAAAATCAATTTGTTGAAAGTAATAACAAAAAAATATGTTCCGGATGTAATAAAAATATAACATCAAAAAATTTTGCACGTCATTTAAAATTATGCGAACAACCAGAAGAGGTTAAAAAAAATAAAAAAAATAAATTAAAAGATCAGTTATGTCGTAATTGTAATAAATATTTTACAATTCAAGGAATTACTAATCATTATAATTCTTGTATAAGTTCTACAAGACAATGTACAAGTTGTCAAATTACTAAACCTAAGACAGAGTTTTATGATAGTAAATATCAGTGTAAGGATTGTTTAAAAGAAAAAGTTAAATGTAGAGGTTGTCAAAAAATTATATTAAAGAAAAATTTTCAGCGACATGTAACACTATGTCCAAAACTTAATCAACATAATAATCAACATAATAATAATTTATATCAAAATAATAATTTATATTAGTATTTCTATTAAAATAGACTTATATATTTAAATAGTTGTATTTCAACTAAAATAGTTGTATTTCAACTAAAATAGTTGTATTTCAACTAAAATAGTTGCATTTCAACTAAAATAATCTTATATATATTAAAATATTATTTTTTTATAAAGAATAAAATATTATTTTATTAAAATATTCTTAAGCATTCCGGAAGAGAGGAGAGGTTCGGAACATACTTCTTTTGAGTATAGGAACAAAAAGTCCGACACATTCCGGAGGTTCTACAGAGGTTAAAAACACTCATAAGAGTGTAAGAATGCGAGTCCGGAATTAAAAAATAATAATTCCTAAATTTTTATTTTAAAAATATTAAATGAATAAAAACGAAAATTTGGAAGATTTATATTCACCGGTTATAATTAAAAGTAATAAAAGTAATAAAAGTAATCTAAGTCGTCATAAATCTCTTAATGCAATAAACGAAATAATAAATAATTATATGAATAACACTGAGTTTCAAGATACACTAACCCCTCAAGATCCGAATCTCAAAGATATTAATAATATTGTAGAAAATCCTATATATAATACTAAATATAATAATAATATAGATAAAAATATATATAATAATATAGATAAAAATATATATAATAATATAGATAAAAAATATTTAGAGACACTACCCCTAATTCATCTCTTAATAAAAAAATACCACAATCAGATCTTACACGTCTTTGGAATTTTTTAAAATTTCATTGTATAAAAATATTGTTAGCATGTATTTTAATATTTTTTATTTATCATCTTGTTATATGTATTGGAAATCAATGGGGTTACTTTCTAACAGAGGAACAAAAGAGAATAAATTTTTATAAACAAGAAATAAAAACTTTTAAAGGATGGAAGACTGAGGAGGATAAGATTAAGGATAAAACTAATAATAAAAATATTAAACAAGGTAAAATGTATCAAGAAAATTTACATTTCATTGTTTACGGTAAAACTGGAAGTGGTAAGACTACGTTTATTAAAAAATATATAAACCAATATTATAAGGACGAAACAAAAGTACATATTTTTTGTATGCATACTTCTGAATGGCCAACTTTTACAAACGTCTATAATGATAAACAATTAGATGAGTTACAAGATATGGAAAGTTTTGCTGGTACACCTGAAAATAAATCTTTATTAATTTTAGATGATGTTGCAAGTTTATCAAAACAAAAAAATATGTCAGAAATATTTACAAAAGGAAGACATCAAAATATTCAAATAGTTGTATTAGCTCATAAAGCTTGTGATGTAGATAATAAGATTAGAGAAAACATTCAAACATTTTTTACAACTACACAAAATAATGCAGCATTCTTTAATGATATTAATAAAAATTATAAAATGAATATGCCTTTATCATATTATACACATCATAAATATGGAATAATACGTGTTGACACCATAAGTGAACATATGCAAGTATATGATAAAGATTTAAATATATTAGTAGATACCGAACCTGAAATCTATAATAACTCTCAAGATTTTGATATTAGAATGTATGCAAATACAAAACATTTATCAAATCAAGTTATAGAACAAATAATTATCTTTTTAGAGTCTGAAGCAAAAGTACCACTAAAAATTATTCCTGATACATTTTATTTTTATTTTGATCATTATTTAAATGCAAAATTTGGTATACCAATACCTAACAGATTACAAGATAATGAAACATTAAACTATTTAAAAATTGCAATAAATGATGTTAGAAACGGTTTAAGAAAAGCAACACCAATAATAACTGATGTTAAATCTACATTTTCTGATGCTAAATCTACATTTGATGAAGCCAAAAAAACATATAATAATATAAAACCATTAATAAATGGTGTAAGTGAAATACTTAATAATTAAACAAATTATACATTTTTTTTAAATTATTAATAATTTTTTAAATTATCCAAATATTTTAAATATATGGAGGAATGTTTAATTTCTGTAATGTTTTTAAATCATATACTGTTAAGTTATCTTTATTGATTAACCACCATAAATTATTAAAAGCCAAGAATACTCTAAAACTTCTAAGACATAATGGAAAATCATTTGTTTTAGCATATTTGGGTATACCATGTTTTATTTTATATTCTTTCACAAATTGCATATATTTATGGTGATAATAGAATTTAACTTCTTGTTTAGGTGTGAGTGGATTTGTAGGATGTCTATAATTTTTTAAAACTGGTACATGTTCTATTTTATACTCTTCAAACATTTTTATTTTTTATGTAAAAAAAGATATTAAATATAACTTTTTTTATAAATAAATATAATTTTATTTATAATCTTCAAACATTTTGTTTTGTAATTAAATATAATTTTTTTTAAAATTTTCTCTAAAAAAATAAAAAAATGGAAAAATTTTATTGCAACTTATGTAAAAAAAAGTTGCAAACAAAAAGAAGTTATCAATCTCATCTACAAAGTAAAATGCATTTACAAAATGTAGAACGAGTTGATGAAGGAAATATATTAAAATTAAATAGTTATAAAAACTATATAGAAACATTGCCTACTGATATAAAAGTTAAAAAAATATTTTATGATTATTCACATTCGGAATATAAAAAAGTTTTTAATAGTGAAGATGAACATGTGCCAGATGAAAGATATTTATTTAGCGATACTGATGAATTTAACGAAATAGATGAATTTGATGAAGCTGAACGAACCGATGAAGCCTTACAAACAGAAGGTTCTATGGCTTCGCCCGTAACAGATATAAAATATTTATTTAATCAGTCTTTTGAATATAATGAAACCGATAAAACTTTTTCTGATATTCTAACCAACTTTTATAATATATTTAAGAAATCTTTCAAATGTTATATGAATGTAGAAGTACTTTATACAAAAAATGGACCTGATGGAATTCCTGAAGAAATTATACAAGGACATTTTACAAAGTCACAAGAAATTCATAATGTAAATGATATACAACCCATATTTGAATCGATGATACTTAAATTAGAAAATTGTATAATTGAAGCCCAGTTACGTGAATCTGGTTGGAGATTTGTTAAAATACTATCTAAGAAAATAGTAATTGATAAATATAAAAATAATACTGGTGGTAGTTATGTTCCTTTACCTTTCAGTTCACCACAATTAATCAACATAAAAAATGAAGATGATTATTGTTTTCTGTGGAGTATTATAGCACATTTACATCCTGCAAAATATCATAAAGAAAGACTAAGTCATTATAATAAAGAAGAATACATAAATGAATTTGATCTTTCTGATGGCTTAGATGAATTTCCATATGATTATAATAGATTAATAAAGTTTCATAAAAAGAATAAAAATTTAATAGAAGTAAATGTTTTTGAATTAAATGTGAATTATGTTTCTATTGGTAAAATTACTCCACTTTACTCAGATTCAAAAAAATTTTATTTGAATAATAAAAATTTATGCCAATCAGAAATAGTATATAATGATAGAGGAAATTACATGCATCATAATATTTTTTACCAAGGAAATATAATATGTACTGAAAAATTTGAACTTGTTAAAACACTATCACCAATAATGATTAATCATAATAATTATAAAGGACGTACTGATGATTATAATTACAAATATTCATCTTTATCTTCAGAATATCAACAAAAATTAGAAAATTTAAATAAAAGTTTACAAAAATGTAAAATA
Source organism: Prostheceraeus crozeri (assembly GCA_907163375.1). NCBI lineage: Eukaryota > Metazoa > Platyhelminthes > Polycladida > Euryleptidae > Prostheceraeus > Prostheceraeus crozeri. The sequence goes on from CAJQUW010009328.1 coordinate 346,789, forward strand.
GATTATCAACAACAAACAAAAATGTTACTACAAGAATATCACCATAAATATCAAAATAAGATAGAAACAATTCAAAAATTAAATGAAGAAAATAATAAAAAATTAAATAATAAAGAATTAAATAATGAAGAAAATAAAGAATCGGCTAAAGCCAGAGGAGCTTCGCTCCGATTAAATGCATGTTTAAAAAAATGTCAACAGCAATATAAAGAACAATATGATAAAGAATATATTTATCAGCTACAAATATTAAATCAAAATTATCATCAAAATACATTTAATATTACAAAAGAAATTAATGAAACACATGAAATATATAAAGATGAATTTGAAAAACTAGAACAGTCAAAACAACCAGCACAAGCGAATATATTATATTATCAGGGACATTTTATATTGTGTAAAGATGTTTCTATATTTACAAAAACTTCAGATAATAAAAATTTTCCTTGTCTTCAATGTATGACAAGTTTTAGAACTTTAGAAGAAATGAATAGACATTTGGAGAATTGTCAACAAAATGAAGCAGTCAGAAACACGTTTCCAAAAGATGATTATTTAGAATATAATAAATGGTATTTCAAAAATAAAGTACCCTTTACTATTTATTGTGATTTTGAAGCTTATAATGTTAATATGACACAAAATCAAACGGAAAGTTCCAGGGCTTCAACCGATTCTGAAAATTATAATTCTGAAAATGGTACGGGCCAAGCCCTAGAACCTTCGGTTTTTAATTCTGAAAAAAGTGCACCTGGAAAAAGTGCATCTGAACAAAGTAAAGAAAAATATTTATTTGAACAAAAACCATTATGTTGGGGAATGTACATTCATTCAAATTATCCTGAATTATTTAAATCAGAATATTTACAATACTATGGTGAAGACAGTTCAGAAATGTTTACAAAGAAAGTAGAAGAATTACAAGGACTTTTTTCACAATTGCTTGAAACAAATAAACCAATGATACCATTAACGGATGAAGAAAGAAAAGAATTTTATGATGAAATAAATTGTTATTACTGTGGAAAATGTTTTATAAATAAATATAAAACTGGCAGAGGTAGATATATTGATATGGTAAAAGATCATGATCATCTAAATGGATTATATAGAGGTGCAGCACATAATTCTTGTAATCTTAATGCTAATAAATTTAAATATAACTTTGTTCCTCTATATTTCTATAATGGTTCTAAATATGATTTCCATTTAATAATGAAAGATTTATTTTCATCTGAAAAATTACAACAACAACAAATAAATGTACTATGTAAACAAGAAGAAGAATATTTTTCAATGCAATTAGGTTGTATTAGAATTTTAGATGCATTTAGATTTTTTACTCCTTATTCATTAGATGTTATGGGAAAAACTTTGAAACCTGAACAATGTAAAATATTAAATAAATATAATTTAAAACCTTTAAAAGGAATATTTCCGTATGAGTATATAGCCTGCGGCTCACAGTCGAAGACTGATATAACTGGAGATAAAACCTGTGGTTCACAGTCGAAGACTGATTTTAATTCTGTGAATAAAATTATGGAAGAAAAACAACTTCCTCCAATAAATAAATTTAAATCAACATTAAAACAATCACAATTATCTGACGAAGACTATGCAGAAGCTGAAAAGAATTGGAGAGAGTTAAATTGTAAAACAATGTATGATTATACAATGAAATATCTACAGATAGATGTATTAATACTAGCTGATCTTTTTGAAAACTTTCGTGATATGTGTTTAGAATATTACGGAATAGATCCATGTTATTGTTATTCTACACCAGGTTTAACATGGTTAGCAGGATTAAAACATACAAATGTTCAAGCCGATGGCTCTAGGACAAAGTCCGTTAAACTTAAACATTATAAAGAAAATACATATGATAAATTATTATTTTTTGAATCTGGAATTAGAGGTGGAGTTTCATCCGTTTTAGGTAATAGATATGTTAAATGTTATAATAAGAAAGTAAATCCACAAGAATATGGAATAATGAAACCTTTATCTCCAGAAGAAAAAGAAAAAATATTAGAAGTTTTTCGAACGAAACGAGAAGGAGTAGAACGTGAAAAAGCAATTGATGAATTCATGAGAGAAAACTATTTGTTATATTATGATTTTAATAGCTTATATTCTTCTTGCATGATACAAGAATTACCAACAGGTGAAATGACATGGTGTAATAATCTAGATTATCAAAGAACATATGATGGAAATCGTAATTTTGGTTATATATATGAAGTTGATTTAGTATATCCTGATTATATAAAAGACGCAACAAAATATTATCCTTTCTGTCCAGAAAACAAAATTCCCAATATAGAAGATTTTTCAGATTATCAAAAATCTTTAATTCCTAAGAAATACAGACCAACAAAAAAACTTATGTTAACACAGGGTAATAAAGGAAAGTATGTTGTTGAAGGAAGAATGCTAGATTGGTATTTAGAACATGGAATGATTCTCACAAAAATTCACCGGAAACTAGTGTATAAAAAATCTAAATGGTTAAAAGATTGTATTGAGTTCAATATTGAAAAACGCAAAATATCTAAAAGAAATAAAGATGATTTTGGAAACGTGTTCTTCAAATTAATGAATAATGCATTTTATGGTAAGACTTTAGAAAATGTGCGTAATAGACAAAATATTGAAATAGTTTATGATAAAGATAGGTTTCAAAATTTAACAAGGAAACCTACATATAAAAGAACTACTAGATTTAGTGATGAACTATGTGCTGTACATTTACGTCGAAACAGCGTAAAACATGATAAGTTTAATTTTATAGGTTTCACTATATTAGAATTAGCTAAACTATTTATGTATAGATTTATATATGATTATTTAGCGCCTGCTTATGGCAAAAACTATAAATTACACTTTACAGATACCGATTCTGTTTTCTTAGAATTAATAATACCGTATAATTCTACACTTGATGAAGAAATTAATAAAATAAAAGATATCATTCATCCTTCTGATTTATGTAAAGTAAAAGATGAATTAGAAGGAAATGAAGATTTCATAACAGAAGCTATATTTTTAAAATCTAAATGTTACTGTTATAATACAACTAATAATATTAAAACACATAAAACATTAAAAGGAATTTCAAAGGCATCAGTGGCTAATCAAATAACATTTCAAGATTATAAAAATGCATTATTTAATAATGAAATAAAAACAGCATGTAATTATAGACTTAATTCAAAAAAACATAAAATGTATTTAAAAGAAGAACATAAATTAGCATTAGATCCATTTGATGATAAAAGAAAAATTTTACCTCATGGAATAACTACTTTACCTTTTTAATTTTCTAATTTCTATTTTCTAAATATAACAATATAACAATATAACAATATAAAAATATGAAATATTATAAAATAAAATAAAAATAATAATATAAAATTATCATATAAAAATGGATAAAGTTAGAGCTGATAATTTTAAAAGAATAAAACAATTAGACGAATTAATAAAACAAAGAAATATTATGAAAGAAAATCATCTTCAACATAGAATGACAAAAGCTGGTATTCAATCTGATATGTTTGATAAATTAAAATTAACTGAAGAAGTAAAAACTGATTATGAAAAAACTGTCGAACCATTTAAAACTCTTGAAAAGGAACTTAATGAAAAACGTGTTGATATAGCGGATCCTGTACTTAAAACACTATTAGATGACTATGGTTTATTAGAGGCAAACATAGATAAAAAATTACCAAAATCTATGTTATTCGAACATTCTACTTTCTTTTTAGATAAAAAATTATTTGCAAGATTTTATCTTGGTGGTAAAGAAATATTTCCACAACCTTTACGAGGATTAATTTTTACGCCAGATAAAAAACCTATTAGTTTAGATAGAAATTTTGTTGATCTTTTAAGAGGAGCAGATTTAAAAAATTATGCTGTAGAAGATCTCATAAAATATAAAGCTATGTTAGACAGAGTTGGTGTAGTAAAATCTTTAAGACGTTATAAACAATTAGAAAATTTATTATCAGCGGGAGTTAAAGTAGGGAAAGGTTTATCTGAAAAACAGAAAACAGAAACAACTGTATTTTTACCAGATGATCCACAAGAATTACTAAATAGATTAAATATTTTAATATCTGCAATAAAAGAAGGACATAATTCTAGTTTCAATGAAATTCATGCTATATTGAAAAGACTGTTAGAAAAGAAGATTCTAAATGAAGAGGATTATAAAAGTATAACGAACCGAATGTTCTAGGGCTTCGCCCGAACGGGACATCTCTGATGTCTTTAAGGGCTTCGCTTGTAGCTGAAATATGTTGTTTCTAATTTTTTATAAAAGATATTTATTCAAAATTTTAACTAAAAAATGTGTTCAGCAGATTTAGACAAAATTAATAATCATTTAGAAAATTTGACAGAGATTTTGGGTTCATCAAAATTTAGTACGACGTTAAAAATTATAACAACTACTTCATCACACACTTGTAATTTAGAACCCATTCTACATTTGGAACAAAATAAAAATTATCAAATTGCATTGACTAGTTTCTCTACATTTAACACTATTCAAAACGTTATCAAAGATGTGAATGATCAATTTAGATATTCTACTGATAAAGGCAAAACATGGAAAATATTAACTTTTCTTCCTGGTTCTTACGAAGTTGAAACAATATCAAATGAAATTAAGAGACATTTAGGTATACCATTTAAAGATAAGAAACAATTACATTTTGCAGTTGAACCGGCAGTTAATAAATTTTCTCTTACTTTAGACGAAAATCATCAAGTTGATTTTAATCATGATAGATCATTGTCAAAGCTATTAGGATTTAATAAACAAACCTATAGTCAAGGTTATCATTTAGGTGAGAAGATTCCAAAAATAACTGAAATAAATTCAATTGTTGTACATTGTGACATTATTGAAGGAGGATATATAAATGGTAAATTATCAAATTTAATATTCAGTTTTCCAGCTTTTACTGTACCCATTGGTTATAGATTAAATGTAATTCCACAAACATTAATATATTTTCCTATTACAAGAAAAACTATTAACAACATTGGCATTAGAATCACTGATGAAAAAGGACAAGAAATAAATTTTGGAGGTGAAGAGATTATGATAGATCTTTTGGTTCGGGAGGTATAAACTTTTACGCTACAATAGAGAAGTTTAATTTTTTTTATCATTTTCATTATTAATCTTATTAATAAGATTAATCTTATTAATCTTATTAATCTTATTATTAGAAACAAAAAATAAACTTAAATTAAAATTTTATTTTTATTTTTTTGTTTCTAAAAACACTAATTCAATAATGGATAAATTTATTACTTTAAAAATGAATGAAATGTCTTTAAATAAAAAAAAACTTAAATTTAATCATCATCCAAATTTATCTAATAAAGTTTTAGCAGTTATTTGCGGAAGATCAGGATGTGGAAAAACATATCTATTATTTAAAATTTTAACGTCTCCAAATTTTTTGGATTATAACAATCTTATAATTTATACAACAACAGCAGAACAACCCGTCTATCAATTTTTAAAATATGGATTTGAAAATAATCTTACAAAAACAGCAATTGCTTCTCTATTCGAAGAATACGAAAAATCTGAATATGAAGAAGAAATAAATTTGTGGTGTGAAGAAGCAGCAAAAAATAAACAATTAGTTGAATCCAATAAAAATAAGCATATAAAAATACAATTAATAGATGATAGTGGTAATATGCAAGATCCTAGTAAACTAGATAAAACAATGAAACATTGTGTAATTTTTGATGATTGTGTTAATGACAGAAATCAGTCAGTTCAGAGAAATTATTTTACACGAGGTAGACATAATAACTGTAGTGTTTTTTATTTAACACAAAGTATGTATTCATTAGATGGAAGTGTTATTAGAAAGAATGCAAATATATTTATACTATTTGAAATAAATGCAAGAAACTTAAGTGATTTGTTAAGAGATTTATGTATAAGAGATAAAGATGAATTTAAACAATCGTGTAATAATGCTTGGTCAAAAGATTATGGATTTATCACAATTAATATTGATAAAAAAATTCATGAAAGAGTTATCGAACAATTGTTTACCGAGTAATAAAAATATACAAATATAATGTTTTAATATTTTATTTTTTATTATCAGCTTTAATTTTGTCTATTTTTTTTTAAATATAATATTCGAATTTTGTGGTAACATTGGTATACAGCAAAAACATTTTACTGAACAAATTATTTTTTTATTGCTTTGTTGTTTGTAATCTTTTCGTTTAAAGTTTTCACGTTTAAAGTTTTCACGTTTAAAATTTTCTCGTTTAAAATTTTCTCGTATTAAGTTTTGTTTAATAAAGTTTTGTCTAATAAAGTTTTTAGCTCTTCTAAAAAAATTTTATCATTTTCTTCATTAAAAATTTTATCATCAATAAAAGTTTTACCATCACTAGAAATTTTACCATCCTTTTTATTTTTATCATTAACTTTTTCTGTCTGTGATTGAAATGATATTTGATTTACTTCATTAGCTATTTGATCAAATTTTTCAATCTCATCTAACGTAATAACATTATCATCACATACTCTTTGAAAGTAGTAGTGTAGTTTATCATAGACTTCTTTAATATGTAAATGCTTAGTTTTTAATGATTTTCGTTTCTTAGTTATTAAAGATTTATCTAACACTGTAGCAAGTGAAGTTGCAAAAACACCCGTACCTGTTAAAGCTGTAGCAACTACTGGAATTACTAAAACACCTGAAGATACAACAATTGTTAAAGCACCTAAACTTACTGTTAAGAATATGCCAATTCCTTGTGTTACATTCTTAACTTTAGACCATCTCTTTCTTAACTTTTTATAATGCTCTAATCTTAATAATAATTGAGATTCTTTATCTTTCATATACCTAACTCTATCTTTGTGTTTTTCTTTATTCATTTTTTCAATGTTAATCTTTTCAATGTCCATTAAAGTAGAACTACGTTCATATGATAACGAAGGATATATTCTTGAGGTTCCTTCCATTTTTGTTCCTTCCATTTCTGAAGTTCCTTCCACTTTTGTTTCTTCCATTTTTAAAGAAATATTTTTAACGGGCGAAGCCCTGAACCTTCGGTTCGCAAGTCACATGATATATTTTAAAAACCTGAAAGATGGATAAAATTCATGAATTTGAAATTCTCAAATTTGAGATTCTTAACTTTTATGATTTTTCGGTGTCCTGGAACGGTCATGATTTAAGCAATGAAAATCGAACCGAAGGTTCTAGGGCTTCGCCCGATTGTAATTCTCAAATTTGAGATACTCAACTTTTATAATTTTTGGTGTCCTAGAACGGTCATGATTTTGAGGGTGAAAATTGTAATTCTCAAATTTGAGATTTTGAAAAATTTGGAAATTGGGTACTTTTAAAAACGACATAAATTCATGAATTTAGCCCCTTTTTCAGGTTTTTAAGACCTAAATTCATGAATTTATGTCGTTTTTAAAAGTACCATTTTTGAAAAAAATGGTACTTTTTGAATGAACCAAATTCATGAATTTAGGTCTTAAAAACCTGAAAAAGGGACTAAATTCATGAATTTATGTCGTTTTTAAATGTACTATTTTTTTTGATTTTATGGTGTCCTGGACCGGTCTTCTTCCCATTACTATCGATTGTCAACATCATAACGCTACTATTTGATTTAAAGAGATTGCATAGTGACTGCTTACCTAAGCATATTTTCACAGGCATCAATAACTCAAGATTAAATTATTCAATACTATGGACATGTTTCTCAACGCTTCGAAATTTTGCCTTTGAAAGAAAAAGAATCTCTTTATCAAATAAAAGATCATTTTTGACTAGCAGCATTAATTGTCAATCAAAGTTTATGTCATAGAGATCTCAACATTGTTTTAAGTTGCTTGAATTCAAACTCTCGTGAAATTTGGAAGTTAGAGATATCTACGATCATTACAAAATTTTTGCAGTAGCATTGACATCTTTGTTGAGAGAAATTAATATATTTCCAAAAGTGATTTGTCTTCGTTTAAAGATACGGAAGCTTCCCACCACTCATCACAGACTGATAAATTATTAAATGAAGCACGACAGCAATAACAGTTCACGAATAAATCAAGTACCTAAGAAATTTTTCGAGATTTCTCCCTCAAGTTTACAAAATTTATACGAAAACAAGCTGTGCTATGCAAAAAATATTCCGAAAAATGTTATGTACATACATGTGCAGTCCAGCAGTTAGAGAACGAGTCTGAGAATTCAGCTTTCACAGAATAATGTACACCCTATGACTACTATGTATCTGCGCGCTTGCCGACTTCTACTCGGTTCTACCTCTTGCCAGACAGCATCAAAGAAAAGCACAAATGAATACAATGGATAGCAGATTGAAGTTTTCGGCAAAAATGAGATTCTCGGTTTTCATTGATTAAAAAGTGCCAACTGTGATCAGAGTCTGTGTCATGGCATGGAATGTCTTCCGGTAATCTGCCAGCTTCTTATGATATTATGTATCTATATTCGATGTGCCTGTGTCTATGAGGGTAAGCAGTCAGAAATTGCAAGCCTCCTAATGTTTCCAAACGCAACATTTTGGCCAGTTGTAGCCACATTCAGCTGCATCTCATATGCACTTGTACATCAACCATGACAAAAACATACGGCACACACAAAATGTCTTAAAATTTTGGAAATCATGGCTCTAGACCTAGCACTTTTCACGTAATCAATGAAAGCAAAAAACCTGTCATTTTTACCGAGAACTTCAGTCTGCTTCCCATCGTATTTAAATATGTACTTCATCGATTCTCTCTCACAAAAAAGGTACTCAAGTAGATCTCGGCAGACGCGCAGATTCGAAGCAGCCATAGGCTGTGCATCATCCTGCGAAAGTCTAATTTTCTGCCTCTTTTTCTGCAGAAACTCGTTCTGGCCGCGGATTAATAGTTATGTATTGGAAAACGATGGTGGTTGAAAGGTTATTGTATACATGATTTTGAAAAACTGTCATCCACAATCGTAAAGCATCGAATACGAAACCCATGTAGTAGACTAAAATAAATTATCAATTATGTTAATGTGAAATTTGATTGAATATTTGTTAAAAAAGCCGCTTGGGGTGGACAATATAATAACAATGCCTATGTAGACAATAAAATCAACTATGACTGCTGTAGATTTATTCAATTAAATCCAATAATTGGGTTGGTCTTTTGGAAACAAAATGTTTGCTCTATTTAGAGAAATGGAGCAACGACAAATAAGAAGTTCTGAGAATATAACACATATTTCCAATGCCTTCAATGTTCTAGCATCAGCTGAATTCAAATATTTACACTATAAAGTAAACTATCAAATCGAATACGTTTTATCTCAAATGTCTCTAATATTTCGATGATATAGGTTAGCGATAGGTGGTGATGTGAGAGAAACAATGACAACGCAGATTGTCACATGTGACCGACTACAATTATAAATGTTCATGTACAGTCATGGCATAGTTATTTACAAGGATATGCATTAAGGGTGCGAATAATTCTGAAACACATGTTTGCATGCTGATGGTCCTTTTTTATGAATGTGCGCCATTTGAGAAAATGATACTCTGCTTCTTTCAATTTGAAATTCAAACAGTTCACCAGCGAAAAATCACAGTGCTCTTTAGTAAATTAGGCATTGTGCTCAGAGGTTAATAATGCAATTCTTCAGAGTTAGAACGACACTGCAACCGATTTCTTTTTTTGGAAGGCACATTCTTAAAATGCTTTTCTGCGAAAGATGTTAGGATAGAGGTTAGAAACAGACAATCGACATGGTAAGTTTGCACCAAGCTTGACATAACCCACAGGTATGAACAGCGGCTTACCTGAAAATTCTACAAATGAAGACAAATGGACTAACTCATTATGAAGAAACATCAACAAAAAAGTTCCCAGTAGTGCTTGTTGGTATCAACAAAAATGGTTTAGTAACTGCACCGAATTACATAAGGGTCGATGAATACTTCTACAAATGCATGAAACACTGATATAAAAGGATGACACATCAATGCTTTCAGGAATTAAGTATCTATGAACCATGCAGTACATTTGCATATTGAGTGAATACAATTTTAGCATTATGGTAAAAATAACTCGATGAATCATCTTTCTACTTTGATTAGGCTCTCCGATTTTTAGCAGAATTTTGTCTTTCGTTTCTTGATATCATTAATTGTGAAACATGAATATTTTTTAGAATATACAATAAACCCAAGTCGACTTGCAGCAGGTAAAGCGTCAAAATCATGTAATGTATGGCAAGTCTTTTTGGCAAATTGTGATTATCTTCAAGCAGCACATTTTGTAGTTGTATGAATTTATAATATGAACGATAGCCCAGATGTTGGTAGCAAATTTTATATCTAAACGTTAGTCGTTAAATTTATTTTTATGTTAAAAAGCAAGAAACATGAAACATATTTACACAATATGCAAACACAGTACATAAAGCCTGTTAATGATGCGCAGCACATTATAGATTGTTCATTGTATTTAAAGACACAGGAAATACTGCACTATAGTTATGCTATTTTGCATATTTTATGCTGAATTTCATAAATTTGCGAATACTCTTACTCAAAATCTTTTAAAGGCCATCACAAATATCTCAAAGAGTCTGCAATTCATGAATAGTTATCAAAGAAAGCATCAACCACCGAGAATCCGATATGAAAATAAATCTTGTAAGTCAAACCATTCTCCTTCCAGGTCTGTCTAATCCATACTTTGGTTTTATCTTTTCAACAGCTGCTGTATTTCATTGAATCTGCTTTCCAATGTTTTTTGACATTAGACAGGTTTTTGACTTACATACACAGCATTTCAAATACATACATGAATGAAACTTTTAATGGATCTGCAAGATCTCATTAAGTGGGCAGAGAATCTCAATGCATCTAATGAGCGGCAAAATCAGCTTTCATCGTTTGCGCATGTGTATGAATGTCTTCAGAATATTCAAATTGACGAGATTCCACAAAATGTAAAGAAATAAAATCCACGCTTCAGACTTTTATTGTCTTGCATACAATCAGATTGTGTTTGACTTTTTCCGAGTATGACAACCTGATCATAGGACCCAAAAACATCGCCGCCACAAATTCGCCGTGTGTGATCGTGAAGACTTCTTTTTTTAAAAAAATATATCACGTCAAAGAAACTGTTCAATTTCTTGCTCAATTTGGGGATCTCAAAGTCCTGAAAACTAAAAATAAACAACAAATGTTCTTCCTAAACATGTCAAACTTATTCTATTGTTTACACAAATATCACAAGAGTGCAGAAATATTGGTGCGCATATCAATCATGCATGTAAAATTTACAAATCATGACAGTTTTGTGACTTGTTTACACTTCATGGTTTACCCTTATTGTTATAATGTTTTGACTATTTGCATTTTATCGATTTTTCATGGACTACATAGACCTTTAACTTGTGCTCCTTCAGTAAGTACGTATATATAGAAGGCTGACTGGTTTGTTGAGGTATGAGCCTGGTGTCCGGGTCCATGATGACCCCACTTTGTCTTCATAATTCAGTTTGTTCGTTTAAGCTCAAAAATTCCAAAAGTGGAATGTACATATCAATGTACAGGTGTGCACATAGACATGTGCAATACAGATGTGTGCTTTTCTCGCATAATTGACATTTTATTAAATTATGTACAATCCTTATCGATGCTATCGCTTCTAATACCGCAAAAGATTAGGTTTTCTGGCGTATATGGCTTTTGTAATACACACAGGTCTCGAGTTTTTTCGGAGTCGAATCGACTACCATATGCAGTTACGGGCAAAGTTTTGAGTATATCAGCCATTTTATGACACTATCCAGACGGCCCAAGCAATATCCCCGAGTCATTGCCGAAGGGATTGAAAGATGTTGAGCTACTTAGGGATGGTAATGAATCGAAATACAACTGAGTCTTGATTATGCTCAGGTGAAGGGTATGCATCAGATGAAAATGAGAAACCATGACAGAATGTGTTGATATAAATTATGGGTAAAAGTCCCGAATTTGATGGTGATAAAACATGGCTTGACGTTGAATTGGTGTGAGAGCATTGTAGCAAATATAATTTTTCTGATTGTAAAGTAGATTGAGTTAAATTTACAAAGCTGCAAAAGGATTTTTTCATTTGTATTTGGAAGGCATTATTGATATTTATATCCAATACAAAAATTTGAATGAAAGAAGATTGGCCTCACACTCTTGAATCGAAGACAAAGACTGAAGAAGTGGAGTCATGCAAGTTGCTATGATGATGTGATCATGATTTCAGTTTCTGCTGTATAGAGAGTAAGTGAATCCGATGGATTGTCCTATATCTCTACATCTTGAATGTATTAGGTTCAACAAGATATGTTTGACCAGAACCCCATGCGTCAGTATTTAACAGCTTGGGATCCCTGAATGACCAAACGTCGTTTAACCATCCAAATGACGGTTGTGGACGTCTGCACTAATTCGAGAGTTAACGCTCTGCTCTTCTTTTTTGTAATACCTTCAAGATGAATATTGAAGGTATACTGTCATACTATCTATCATCTTCAGCGTTCTAGATCATTTCAGTGATGCAAATTATGTTGCATTTCTACATTTCTATCGCGATACTTGTTTCGACTTAGTTGTCCTTTCTCACCACAATTATACATACCATTTCAATTTTTCATTTTCTGTCACGGGACCTTTTTGGAGTATAGCCTTATCCTTCATCATACGTTCATTGAAATATCAGTTTCATCCAAGACGAAAATGTTTTACACCAGATTAGAGTTCATGAGTAGTATGCACCCGCTATCCGCATAGAACGTGCTTTGTGACACCTAAACTTTTACCCCTTGGTCTCTGCCACAAAAACTTTCCCGGTTGTCAGCATGTAGCACTCCTTTACATTACATTACATTTCTAATGACATCCTCTGTTAGAGCGTGCATGCACGTGTGTGCTTACATGTGACCAAATCACATGTGGACAAAGCAAATATGATTCAACGTCTGAAAAATCTGCGGTTGCATCTAAATTGAATAAGAAGTGCATGTAAAGTGGATGTGCATTTGATAAGAACTTTCATCTATTTAATCACTTCGAATGATTTGATTTGATTGAAATTCGAATGGATAAAGTGCGTGATAGTTTTCGATGTGTGGACTTTTAGTTTCTTAAAAAAGTGAAAATTGAATAAATCCTTTTTTATTTCTCTATCAATTCGCAAAGTCTCTGAAGAGCGGAGATAATAATATATGCTCACATCAAATCTCCTTGACAGGATATAGATGATAGATTCATTTTGCAAGGCATTATTCTGTGCTTTATTTGTCTTTGATTTACAGAGCTCAAAATTAAGTTTCCGTCTCAATGTCTAGACTTTGAAGTGTCGTCTGAGATTATATTAGTATAGTCGAAAGCAAATTTATTGCTTGCTGTTATATTATTAATTTCCGAAACTTACTTCAAGAATGTATTTAAAGTTGCATATATTAAATAAGTTGTCGGAATTGCAATCCTTACGTGAAGGACCATAAACGTAGTGGAGCGACGAATATAGTTTGTATCTGCAACCAGGGACGGAGGAAGACGATGAACGGGACAGAGGCACCAAATCAGAGGGGCATGTTTTATGCCTGAGTTTTTCGACCATAGTATAACTATGGAATGTATTCAAATATTCCATTGTATAAATTATATATAAAATTTAGGTGTGCGTAAATACACGTATGTCATATGCCATATCAGGCGCGTATTAGTTGAATGAGCTTTGAGAAACGGCAGAATTTTCCGGGCATTTTCATCCAATTTCTAGTTCATTCATTTATCAAATTAATCAGAAAGTTTATACGCATATTCAAGTACACAAGGTGCAGCCATTAAAACAATCTGCACATTTAAATCAATTAGACTTTTTCTTGAAAATTATTGAGATTTCATTTATCAAACATGTAGATTCCAACTTCGAATCTGAACCGTGCTCAAATAAAAAAACACAAAGTTATGAAAGTTGATAATGCTATTGAATATACAGTTACGAGTATGCAATATAATCAGTGTTGAGCATCGTTAAAAAGAAAGTTAGTTCCGTTAATTAAAAAAATGTAGTTCCATTAACAATAATCCATTAATTTGGGAGTAAACTTACGGAGGTTGAAGTCAAACCGTTAATTCGATAAATTTTATGGTATCTTTAAAATCGTGTTTTAGTTAACATTGTGTCTTCACAGACAAATTACTGGTATTCTTAGTTTCTTTATTTTTCTTCGGCTAGGAACCCATACACCTCTTGTGGTAAACAAAAGTTAATTCAGAAAACAGACTGTGTTAACTTGGTTAAAGATTGAAAAATCAATCAGGATTAAACAGCTTAACAGGATTAATGATATTTACCTTTATTCCTGCGCACTTCAGGGCACGAGTCAAATGCACTTATCCCCGCGCATGAATAGCAAGAGTTCAATATTTCGGTCCGTAAGGGTGACCTCTTATCTCTGAACACATCTTTGTCGTTGGAGAATAGTCTTTCTACAGAGGCACTTGACAGTATGCCAGTATTGAATTTCTTGAAAAGTTGTCAGAGTGCACGATGAACGAAGGTGAAGCAAGTTAACTCAGCCTTCAAAAGTCTGTATGTATACATACAGGCCTATAGGCCTATAGTTGACTTGACATCATGAGCTGAGCTCTCAGCCGCATATTTAGTAAAAAAGTTAACGGATTAACGGACTTCCATGAGAGTAACGGAAGTTAAACTAATCGTTAACCTTTTCTAGAAAGTTAAAAAGTTAAGAAAAAAGTTAACTTCCGTTAATTAACGGATTGACGGAAGTTAGCGGGTTGTTCCCAACTATGAATATAATAAATAATGTGTACAATGTATAATAATTTGTATACATAATTTGCATGTTCTTTGTTTGTAGATGTTTAGCAGAAGTAAATTGTTGTATCCTTTCTGTAACGTTCGGCTTCTCATATAAGTCTTTAGTCTTCGCTAGGCTGAAAACGTTCATTCACCTGCATCCCTGCATTTTTTCAGCTATTTCTCAGCAGGTGCGTAGATAATTCATGTAGCAGATATATCCGTTATCATAAACAAATGAATTAGTTCTGCTTTTCTTGTTTGTTCTATCTATTGCCTGTCAAGTATAACATACTTACCTCCATCTCACGCTTCATCATTTTCACTTGAATGGGATTGTGCTTAACAGGCAAAAGTGGAAATGTCAACTTGGCAACTCATCGGCAATCTTTGGCTCTGTCAAATCAATGAGATGTCTGAGAATTTAAAACAGCAATTAAATGATGGGAGAAAGGCATGAAAAATTGTTAATTTTTAGGGGGCACGTGCCCCTGGTGCCCCCTCCATGGTTCCGTCGTGCCGGTGTGCACCTCCAACTAAGCTGCAAACAATCTCGTGCTATGGTTAAAGAGAATAAGTTCGTTGATGTTTGAATGATTTACCGATCATAAGTGATTTTTAATTTTTAACTTTATTTTAACAACTCATAATCGGTTGTCATGACGTTTTGAATATCTTCAACAGGAATTCGGGCAAACTAGCGGATACAAGGATTATCATATTTCTGCCTACTTTGGAAGATGCCTGACTTAAAATGAATGACGAAACTTGCCCAATTGCATTGACAAAAAGTGCTTAAAATCTGATTTTCATTCCATTCAATTAAGTTTATAGCTAAAGCAATAAGGTAGTTGGGTCAAATTTTAGTTTTTGAAGCACTTGCAGCACAAATATAAGTAAAATGGACAGATTTGAGAGAATGTGAAGTATGACATAATTTCCATATCTGAATTTATTGATTGCTTCCAAATACTGAATCTCCTTGAAGGAGATCTCCTTCAGTTATCTCCTTCAAATGATAACTAGCTACAAAAATATCTTGGAAATTGATTGAATTCTCACATAGATGCGTGCAGCCGTGCAGAGTGAAATTTCGCTTTAGGAGTTCATGAGTATGCTTTTCTATGAATTATTATTTTAAGTATTGTCAACAATATCGTTCAATAGCTCTTCTATTCTGTCACAACCGTAATATATTGTCAACAAATTATAGCTACAACATTTTGTTCCATCCTTTTGTTTGAATTCCGCTTTTCAATTAGCTGTTTTTATCAACAAATCTCTAAATCATCTATTTGTCAAATATTTTGACATTTCATGTTAATCATATTCAACAGTGCTGACAATTTACTGGGAAGTCAGTCTGTCGCTGAATGCGTAGTAGTAAATAAGAATTTCGCAAGAAAATGATGCAATTGCTCTGAATTACATTTAGGTGTGATTCTTAAATTTTTAAGAATTTAATTTTTTTAATTAAAAATTAAGTGTTTTTTAACTTTTCCAATTTTCTTAAAGTCACGTCCACCGAAACACATTATGAATAATGGGCTGTAATCCAAGGGTTGCCACTAGAAGAAAAGGCATGCAGCTATGTGTATTACTGGCTGTCACAGATGGACCCAAGATGATGGTGATCACAAAAATGACCGGAGAGAGGCTGTAAGTGTGCAAGAGCATAGAGTGAGGAGGTTGTGTGGAATTAAGCCGAAGAGTCTCTCTATCTCTCTCACCCTATTCAGAGAGGCCCTCTCTGATAAAAGGTGATCGAGAGAAGGCGATCATGTGCTATGATAAGGGTGGGACAAGGTTGGGCAAAAACTTGGGTCAAAACCCAAAACCCAAGCCCAAGTTTAAATAAAGGAATGAAATCAAGCAAACGAAGTGCATTCTTTGTATTTTGTGGTGACATAAAGATTCGTCAACGGGTCAAAATTCCTATTAGGCCCATGAGAAGTGTGGTATTAGTGGGAAACGATTTCATATTGCAATAATTGTAATTAGTAGCCTAAGTGCATGTATTACGTCATGCCGTTTTCTTTTAATTAAACCTACATGTACACTGATATACTGACTAATTGAAGATCCTTGATTTTTGAAATATTCTGTGAATCCAGTGAAAATTTGACAAAATATCAGAACTTTATGCTATTATCCTGTAGCTCCCCAAAGATTCAAATAAAAATATTAATTTCTGTAACTTGATCTGTATATAATATTTAGTATTAATAGAACACCCAAGTTTTGTATAGAAAACCCAAGTTTGTGTCATTCACACAAGGTCGACGCAAAACTCAAGTTTGACACAAAATCCAAGGTCCAACCTTGGCTGGGAACATTGCAGAACATGCAGAGCATTGAGAAAGACGGTGAACTTTATGGAGGACACGTGGAGTGCGTGACTTGGACTTTTTGTCTATGTCGGTCAGACGTTATTTTTCAACCAACGCTGTGCGGTGTTCCAAAATGGTGCGTGATCTGCATTGTATCATTCGACACGAGTTTCCCTACCCTTATATATTCAGGGATCATGAGCTGTTGGAGTAAAATAGAAAATAATCTAAACCATGCATACAGCTTATTGCCATTTATTGCCACATTGTCGAATAATTGTCATTGTCACAATTGTCATTTAATGACAAAAAGATGCATAATAGCATATTAGCATAATGATAATATCCAGCAGCGAATGCAAGCAATTTGTAACTACTCGAGAGTAATCAACAACTTCAGTCCAGCTTCATTCTGCTACCATCAATCCATTTCTGAAGCTGTGATCAACCACATGCATGCTTTAAATAATTTTATAAAAAACACATAGAATTGTATACAACACGTCTAGCAAGCATAATGACTCAAAGGTTCATAAGCCGCAATATGAAATTCAAAAAACCAATTAATGAATCTCATATGCATGATCACGCGATTGATCAATTTATGTCCGGCATGAAAAGATTTAGGCCGCTGTCACACAGAATAAGGCGTCTTCCATCCTCTATGTCACTGGCCTCTTTGCACATTCTTTATAAGGCGTCTTCCATAATCCATAAGGCATGATGAGACGATTTTCATCTGCCGTCTTCCGTTTCCATCGTCCATCTTCAATCTTCCACCTACCGCAGTCACACTAGGGAAATCCATTTCCGATTCAGTCATCGCCATTTTTTACTATTAACCGTTGCTACTGTCTAAGCTCTTCTCTTCCTCATCCTTGTCCTCGTTCGACATGGTGAACAAAGAGCTGCTTTCTGATACATTGCTTCTCTTTGCAAATGACAGCTTCCTAAATCTTCCCTCAGACGTCACTTCACGTTGTTCTAATTTTAGAACAGTCTCGCGGCTGATTCCTGAAGTATGATGGAAATAAACTTCATCAGCCGCATAATTTCATGTCTCATGTCCGATGGACGACGCCTTATGACTTTTCCATGTGTGATAGCGTGACGGACGATGGAAGATGGTGGATTACTTATGGCTGATGACTTTTTCTGTGTGATAGGTTGTATTCTTTTCTACATGCAAATAAAGGGAAATTCCAAATGGAAGATGGAAGACCCTCATTCTGTGTGACAGCGGCCTTACTGTCAATTGTCCTCGGAAGAAAGACTGACATCTTTTGAAATGAGTTGTATTTGTAAGTAGGGACGAAGAATAAAAATGTCACTATTGCTGAGGAAGTTTGTGAAGGCAAATAATGGTTTCTTGAGACCTTGAAGACACACCCAAACACAGCATGCAATCGCTTGCAGAGAGTTCCCGACAGCGGATGGCCATTTAATGAAGCCCTTCTTCTAACATTCGTCAAATTGCATTAAATCCTCGTACGTAGCTCTAGTTGTCATCTCTAATTTCTCCTGTGTATTTTACTCATCAACGACACAATGGCTTAGATTATCATTACGGATCAAGATAGTTCGGACGGCACACATATTTAGTGAAATTTTCAAGTAGATGTAAAAAGAAACTTAAACACTCAAGGACTTGAATTTCATTTTTTAGCTACTAGAAATGTACTTTCATTTTTCTCATGAGGCAACATAATCTAAGAAATGATACATTTTCCTTCCGAAAACGTCATTTCAAATTCAGTGTCAACTTTGTCGTTGAAAGTAGGATTTGACCCTTGTGGAAAATATGCTCGAATTTCATGGGTAAATCCTTATAATTGAATGCGGAATGTCAGAAAAGCGACGTCACCAAACATTAAAGTAATAGCTAACATCGGACGGTTAATATCCTTAACATTTGGCTGTCTCCAGAGCATTGCAAGATTTAGCTCATCTATACTATTCAGCTTTGCTTTCTCAATGACAAAAATGATAGCTTGTTTAAGTGACATCTTTTTGTATGTGTGTGTCCATGTGTTTCTTAACGTGTACCTCAATTTTGTGTTGACTTTTTTGTTATCAATCCCTTTTCTCCATCCCCATTTTCATCACACGAGTTGAATTCTATGCGCAGTGCTTTGCTTATGTTCAGGTATTCTGTACAGCAAAATATCTCATTTTATTGTCACATATTTCTCGAGGAAATTTTCATGGCATCAATGACTGTTGTGCAGTTGTTGAGTTAATTGAAATGGATTGTCTATTCCCACATATCGGTGGCAAAGACAGCTATGGCAATTTATGCAGAAGTCAAAGAGTTTAGAATTATGCAGAAGTTGCTTACATGCAGACGCTTTCAACCCGGTGAAATGGAGGACCTACTGTAGAAGCGACGGGAACTATGCAAAGAAGATGATGATGATTTTGATGCAACATTGTGCATGGCTTATAAGTTATTACTTGATCATCTCACCAAACCATTATAAGGACATTATAAGGAAATATTGCATTCTCAGTAGCAATGTACGGGAAATGAATTTTACACCAGTTGCTCAGAAGAAAGGTGGAGCTCCTTTGTTCGCGGGCTCTTCACTGGTACTAATGTGCTATATGTGTATAATCAGGTGGCTGGGGAAGTGACGAATTTCACAAATGAAATCAAGAACTTTAGTCTTGTTTCCGATTACCTACTTCTTCTATTTCAGGAATATCATTATGTAATCTACTCAGTTATTCGCACTTCCGTCAAAGTAACGGTGCAGGGCTACAATTCATTTAAATTTTGTTGATGTGACCGAATTACTATAAGCGTAAATATTGACTCATAAAATTGATATTCACGAAGATGCACTCTTCCTATATCCAATTTCTTCCTTGAGCTTTAAAGTTCTCTGGACATTTGAAAGTCTAATGAGATACGAGTTGAGCCGTTGATATTGCAAACTCTAGGAAGTCGGATGGAATCTAAAAGTTTCGGCCTCAATCAGAGAATCCATTTGAGTGTGTAATAATCTCACAATGAAAATGCGAGAAGCATTTAAATGGAGTGAATATGATAGTGCAGAGAAATGATTGTATTAGTTCAAAGAAGAAAACAGCGAAAAATGACAAATGCGATCCCGGACGACTCGGTGCTTCTTACTGTAGGCTACATGTAGGTCTAATTACTCGTAATTTGACGGGTCCGAGTTTTGGGTGCCAATGTAAACATTTAAATTTCAATTTAGTTGAGTATAATCGTTTAATATTTTCCCTTGAAAGCGCAAGGCATGATGATTGCGTTATTGAATGTCTAGTTGTTAACACTGCATAAATCGCATGAAGTAATTCTGGTAAAGCGAAGATAAGGAGACTATACTGTGACATACCGGTAACTGAAATTTATTAGATTGACAAACAAAGAACAGGTAGATTATATGCGATATTAGATAAGAAAGCAATTAAATAGAAAGCTGAAAAAAGCTTTAAAAATTGAAGTTTTAACTGCGTTATCATTGATTGACGTAAGCTCGGACAGCTTATTCACAGATGAGGAAAATAATAATCCAATTAAATAAAGCACCTTGTAAATGCAAATATGTCTAGCAAGATATCAATGTTGGACTAAATAAAATAGGCCAATAAGTCCACAAACTTCCGTTCACGATCATCTCTGGCACAGCGATCTGAATGCTATCCTAGAAGGTTTTATCGAAGCTAAACTGATCTCATTCGAAACGTTTTAGCCGTGATCACATTAATACCTGATCAACAATAATTCCAACTAAATTTGCAAAACAATAATGATAAGAAGAAGCATGTGCATCAACATCATGAGGTTTAGTCAATAGATATTCGAAATTCATGCAGCATATAAAGCTATTTGCATGTATATATTATCTGGCTTTTATTGATACTTTTTGAGGACTTACTAAGAGCATATTTCTTCTCTCCACGCCAATTTGCTACGATGCAGATTTAGAAGTAAAGAAAGAAAATCACATCGTCAAATCGTTTCCAGTTCTTTTGAATACAACGATTTTCAGTGTTCCCGAGAATAGCTTGAGATGTTTTACCAAGTAATTTCATGCAAATAAACTATGCAAATAAAAATGGCATCACCTCGAGGAACTTATTGATTGATTTATTAAGCGAAGTGTTTGCATTGTGATATTAGTTGACTTTGCAAATACAGTGCATCACTAGAACAAGCGTCGAAGTTAGTTAACAAAAGGAACAAAATCAGCTCTTGTCTAGACACTGTTCATATTTTCTTGGAAGCCACCTAAAATTTCAACTTGATTCGGTTGTCCAGCATAACCAGGTAGAATTGCAAGCAGATTAATTTGAATTGGGTGAAGATTTTATCACATGAATTTCTTTGTAGTTCCGATGGCAAGAATGACCCTAAATCACCGACATTGGTAAACAACTTGCAGCTGTGCAGTATTATCTGTGACTTATTTAGCCTCAGCAGTGTCATTCAGCTATGTTGCATATTTGCATAATGCGAAATTTCTAAACTGAATGGATACTTTCTTTTGCTGATCTTTTAATAATAATTCAAGCCGATGATAAATTTCCAAAACAATTCGTGCCGTTTTATCTCTCTGTCATGGCTGTGGTTAGCTGTTCTGAGTAAACGTTTTTGCTTTCATGTGGATCTATATCACTCAGTGTCTATTCTTTAAAACTATTTCAATTTTTAGGGACTCTCAGCAAGAGTTTCCGCAGGGAACGATGCCGAAAATGAGACTTCAAATTATTTACCGTAATGTCAGTATCACGCTTCTGATGGGTAATGATATGTGCGGGAATGTGATCAAATGTGTTTGCTGGCACATTAGAAGGCTTGCTAAATCTGAATGTGCTACACTTCATAGACAACGGTAGATGAACACATAATTTCATAATCTGAAGATATTTCATACCAAAATTATGGCTCTAGGCTGAGTACTTTTCACTTAATCAGAGAAAAAGTAGAAAACCTCATTTTTTATGAAAACTTCAGTCTCCTTCCCATTGGAAATACATGTGTTTTTTATCCTGTTTGACAAGAAGAGGAACCAGAGAGAACTCAGCAGACGCGAAAATTCTTAGTAGGCATAGGGTGTGCAATGTGCATCACTATGTGAAAGTTCCATTTTAGGCCTCGTTTCCTGCAGAAACTAACGCTCGCGGACGGACTATAATATCAAAATGAGAAGAAAGAGACACCAAGATATCAGATATCTATATAATTGGCATGATTAATTTCACGCGTCTGATCTGAAGCGACGATAATTCCGGCCATGAAATCAATCCATCTGACGCAATTTTTGCTATATTAAATCTCAGTCATTGTTGAGTAAACTGGAAAAATAATTTTAAAAAAGAATGTGAATTGATAAGCTTTATATGAGAAATTTGAAATAATAATTGCACTCTGGATCAAATTTAATTTGTCAGCTCAACAGCTGATTCGCAAAAAACCAAAATAGAAATGAATACAGTGCTAGGAGAAACACTTCCAATCCATTCGATTTTATTCGATTTACTAACTGTTGTGAACATTAAGGAATATATCCTCATGCATATTGAGTTCGTCAATTAAGAACATGACAAGGAGAATGACAGACGATTTCGTACTTCCTCATTGCACTTCAAAATGTTATAGAAATTTCTTCCAAATTCTTGTCCTACACTACCCTAGCAAAATAGTGCAATCTGCGGCTGAATAAATGGCAGGAGGCCTACCGATAATGTGAGTAATATGGAAGCAATCGAAGGTAACTTAATCGCCCATTTCTCAGATCCTCCAATGCTCGAAGAGAATGCATAACAGTGTCTTCCTGCTAGAAACTATTCTTAAACTGGGAGGTCAAATTCTTTAGTTAAGAAGGATAATGGCGGAATAAAGATAACGCGCCTCATGGGAGAATTGAGAAATATGCCTTCGAGCACAGACATGGTCTATTTGGTCTATTTATTCTAGCACTATCCATTAGTGTTATACTATTCGGCTTCTAGTCGTGCTTTTGCTGTGGTCCTGCGTGATTTTCAGGTTTTGCTCATTTTTGAGCTTTTCCCCTAAAAGTTGCGATTTCAATACAAAACAGCATTCTATAAATGCCAGTCTATGAATCATGTGATGAGCATCTATAATGCCACAGACACCGAATAGCGTGATCGAAATTCAAATGTTCTGCAGATACTACTTGTAAAAACATTTAGTAGTGGTTAAACTAAGCACTCAGTTGGCGTTTTCCTTAATCATTTGAATTCGTTGGCCTCCTTCAAGTCATCCTACTTCTTTGCAATCAACTTTGAAGTTACTAAGAACTATAGAATGCCAATTCATTGATGCATTGAAATGGTTACTTTTGGAGAATATGCCACACTTTATATACTGGTGAATTTCATGTGATTCGGAAGCTTTGGAAGCTACGGAGGATGAGAATGAACCTCCTGGGATATCTATTCGCTTAAGAACCCGGCATGGGCAGAGATAATAGCTGAAAATCGGCATGCGTTTGTAGGATGGCGATTGGAGCAGCTGTTAATCAATTAACCGAGACTAAAATTTGATCAGGTCAATGGGAAATGACCGTTCTTAGTGGTCAACGACGACTTCGTTGGCTCGGATGCATTCACCGCATGCCCAAAGAGATCAATGCAAGGAACATCTTTGTATCCGAACCTGCAACCACACACACGCAATGTGAGGACGCTTAACGTCATGAGCTCGAACATCTGGGTGCCGATCTCCATCGTCCAACCGAGATGGGTGCCGATCTCCATCGTCCAACCGAGATGGGTGCCGATCTCCATCGTCCAACCGAGATGGGTGCCGATCTACCCATGAAATGAGGTACTTGACGATAGCTGTGAAAAACCGCCGCCGTATAAGCAGAGGCATACCACCACCATCAATTATGTCTCTTCAGCAGACTTGCATCAATTACTCATGAAATGTAATTGACTGCAAATACTAATTACATCTCTTTTATTGTAATTGACTACAATTACCAACCACTGCGTTTTCCTTCAATTACTTTTCAAATACTTTACAATCACATGTATTTAAAATTACTGCCAGTTCTTAATTTCGATTTTGACCGAAATCTTCGTCCTAAATTTCTTTAATAAAAGTTAATGGTAGCCGTACCCCTGGTCCATATATAAATATACATGCAGTAGGCCTATCACAATGTCGTATTATGAGTAGTTATTGTAACGCATTATCGACAAGGAGAATAAAGTAATTGTCATTTCAATTACACAATTTTAATTACAATTACAACACAAGTATGTTCTTCAGTAGGTAAGGTCACCTTTACAAGCAGTCGTTTCCGCTCCTAATTTATAATACAACGTCACTGCGGCTATCTGGGCAGGGATAGTAAGGCCGGACGGAACTCATGCACGCACAAGTCTGGCGTTTGAAGACTAGAAGCATGTAAAATACTCAGTGCAATCAGGTTTGCTTCCCGCTTTCACGTAACAGAATAGATAATTTAATCTCATAGATAATAAAACAGCAAACCAAAAACACACGCATTTATCTATTTCGGTGTTTTCAAGCTATTTTCAGTACGAGCACATTCAGAGGGTCAAACCAGTGAGAGGAGGAAGTGGAGATCGAGCACAATTTAAAAATCACATTATCTCAGATTGTATAATATTTCATAATTACAATATTTACTCTATTGAGCAATGCTACTCAATTACATTTAAGTGCGTTTGAAATTGTGTTACTACTTATGGAATGATGTTAGCCGGTTAATTTTCCTTCGCTCAACCGGTTAAAATTGACTTCAGCAACCCAAAATCAAATATATGAAAAATGTCAAATAATGATCGAAAACAGATTGCATATATTTCTTTCTAGTTTTGTGGGTAATTTCATGAATGTTGTACTTTCATCCTAATCTATGTCTCTCACATCATTATTAAAAGACACATCAAATTTAATTATCGTACAGATTGTCATCAAAATTGAAATCTCTTGTATAAATCATCCTATACTTTTTTCAATCAACGATGTACTTTCAGACTTGATTGTCCTGTAGGTATGAAATAATCATAGATGTCATTGGTTTCGCCCGAAAGGCAACCATCGATAGAGATTCAGTCTCTAATTCTACAAACGTCATGTGATCCAAAAAATTTTCTATCCGCATATTAATCCGTCCAATCCTTGTAGTTGTTATCATAGTGGCTATGTCTGCATTTAATTCTACAGCTTGCCCATTTCGCATTTCTGATTTTCATACAAATAATATATTATAATTTTAACTTTAATTGTTTTTCTATGCGTTCAATGAAACTGGATTTTTAATTCATAATTGTTATGTACACATGTATTGCTTCACTCATTCAATATTCATTTCATATCCAACTTCTCACTAGTTTTGACATTGCTTGTGCAATCCTTATATTCAACAATACCTTAAATGGATCTCCTAGAGTGGAAATGAGACTTTAACAATCAACACAGTCAGACCTATCTCATAAAGATTGAATTCTTGCTGTGATGTGATGACAATAACATGCATTTTATACGTTTTCATATGAAATTGACACTCATTAATGGACTAACATAAACATATCACATTGAAAACAACATAAAGTCGGGCACACGCGTTACCATGACAACTAGAGACTGCCGGCTGCTGATAATAGTTCACCTTTGTAAAGATTCACGACTCTTCTCTATTAATATAAAGTCATTTTGACAAAATATCTCATGTTATACACGGCATGAACAATTGCCGGTTTCACTATTTGATTTTTCTTTTGATGTATCAGCAGTGACCTAGATCAGTGCCTAAGCAAGAAGCTAAAATGACCATCAGCAAACAGCTGGTTTCCATTCTAGTCACATGCAAACAGCTGTTTTCTATTCTAATCATGCCAACTTAAGCAAGTGTGTGAAGTCCGATTTCTACTATTTGAATGATGTGAACTAAATGCATATTCTGTACCGCAGTTATACACGACTGTGTCCAGAACTTCTGACCATCTACGGTGGTTCAAATTATGAATTAATACAGCAAATTTCTCTATCTCCAAAATTACGCAAATAACGCATTTAAATCACAAGTACAGCTCTAAATGTTGTGACCTTAGACACACAATTTCTTATAACATGAATTGTGATTAAATTCATTATCAATAATTTATAATGAATATTTCATTTATATTATATTAATCATGAAAACAATTCATAGTTATTGTTAATCAGGTAGAATCTCTGCGCATATGCACATGATTGCTCACAAGTGTCAGAGGAAGTGAAAGAAGAGGCATAAACTGCATGTGTTTTCCGCTATTGATTCAAGAAAAACTATGCATGTAATAATGATGACTTGCAATGAAAAAAATCAATCAACTCTACCTTGCTTCCTGACCTTTGATAGGTATGAAATGTATTCTTGCATCGATAAAAAAATCGAATATCGAAATTCTCCTATCCACTTGTTGTAGAAACAGAATGGATGGAAATCAACTAATGTTTTCATGGAGCATTTGATGAAGTCATTGCACATGATTTGTTTGTTTACTGTGATCGGTTTATCATCTAAACATGTCTGCGATTTTCAAATGTGAAATGATCATAAATGATATTGGAAATGAGTTAAGTCAAGTATTTTTTATGATAATTTAAATTCAATTTCCGGCATCGTCTGGTATCTCACACAATTTCCATTTCTGAAAAGATGATGATGAGCTTGCTTATTGTAGAACAAATACAAATGCACTAAATAGCAATTGAATATTTATCTGCTAAAACTGTGCTATTGATTTCTGCTAATCACATCCATTGATTTATCTACCAAGATACTTTAGCCTTGTCAGATACAATCCAACAGTGTCTTTTCGTTGCCCTTTTACTAAAAACTTTGGTGCCATGTATTGATGTTATTTGTTAATGATGAGTAGTGCAAGAAAAATTAAAACTCATTTTTTTCGAACATCTCATATCCGACAGTCTATGACATGAACATTGAAGACATTAACATTCAAAAGCCACGCGTTGCCATGACCACAGTGCTTAAAGAAAACCGACTTCCCCAGAGGGGCTGTCAATGGCTAGGTACAGCGGGTTTCCATTCTTTTCCTGCCAATTTAAACAAAGGCGAAAAGTCGGATTCCTACCAATGTTTGACAACGATGCAAATGATCGATGTAATGATGCAAATCTTGTTGAAAAGGTGCAGATAATGGTCTTAAATAGGATAATTTATAAAGGATACAAAAAATGTTAATTGTGGCGCTTCGAATGACCGTGGGGTAATCGCTCTTGACTTAAAAATCATACAAAAACTTGGGCCTCTTGGAATCAACCTTGCATTACCACACATAAACTGTAACAACTATATACATTTAAGTGCCTACATGTAATTTCAGCGTCTGGAGAACCTTAACCTTTGAAGGGGATGTTGACGAAAGACTATTCGGTAGACGAGAGTTGTGCTTCCAGATTCCATAGTCGGCCAATAAGAAAACTCAGCTGTCTTTTTGGAAATGTGATACTTAAACAAATAGAATTTCTTTGAACTAAACAGAGAATATCCACTGAGTGCACTTCTGGTTGCCTTGAGAATTGAGAAGTGAAATTATTTGAAAATTTTTCTATGTCAACTTTTTGCTCTAGCAAAGTAGTTCTACTTACTTGCTTTTCACTTTGACATAAATAGTCTATCAATTATTGTTAATTTATTACAGCTTCATTTCTTAGAGTCCATGTTGAAAATTATTCTAGCTGAAATATTATTTTGCTTAGCCCAAGAATATTTCCTGTTGATGTGTTTCATTGATTTACAATGACAAATTAACCGAAACTCGGAATCGCCCTTTTATGGCTGCTGTTTTCAAAATCCACACTATGAGACTATCAATCGATTGATGTATTTGATAGCTTGCAATCAGTTATTGTTTCAATGTCTCAACTTTGGAAATATGATCCCGAAACTGATCCGCCGTAGAAACAACACTATTTTCAATGTCTTTCCTTAGACTCTGCATCAGTCGCTCAACATTTCTGATGAGGAAGCGTTGTTTTTTTTGATCTGGGATTCGTTTTTTCTTTGTAGTTAGAAGCTCCCTATGTCAGATGGATGACATAAAAGAGATAACTGAAAAACGTCTCTTGTAAGCAATTCTAAAACTCTAGTTGAAACCAACTTTTCAACTCTATAGTATACACAATACACTAAAGTCGTCAGAGGCCGTGAATGCCAACTCCGATTTGAGTCGATTCCTCTTATTTTACATTCGCGAGGCAATTCAAGCGTAACCCGTATAATTTATTTTATTTTTTGTATGAGATTGCAGGTCTGTATAAATGAAATTGAAATTTCACAGGTTACCTGGCTACTGATAAATTTATCACATCTCAGCTGAGGTTGGGCAAAAACTTGGGTCAAAACCCAAGACCCAAGCTAAAGTGTAAACAAATGAGTAGAATCAAGTAAACGAAATGCATTCTTTACATTTTGTGCTGACAAAAAGATTCTTCTATAGGCCAAAATTCCTATTGGGCCCATGAGAAATTTGGTATTAATGGGAAACGATTTATTATTGCAATAATTGTAATTAGTAGCCTAAGTACACGTATTACGTTAAAAAGTTTTCCTTTAATTTAACCTACAATGATATACTGACAAATTCAAAGTGGACTAATTAAAGATCTTTGATTTAATTATGATTGAGTTAGACAGTGCTCATAACATAGCAATTGTCTAATTTTATCATTCAGAAATATATACAGATATAACAAATATTATAGTTTTGTAGTGAGTGCACGGTTAAACATATCTAGACTGCAAACTTGGAATAAAGTCATTCTTGGATAACTGTCGGCTATCGCAGATAGTTCGGGGATGCGAAGATAACTGTGAAGATATAAAACATATAAAATGTATAAAAATTCAATATACACAAATGAAACAAAATATATGTACATGTAAGCTTACAACAAATACAAGATGCACGAACTTTCAATGCGCGGTATTGTCAACAACTACATGAAATAGCTATTAGCCACAAGTATTCCTTATTTGAAATATTCTGTGAATTGAGTGGAAATTTGATAAAAAGTCAGAACTTTATGGTCTTATCATGTAGTTCTCCCAAGATTCAAATTAAAATATTAATTTTCATAACTTGAGCTGTATGTATGCAGCATTAATTGAAAACCCAAGTTTTGTATCATTTACCCAAGGTCCAACCTTGTTCAACAAATGTAACCAAAACACGAGTTGCAGGGTCTATGTACTAGTTTAGTGTATCACTTGCATGATTCAAGTAATTGATTTATTCATATTGATATTTCCTTATAAATGTAATCAGTTAGTTCTTAAGGCGCATGCATACCCAGGTTAGAGGAATAATCAAAGACTCAATAACACCATGGATTTGCAAAAGATCTCCAAACATGCAGCAACTATAGATATTTTTATCATTTATTGCCACATTTCATGGTATAAAAATTAGTGCATTAATTAAAGATTTTGTGAATTACAATACCTAAACCTTTGTCTGTTTGGACTGATTTCAATGTTTTTCAGATTGGGCGAACATACAAACATACTACTGACTGTTCAGAATGCATCTGTTTACAAAAGAGTGCATTCCAAAATATGATAATGCTTCTTCTTAGGTGACCAAAATGTAAAATGAGATTTAAGTATGCTAACACAATACTTTAATATTTTGATCATGAATATCAAATCACACATAAGCCTGTTTGTCTACAAAAGTTGCAGACAAAAAGTGAAAAAGTAACATATCTACGAGAACCTACACAACCAAAATCTTAAATTCTCAATGTGAAACCGACGTCAAACTCAAAGATGTTAGGTATGCAAACCCGACTCGAATAGGAATTTGGATCAGATTCGGGTAGGTTTTACGCCCCGCTGATCTACACCATGGGCCATATTGACGAAAATCTTCGACAAATTGAGCGGTCTACATTTGTTTTTTTTGCAGTAACCCCCTCCCCTTGTAAATTGATGCAGAGATTCACCTACATAAAAAAGAACAAATATGCTTCTCTTGTAATACTTAGATCAAAGAAGCTTGCTCTATCTGCAGCCGTGAATCTCAAAATTTCGCATGTAATTTAAACATCTCACTTAAAAATCAAACACAACTTAGACATTTCAACAAGGAGTCATTTTTCATTGTTCGACGTTCGGTATCCGCATCGCTTGTTTCACATTTTCACTTGAAATTGGCGTCTTTTTCTAACAAATACATGGTCTTGCAACGTCAATGAGACGCCATCTGCCGCTCACGGATATCAATCATGCATCAGCACAGTCAGGTGCCTGCCATGGTGAAATATACGTCATAATTCAAAATGATGTTTGCAATAGATCACGCTACTGACTGAGTTCTCGTAAGCTGATTTGGAACTTTTCTTCGTCAAACACACACGAAGTTCTTAAAAACCATGTCGCCTCTTTTATCATGGTCAGTTGATAATTACAAAATCATGGACCTGTACAAAATATGTGCTTCTCCTCTCGGCACAGTATTTCTCATTATCTGCCTGAATTTGGATACTAAATCAACAGTTCACGACTACATTATCTGCAAGCTGCAGAACATTGTCATATATTATATTAGTCATTCATTCATTGCTGAGTTAATAGAAATGCTAGAGGGAATATGAGGAAATATTATTCTAAAATTCATCCTTGGCAGTCCTCTAAGCACAAAAGGCCTTGATCGTTCTGATGAGTTTGTTGTACTCTTTGCAATAAATTGGTTCACATCTTGCACCAATGCCATGTGTTGAAAAATATTTTTTATCCGCTATTAATTTTGTTTACTATAATCCTGCATTCACAAACCAACTGACAATCCGAAAATCAATTATTGAGGAAATGTATTTACTACAGAATAAATTCGTTCGTCACAATGGGAAAACAAACTTTGAGTACTTGACACTTTTACCTTTTCAGAGCTCGAAAAAGCGTGCTTAGTATATGCTTGTAATTTTTCAGACAAATATAGACATGTTGAATTGATTATACATTTTCACAGAAACATTTTCCTCACTTCACTAGGTGACATGCCACGCTCAATCACGCGTAATTCACGCGTGAACCACGCGTAATTACACATGACCCCAACCGTGGCTATGCGGGATATTGCTGCAATATCTCTTATATAAGCTAGCATAGTTGGCAGTTCTGTTATATAGACTTTGCGTCTCATGTGTCGGCATGTATCAGAGGCTAAACAATGTGACAGGACCTCAATTTCTTGCTCATGAAAGACAGAATTACATGCTTAGTGGTTCATCCGTGGCTCAAGCGGCAGCGCAAACAACCGTAGACGACGCGCAAGCTATAAACGCTCGCCCGCGTGTATTCATAAACATTTCCCATGTTTTAACAGCATCAGATCAAGTGATTTCTGACTCTTAGTGCAGCGCGTATGTGCGCGCGTAGAAGAATAGAATTTCTTTAACCACGGATGTTTGGGGTGCTCCGTAATTACGCGTAAATCACGCGTGGCATGTCACCTAGTGTTAATAGCACATTTTTCTTTTGAAGCTCTCGTGCTGGGAGTGTTTTCATAATATTGTTATTTGACATTCAGCAAATTCGCACATTTACTAAATCGCATTCGATGCACTTGCACATGTTCCTCCATGCAGTTTCGTCTCCCTCCTACATGTTCATGAACATCCATTATGGTGTTTTGTACGTATTTGGGACTTATCATTTGAACAGACTGTGAATCATCTTGCATGATATATGTACAAATTCCATGACCATAGACATTCTGATCATGAAAGTTTTGGTTGAAGAGGGAATGTTGACATGCACATTTTCGATGCAAACATTTTGGGAAGAAGTTATAAGAGGGCTTGCTTTTGATATTAGACAACCGAATTCTTGTGTTAGCATAATAATCAGTGGCGTCGCGTGCTCCCTGACCATAGGCCTTCACTCGGCATTGGGATTCTATTTCTATACAAAGCACTTTTATGTCACAACATTAATTTTCATAAAAGCTGAATTTTTAATGACAATTTTCCGAACATTTTTTAAGGTCAAGTGAAAGTGCACATGAGAAGTGATTGCTCATGTCACTTAACCGCCTTACTCAAGGAGCGGCTATATCACTACATCCCCTCTCTGTCCAGACCACATTTTCGCGAGAAAAAAGGAAGCAAGGCGAACAGTTTCTTGCGTTTTTGACGGCCGGTCAGCCACTCACATGTTTGAAATTTTGATGCATTAAAATGTCTTGTGTATTTCTTATTTCTTTCTGTGTGAGTACTTTCAATTTCATATCAGGTGTTGGCCTACCTTGCTTGACGACTGTCATCTTTTCAGTATATTCCCTTCGGACGAAAGGCGTGGTTATGATCTCATCTGCAGTACTAAACATAGTGTCACATCAATCACGTATAAACAAATTATGGAATTCTATCGAATCTGGGTGTTCGAGTCAGATGCATTACTCTGCATTCATTGGAGAACGCTCATCATCTGATCGCAGTGTTGTCTGAACGTCATCCATCTGCCACTGTTGACGTATTGGCTTCTCTCACATTAAGCGAAGCTAGGAACAATTGGGTTCAGCTTCTCTTACTATATTTAGGCACCGCGCCTCGATCTAGAATTGCGTAGAATTTCATTGCAAAAATTGGAGAAGGCAAAGCATCATGTCTATCGGGAAAGCCAATATTTACGCGGGCGCGTGCGCTTGCTGCCTCACACGCACACAACTCTCTTTCGCTGTCTGAACATCAGTGCTCCGTCTGAACACACGACTAGCTTGTGTGTCTAATTGTTCGAAGAAAACAGCTGTGATTCAAGCACGTGCTGCAAAACTGTTCACTCTTGATGTTGAGCGTCTGATTTTGAGACGGAAGCTGTGCACAGCTATCACGAGAAGCTATCGAATTTAAATGAATGATGACACATTTTATTTTTATAAATGTTGTTAAATAATTTTTGAGGATGCGCCGAAGGCCTCGCAGGTACGGAGAAGACGCCACTGATAATAATCTTATGCCACTATTGTGTATTGCCTGAAACTTTACTTCCACTCTGGGGGTAATTAAAATTGCTATGAATTTCTATGCCCTTGATTGTTTTAAATTAGAAGATTAGACTTTTTAGGGCTAACAATGCATTGGATTGGAAGTTTTCAAATACTTGATAAACGCCCGCTATTCATTTAAGGAACGGTTTTGTTTCTGATGAGAGTTGCCCCGTTCATCCAAAATTACGTTAATATGACTTTTCTGTTGTGAAGATTCCTTGATTTGACATAATTGTGTTGAGTTGGGAAGCATTAAGCTTTGTTGGATATTCAAAATCTAATATTTTGCTTTTTATTTGCGATATATTTCGATCAGCACCTGCCGATCATCTTCAGGCAAGTGAGTCAATTTGCAGTACACAATTCAAAAGAAGTTTCAATTCTTCGATGTCTGTCAGATCAAAGCTATCAAATGGCTTTAGCTTCTGGTGCAAGGTTACGCAGCACTATCTGTCACCTCTGCCTGTCATCTCTATGTTTATACATTACTATGTTTGTATTTATGAGTCCTTTTGATGCACTGTAAATAAATTCATTTGCATAAAGTGATCATTCAGTCAAACCACCTCATAGAAAGAGGCCTTGTGACATAAAACACACAGGAAACCGTTCTCGAGATCGAAAAAATTCTATGACCTGCAATTGAAACATTGAAGATACATGAATATATCCCATAATGGATTGCAGTCATATTTAATTAGCGTCATTTGATGTTGTACCAGCAGAATTCGGAGCAGTGAATCGGGGCTAATTTCGGAATTCTGAAAATGTCCAATTGATCCTTTACGATGCCTCAACATATTTCTTACAGCAAGAGCTCATGTTTTTCATCAATGAATTACTTGAAGCTTCTAAGACAGAAATTCTATTCTGTATTCTGAGACATATTTTACGGACAAACATCAAGACAATTGGCATCTGCTTCCACCTGTTCATGTTGTAATAAGTTGTAATGAAGTTATTTATCAGTTACGTCTTGCTTTCTTCACAAATTCTTTACCGGCGGGTCAAATCTTTGCGATTTCGCTGTGCCGAAATCAGACTGCATTGATCAACTTGACTATTTGGATTTAGAAAGGAAGTATGTAGAACGGCTGAACAACTTAGCAATTGACATTTTTGATAATATTTACTATATAATTGGAATATTATCTTAATCAACACTGCGTCTGCTTTCTTATGCTTATTCAAAACCAAACATATCTTCTACACGCATGCTTGCTGTTTTGGAATGTTAGTATTTCAGGCGAAACTCGCAATTTCTTCAGAAGATTTCGCTCTTATCATTGCCTTCATTATTTTTAAAGGAAGAGGACAGAAGTTACTACTGCTTTACCAGATTGCAAGAGCAAATAACAAAAGGAAGATTATCACTGACTTCAATAACATACTTAACCGTGACTGCTCAACTTTTAAACTTATCCAGTCAATCATGCACATTCGTAGTCAACTGTATTTTAAATATTCTTTATTTGTAATATGCACTTGACTACTGTTGACGTGTAGCCTCATTTCTATGCTTAATTGACTATTCTCAAAATCGAAATTTAGGTATTTTTACTATGAATTTATGATAATTCGGATTTATGAGGCTCAATTTCAATTATCTTGCATTGTGTGTCATATTTCAGGCTATATTTAAGATAATGCATCAAGCATCCATTTTTTGTGCATGTAAGGGCACTTGCGAAGGAAAGAGAAGCTACGAGACTTTGGATCTTGCTATTTTATTATCTTATTGGTTATTCTCTGAGATTGACTATGAACTTGTGTAATTCTTCCATCGTGTCAAACAGTCACTTACTACGTTTTCGAAAATTTACGATTGTGATGCAAGTCCAACCTTGAAGATTTGATAAATTTGAAGTATTTGAATCGCGGAATAGACAAAGGATCTCGAGTGTTTTTCTATGACATCAAAATACTCGAACATATGCATCTAAACCCTTTGGAGTTTAGAGGTACACCTTCATACCACCAACTATCTATATTTCAATGGTGTTGAAATGCTGCATGTGAGGGCACTATTTTTGGTCTTTATGTCTTACTGGGATTGACAAGAGCCAAAATGCAGGTTTGCTTTAAAAAATCAATTTGCCTGATTTGATTACAGTCGGTAAAAAATGGGTGCATTTTTATCATCAGCATACAGGGTGTTTCACTTTTCTGGGCCGCTATTTCAACACCTTCATCTATATTTTTCTGTGTCTATTGAGATAACAACTGTAAAAACAACAATTCTCATGAATCATGAATGTAATTCAAGAGAAGTAAGAGTCTTCTTACAAAGACTTTGAGTCTATGAAGTTCATGAAGCACATTTGGTAAGCGGCGTTGCAAATTGCTATAATGGGTATTTCATTACACTTATGTCATTGAATTTTGAAGAATATTACTTATATAAATATCATAAATCATATTTGTAGCGAAAATTTAGGACTTCACATGAACTGTTAGTATAAAATGTAGGTGGCACGAATTTATTCCACCAAGCCTAAAGGGATATTCTGTTCAATAAGTAATTATTGCAGTATTATGAAGTGAATGAACATTTTTG
The DNA here is from genome assembly GCA_907163375.1 of Prostheceraeus crozeri. Taxonomy (NCBI): domain Eukaryota; kingdom Metazoa; phylum Platyhelminthes; order Polycladida; family Euryleptidae; genus Prostheceraeus; species Prostheceraeus crozeri. The sequence goes on from CAJQUW010009328.1 coordinate 382,616, forward strand.
CTAGCAATAGGGCACAATGAGTGTAGCCAACAAGACTTCTGGATTGAATCATTGCTGATGTTTTGATTTGGCAATCTGTACTGTGAGCAAGAAGAGAGATTAAAGGAATCTTTCATTCTGTTGAAGAGGAATTTGTAAAAGCAAAGCACTGAGGAACAGCGGTTCTAATTGGATTACAGAAGAAAAGGAAACTTGAAGCATCGATTTGCATCCTCAATATATACATGTAGTCACCGCGTCATTCAAAGCAAAAAGAAAACGTTGTTGTGTGATCTTCAAAGAATAATGAATGTCGAAGCAATATTTTCTGCAGGAGTTGCAATATTGCCATTTATCTGAATATCCAAAGAAACTGCTTCTCCCATTAGCATCAAAATGGATGTTTCAAAATTTATTGCAAATTAATTGATTTGGAATTCACAAAATTGGGTGTAGGCCCATGACATGTGTTTTGTGTTCTACATCCATAAAGTGCGTAGAAGCCTTATGTGGCAAGGTTATTATTTCGCATAGGTTTATTTGTACAATTCCATTTAACTGATTCATATCAATTATTCATCAGCTATCTAAATTTAAGCAGTCATTGATGAAATTAGATATTTTCAAAATAAAGATCAGAGTTTCCTCTGGGGCATAGTGGTATAAAAATGCACCACCTTCAAAAAACATGTTCCTCTAAATTTTATGGGAATCTAAAACAACGATTGATCAAAAGAAAAGTAAACTGACTGCGATAAAAGATATGTGCCCTTAAGGACTAAATGCTGCTAAATCAATGCATGCTTTACATGCTCAAATTGTTAAGCTGTTGCACTTTTATTTTTATCGGCTTCTCTCAACCCGTACCCGCCGCGCGTACCAGTCAAGTCTCTACCCGAACCCTTAGGTACGGCATACCCACGCACCGTTCACTAGTTTGAACAGTGTGATGTGCACTTTCAATCACTTTCTTTCACAACCGTTTTCGATTTGATTCGTTCAATGCAAATTGTCATCTGAAGTAGCAGAATCTTTCCTATTGTCTCGAAAACTTCTCCCGACCATCACTCCCTCCAAAATATACAGTCTGATCAGTGTACAGCACCAGTTTGCAGGCTTCAGAGCCTTTATTTTTTTTGCAGGTTTCTATTTGAGCAACTTTGTGGCTGTTCCCTACTCAGTATGGCTCCAGTTATAGTTTACGACTATTATATTTGCAGGTCATTTATTGTTTCATCCGTGTTTTCTGCAATTTCGAAATTTTTTTCCAGTACTGTCTTCTTCATTGAAAATTCTCCTGTTCTAAGCTTTTGATTTTCATCGCACAAAATGAGATACAAAATTAGAATTGGTACTGCCATATCACTCAACAACTTTGCCCGACATCTTTGACAGTCTCCATGGTGTGTGGTTGAGTCTCCAATGAGACCTAGTGTTTTATCGTGTTTTTGCTTTATTAATTTCTGTCAGCTATACGTCAATTTCATAACTATTAAATAACAGCTGTTAAGTAAAATCCTATTCAAAGATTCACAAGTTATGGTTTAAGTTGTAGATGCAAGCAAAAGTCCACAAGGCATTTGTTTTATACATGAATGATTTCATACACAGGATTACATTTTCACTGAATATTAATGTCAAAAGTGCAGCGGAATTTATGTAAGATAAATATAATCTACATATAAAACTGAATCTACTCAAGAAACAGCTGCATGATACTTCATGCGATTGTCAGGACGAACGAAAGTGCACATTCGAATTGTTACTGGAATGTGATATGGAAAAGATAAATAAAGTGTAAGTGGCGGGCGTTCTACGCAAATAATTGCAAATTTAGAAAAACTTATGAAGCTGAGTTAGCACTTGACGTTCCTACAAAAATTGCAGACTTAATAGACTTGCGAACAGTGTAGAAGTGAATGAAATAAAATGCAGGCGTTTCTAAAAGAAACTGCAAGAATGTGAACGATGAATGAACCACGCTTTTTCGAAGGAAGTGTCTAAGCGTGGGGAGCAGCAGCTCGGTCAATGATAATACTGACTACTGTTACACACTCTTGAAAGATTCTAGAAGATAATAGCAACTGGAGTAATAGTGAAATCAGCATCTGATGAAGCTGCAAGTTTTGGGTACACGGTATACTGACATTAGTTTTTGATTTTAAGAAAATATATCGCACTAATTGCACTTCAAATTTTAATTGTAACATTTTAAATTCATTAAGTCAATTTGTCTCTCTTTTGCTTCAGAGAGAAAAGGAACGGTAAAAAAAAGAACTGCAACTTTTATAGACCCAGAAAAAGTGAGGAATTTAATAACTGCCATTTAGTAAGAAAGCTTAGTACATAATACCTGATCAATCTTCTACTACAAGTATGTTGTCTTTTTTCAGGGGTCGCCAATGTGAATCCTACCTTTGCTCATGGCATCTTATTCTTTCAGTCCAACTTCTCCATGTTTTCGTGGTCTTCCTCTCTTTCGCTTTTCCATCTTCAGAATTTTCACTCTCCTTTCCATATATCCATCTTCTCTTCTTCTCGTGTCCGAGCCATCACAGTCGGCTCCCCCTGGTGTAATCAAACCACCTTTCTTATCTCTTCATTTCTTACTTTATCTCTTCTCGTCACTCGCATTCAGTGTCCCCATCTCCTCAACCGCCAGTCTTCCAACCTGGCTCCTCATGAATGATGTCGCATCCAGTCCGCACATGAGTGCGGGTATCACGGTGGTCTTATTGAGTTGCGCTTACGTTCTTGTCGCAAAACTCACTCGTAGCTTTTCTCCAACAACTGCATCCTGCTTGTATCCTCTTCGATGTCTCCTTTACTGATCATCCATCCTCCTGCATTGTGGATTTCAAGCTTTTTAACTTTTTAGACTTGATGCCGCTTCCTCTGTGCTTCATTTTCATTGTTGAGATTTCATTGTGGGCCCATACAGTAAGTATATCAGGTAGAGTAACAACTCGGCATTAATTAAATCCCCAATATACATACAGTTTCGATTTTATTAAATGAACTCGACTTGAGACTCAGTATTAAATAAGAGATATGCTTATTTTGCAGTTTTGTAGAAATTACGACAGAATTGATTGATGAATGATAGTAATGCAGAAGGAATAATTGTAATTTACAGATCCTCCATGTCATGGCAGCCTTGGAGAGGTAATGTTTGTTGAATTAGCAACTCGATGACCTGGTATTGCTTTCATGCTTGACCTCAAGAGAATCTTCTTAAGCGAGATCATATCACAGGCAACCTGCCACTGGCAGAATAAAATAACAGAATCAAAGACAATGATTTGCAACTAACTTTAAAAGAAGTAAATGGGTCCATCTCACTATTCAGATTCAAGAAATGAAGCATAAATATTGTGAATCATAAAATAATGCCGATAAAAATTGAAAAAAACTAGAAATTTCAGCCAAGAAAGCACAATAAGATCTCCACTTTTCATGAAGATTTGCATTATAATACGGTTCATGAATTTCCCTTGATAATCAGCTAAAGTTCTAAATGTTCAAAAATGTTCTAAATGTTCACTACTTTTGATATCCAACATACTTCGTACTACTTCTATATTGTGTTCACGTCAATAGTATATAAATACAGGAATAATTTGCAAAAATTAAGCTTTTTAAAAACTACCAAAGTTTTCACTGTATACAGATACTTTTTTAGTCGACATTCTATTTTGTCTTGTCTGTTTTGTCTATATTGTCTTTTTATGCATACACATTGAAAGATTAATGAGGAACGTCGGTGACCTGAAGAGCGAATAGCATTTGCCCAAGAGTCGTCCATTGAGGCACAGTTTAAATAACTTCCTTCTACTTTCTCGGAGGCCCTAAAGTGGATATCACGGACTTCTAGAAGCATTTTTTAAACAATATCAGAAAAAGCACCTAAACGAAACTTCTGATATTCTGGAGCTGAGTAAATTCGCAACAATATCTCTTCCCGAATAGATCATCAAATATTAGTAGAAGTAGAGAATTGTCATAGGTATAACGATGCTACAAAATTGATTCAATTTTCATGTTTTTAAACGTAGTGATCTTCAAATCTTTTAGTTTCATTCAATTTAGCACTGTATTTCACCTGACATCTATCTAAAAAGATAGCCAATAGAATTGCACATTTATGTTACGGTAGAAATTAAAATAATGTGAAACGAGTTCGGAGATCACAAAAACAAGTGGCTGACGACTTTCAAATGAGCATTTTTAAATGGCGACCACTTATTTCGATAAACTGCGCCAGTACATTTAAAATTTATTAACGCCGTTCCTCGTTCATCGTCGCGAACCAGTCGCTTCGTCTATACTATAAAATCTCACTTGAATTGTGAAAGATATTCAAATTACCCTAATGCTTCACCGAATAGGTGATGAATTTCTTATCTGCATTCGGCAGTTTGCTGCTGCCACACTAAGTCATCATGTAAATTCACTTTCACGTTGCGACCTCTTATACAATTCGAGCGTCGAGACTAGACAGAATAAGAAACTTGAAACTATTTGCTTGAATATGTTATCGCAGGGAGGCGAGGTCCTTCATTCCAAATTGTCATTTTTATGATATTGATCAGATAGAATATCTTAGCTTTTGATCTCTTTCCTTAACTATCACTACTGTATACACATTTAAATAAACTCTCTATCTCTTCCTATTTCTTTATATTAGATTAATTTCGAAATTATGTAAACATTTCCTAATTAAATCGCGATGACTAAATTTTCATATAGGAGTGATGGAAGGCTGAAAATTCGGCTAAATTCTCTTTTCGAAAAGTTTGCATTGACACGAAAAATGCTTCAGAAAAGTTTAGCTACAATGCGGAGGAGAATCAACACCAGAATTCAAGATTGCCTTGAATTCTCAAAAATCCTTGGAGTCAAATGTGATTTATAAATATTAAGCGACTTTTTCATCAACTAATGAAAAATGTTGTTTGAATTTGATATTTTGATATCCAATACCGAAGGACATTCAAAGATGGATGCAGCACTAGTAAGAATGAGCTAATGAAAATTCAGCGCAATTTCATTGATTGTGGAGGAAGGATTTTTTTCCTATAAGCATCAAATTCAAGGTAAGATTATTTAAGTATAAAATAGCTGGATTGTCGCAAGCTTTCGACTTCTGTCTGATGTCTTAATCATGCAAGAATCATGCTATATCTCATCACGTGATATAAAATTACAGGTTTGCACCTCACCAGTTGAGGGCAAGTTAGAACCAAATGCCACTGTGTTTCTACTTGTGAAAGTGAATGTAAGTGTCACAAAGTAATGTTTACATGATGCTGATTATGAATGTAAATAGGTTGGATGAATAAATGACAATAAAAGGTAAGAGTCAATGAAGAACAAAGTTATTGCTGTAGAAAGGTACAAGTGGATTCCAAAAATTACCGTCTCGGTTGTAAATCGTATCACGATTTGAGTGGATGTGGATTGCCCCTTGGTTTTTCTGCGATGCATGTTGGATTCAATGAAAATGATTTGTGCAGGAAAAGCAGGATCATTAAGACAGAATACAGAGGTTGAGAGCTCGCGAAAAACCAAATATTTTATGAGAGCAAGTGGTGTTTCTCCGAAAACATACTTGCCTTGAATTATGAGCATCCGACTTGGAAATAGTATATTTGACAGTAAACATTAAGTTTTCGTTTTGTGAATGAAAGATTATCTTTAGGTGCTGCATTCCCGAGAAAAAGAAAGCCGGGAAGTTGCTATATCGAGCTTACAATTTAAGCTAGACCCTAAGAGATCGACTCTAACTTGTCTTAAGTCATGACCAAGCACACAATTGCTTCCAATTATATCAATACGTACATGCATGCAGTAGGCCCTGATGGGGGAATTGTAGATGCCATACATCTCTTACATTTGTTGATGAGTACGCAGGTTAAGTGCTGAATAATATCATTGCTAGTCTAGGCTCGTCTTTGCATCAAACTTTCAAATTCTTAACATCATCATGAAGGATGAGATAATGTACAAATATGTACATTATCCTCAGTGGTTGCCTCGTTAGTTTAACCCTTATCGGTATACGCCGTCACATTTTGTTGCAAAGAATTCTTAAATAGCGATATCTTTGTTAATAATTACTCAATATATTTTTCCTCTTGTGACGATGAAGAAATGTTAACAATAAAGGTTCCCTGCGCTGATAAATTTTAATCCGTTGTTTAAATCATGGCTCAGTTGCAAAACACCTTCATCGGTATAAGTGTCACGTTTTGTTGCATTCACAAAGGTCACCGATCTTGTCCTACTGCAGTCATCGTAATGACCGCAATATCGCTATTAATCTCTTTCACTAGTTAGCGATGGTTGATTACTTGCCTTCCAAAGTTACCTCTTGATTACTCATTGCCATCTTCCCATGGGCGTATCAATAAACACACGCAGCTATACATTTGAGAATACGGGAGAACGTTATCCCTCTGTGCGAACGCTCACTGGCGATATACGATGCAGTGCAGACGTGTGACCGCCAGACCTTGACTACGTGTTCCGTAAATTGCACAATGATCTAACGTCAAACGATGACTCGACTAAGTGCTAAAGCCGCGATGGAATTGATCATGAATCTCAGCGAAAACAATGATTCGTTCGACGAAAGTGCATCAGAAGACGAAATTTTCGGTGAACTGTCTCCCATCAACGTTGATGTCGATCACATACAGCAAGATGAAGAAGAAGAAGATGGAGAAATTGATTTCTACGTTCAAAATGACACTGACAGCGAAAGTGACAGCAATGAAGTAGAGGAAGAGGTTCTCCCTTCAGAAATTCAAGTAAACGATATAATTTTCTCGACAGAGCCATTTCAGTCCAGGTCAAGAAACCGAAATATCACGAACTTTCATCCGCGTAATCTGGCTCACCCATCATCAGAGAAGGAGGCATTTCAGTTGTTTATCAACGAAGAAATCGTCCTCATTACTTTGAGATACACAAATAGGAAAGTGAGCGACGTCATACGGACTGTCAGGAAAATTCATTCGTACATGTGTCCATTCACTTTCGACGAAATTTTAGCTTGTCTGGCAATTTTACTGCGGGCTGGTCTCGATAGAGACAATTTCACATCGATAGAAGAATTGTGGAATCCTACCGAAGGAAGGCCATTCTTTCGGGCCGTGATCAGCATTCTGCGATTCAAATTTTTTCTTCGCACCGCGAGGTTCGATAACTTTCGAAATCGGGAAGAACGTCTGAAGGATGATCGCCTCACTGCCATACGGGAGATGTGGGACTTGTTCCAACGCAACTTAATGAGATTTTATGTACCTGATACTGTCCTAACCGTTGATGAGCAGCTTGTCGGATACCGGGGCAAGGTACCCGGAAGAACATATTTACCGTCAAAGCCTGCTAAATATGGAGTCAAGATATTTTGGCTTTGTGAGGCCAAGAGTGGTTTTGCTCTGAATTCAATTATCTACACCGGAAAGAAAGACAACAAAGTTCACAGAAATCTCGGAAAAGATGTAGTGATGGAATTGTGCGTACCAGTGTATGGATCTCGTCGAGATATTGTGACAGATAATTATTTCACCAGTCATTCTCTCGCTACTTCACTCCTCGAGAAAGATTTAACGTTGCTCGGGACCGTGAGGCTAAACAGAAGAGAAATTCCCCCACAATTGAAAAGTAAGGATCGCCAGCCTAATTCTTCAGTTTTCGTTCATGATCACGAAAACAAGATTGTTATGGTTTCCTACTGTCCGAAGAAGAACCGAAACTTTGTGTTGCTAAGCTCATCTCACTCTGGCAATGAAATTGTTCCGGAATCGTCAATGAAACCACGAATGATAATCGACTACAACTTCGGGAAGGAGTGGACCAGTTCGATGAGAACATTGAGGAATTTACATGCAGGAGAAAGACAGTTCGTTGGCCGTTACTTCTTTTTTATAATATGCTTGATGTGTCGGCTTTCAACGCTTTTCTCATAATGAAACACGACGGTTATCCAAACTCTCGGCGACATTTCATGAAACAGTTGAGTTTGATGTTGGCCAAACCATATGCAGAAACGAGACACAAGAAAAGCCGTAACTTGCCGCGTGCTACGAAACATGCCGCAGAGATCTTGGGGTTCACGCAACCAGCAACTTCTCTTCCTTTGACCACTCTTCAATCAAAATTTGGCCGTTGCAAAGTGTGCTCATCAGTGTCTCGCTCGTCATGTGATCTCTGTCAAAACTTCGTGTGTCCTCGTCATCGCAGAGTAGCGAAGCTCACAAAGTGCTTATACTGTTGAGAATCTGAGGTGTAGCCTACGATCTGTGTATCGTAGAATTGAATGAAAATAACCCTGAATATTTTGTGTCGCTGTTTTTTAATGTACAATTCTATATTATTTGAACATGCACATGCAAGCAGATAAAAACATTAAGGAAGTTGAAAGTTGTTGCCTTTTCTGAGTATCGGATTAATCGCATTTATACTGTAATCGATTTAAATTGTAGGCCTATATAATGTTTTATTTCAGTTAGTAACCAGTTCTGTATGTTCCACTTTCAATTACCTAAAAGTCTTCAGAACAAAAATATCGAATCTCTTAAGAAAAATGTAATAGATAGAGATGAAAAATCATTGGATACATTTAGAAGACATTTGCAACAAAATGTGACACTTATACCGATGAGGGTGTTCCAAAGTTGCATACCGATAAGGGTTAAAACTTCAATTGACAAAGTACAGCAATATTCTTCAACAGATCATATTTACTTGGTCAATCTCCTTCAATTAATGACGGCGTCCATATTTTCTTTTCGGATTGATAATTAAAGATGTCATCCCGCCTACAACCGACTGATCGTGAGAATTGTCTATTCACATTTGTAATCTTTCAACTTCTCTTCAGGCAAGAAATAAATATACTAGAGTGGAGAGGATGATGGTATCAATCCTTAACTTTCATTTCCATGTCAAATATTAGCAATCCTTGTTTTATGCATGTCTCCTAGAAGTGCTTCTCAACCAAAATGCTAACTTCCTTACCAAACATCCGACTAGATTGCGGAATTAATTGCTTTAATTCCATGAACGGAGATTTAAGAAAGTCTGGTCGGTAATCGAACGTTGTCATGAATAATATTTGATGAGTGGTAACCGCAACATGCAATCATTCTTCATCAGAAAGATGAACTTATAAACTGAACACAAAAATGAAGAATATGAGGAGTTCGTTTATACCCTGAAACAACGAAAATCGCAGTTCAATCTAAAGTTTGCTAAATTTTACAATAAATAAAGACGCAAGATAAATCTTCATAGCCGCATTGATTATAGAGGACTGCAGGATAACATTATCAGCCCTCATAGGCCCGCAACTTCCACCTATTTGATTCTCAGTCCTTCGTTGAAAAATTGTGTCCTCAATTTGCCGTCCGTTTCAAGGGATATACATATTTTAAAGACGGACTATCCCTACAAACTTGGCATGCAGTCATATTGCTTTATCTTAGAGCAGTAAAAAAGTTTGTGCTAAGAAACATACCTTTCTAGAAGCCTGTATTAAATGGTATATTGCATCTGTGCATCCTGCTACATCTGTGGTGTCCTTGCATCTGTGAAATACCTTTAGATTACAGGATTTAATTTCGATATCATTTTCAATAAAACCCCTAAATTCAATAATTCAGTAGCAGGAGGGTCTAATTGTCTCACGAATATTGAATCAATCGAATTTGAGAATCTAATTAGCAAGCGCTACGAAAATATGATACAGAATTTACAGAAGACGCAATAAGATGTACGGTACTCACTTCTATGAACCTTTTCACGGCGGCCAATATATCTCACTAAGGGAGCGTTTACATGCGCGACTTTATTGTTTGCGCAATGGATGCCTTCAATAATCGTGCGTCGTGCGTCAAGACAAGAGTCCGCACAGTAGTAATTCAACAAATGGTGATAAAAAGAAATGCATTGATCTCATCAGCTTTTTATTCTCAGAATGTCAGTAAATATAGCGGCAGTTGAGTTAAACAAAGTGGGACTTTATCTGCCATTTTTTTACTGACACTCAGAAGATAATATGCTGATGAGATCAATGCATTTCTCTTTTTCACCATGAAAGAATTGTCTGGTGAGTGGTGACGCACAAAGCACGATTATTGAAGGTATGCCTTTGTTTCCATTGTTTCCTCATTCTTTTCTGACTAACCATGAGTCGTAAAGTGTCAGCAATCAAGTTGTACGTGTAAACGCACCCTTTATTGATGCTTGAGAAATTTGAGCTCGCTCCTGATTTAATACCAAGACCAGTCTTGACAACGCATTGCCGCGTTACGTACTCTCTTACACTTAATCAGAGGCTTAGATCAGGTCCTCAAAATAAGGGGAGATTTTCATGGCTCGCACTGAAAGGATTAATGGAATAGCTATGTTCCTTAATAACTAATGGAATTGCAAAATCAGCGAAATCGCATGAAATTGCTCTGACTTTTGAAAAACACTTATTTTACTTTCAATGTGATCATCGACTATGGAATCGAAATTGAGATTCAAAATTGAAATGAAAAAAGCAAACACATTCAATGTAGCATTTTGTTCATGATCTGAGTAGCTTGAAATTGAGATAAAATCAAACAAAATATGGTAAACGAATAGTTTTGAGCTACTTTCGTGTAATGGAAATTGACAATCAAACAAAATGCTCAACTATACAAATGTTTTGCGGTCGATAGTAGTGGAGAAGCAGGGTGCACATTAATACAGAATTTACATTAATTATTCGATTTTCTCCTTTCTAAGAAGAATTCATTTTGTGATATGAGTGCATTTGAGGGATGTGGACAAATGTATTGTATCATTTTATCTTAATTAAGGCAGAAAAATTGATTTTAGCAGGAAAAATATATTTCTTCAACGAGCATACTCGCACATGCTAAGTTCATAAGGAAATCTAAGTGCTGTAGACATGTACACTTTTACTACAAGTTATATGTTATACTGCTTAATGAGGAGTCAGTTCAAATTGTTTGACAATTTCGTTTAGAGAATTGACAAGAACTAGCAATGCTGCCAATGCTAGCAACATAATGTGTGTTTAGTTGAAATCAAATACCCTATATATCGCTTCACATATATGAATAAAAGAAAATAGAGTTTTTGATACGGACTAAAGTAAAGAGTCAAGTAAGTTAAATACGTGATATTAAAGCAAATTACATGTAGTATATAAAGAACTACGATCACACGTTGCTGATAAAATCTGCAGAGAACAGGAGTGTCCTCGTGAGTCACTCACACTGCCGCCTATATTCTGTCCAGCATAGTCGAAGTGATGTTTTTGACCATATCACGACATGGTCTATTCTGAAACACTACAGAATTTCTGTCTTTCCATTCATCCAAAAATATTAATAATTTTGACACTGTGCATTTCGTGACTGCATGAATGAGGGACATGATAATGAACACTGAAACCAAATGAACTATCTCTATCAAGATTGTACAATGCGCTAAGTGAAATTTTGAGGTAAAAATCCAAAGCGGGTCATGTAATTACAATAGAAAAATATGTTGCTCTCTGATCTGCTTTTCCCACGGTAGAGCTATCACAAATTATTCCAAAAACCAGGACTCTCTTAATTCAGGTTCTAGATACTCGTAAAGCATGGTATTAACACCAGTCGGAAAACGTAGTCATTGACAATAAAATTCAAAGTGTTGGGTTATGAGAATGACAATTCGCCATTGCAATTCACTTTGATCTCATGACTCGTCATTTGATTGAAGTAAAGGGAGTCTACCAGTGAAAAAATAGAGCAGTGATTTTCATCTTCATATGCTCTAATATGAGAACAATATTTCTTCCTATAATGGTAATGCCTGTGTAAAAGAAATCATATGTCACTAGGTGACATGCCACGCGTAATTCACGCGTTATTACGGAGCACCCCAAACATCCGTGGTTAAAGAAATTCTATTCTTCTACGCACGCACATACGCGCTGCATTGAGTCAGAAATCACTTGATATGATGCTGTTAAAACATGGGGAATGTTTATGAATACGCGCGGGAGAGCGTTTATTGCTTGCGCGTCGTCTACGGTTTGCGTTGCCGCTTGAACCGCGGATGAACCGCTAAGCATGTTCTGTCTTCCCTGAGCATAAAATTGAGGTCCTATCACATTGTTTAGCCTCTGATACATGCAGACACATGAGACGGAAGGTCTTTATAACAGGACTGCCGACAGGTGTTGCAGCAATGTCACACTTAGCCACGGATGTTTGGGGTCATGTGTAATTACGCGTGAATTACGCGTAATTGAGCGATGCATGTCACCTAGTGGTGCATGACATAAAGACTATGATTCATTTTAAAGATATTTGATCTACGCATGCAATTGTTATGACAACCAAGATTGGATCTTGAGTTTTGGATTGACCTTGGGTGAGTGATATAAAGCTTAGGTCCTCTATTAATGCTGCATATATACAAATTAAGTTATAGATATTAATATTTTGATTTGAATCTAAGGAGAACTACATGATAAGAGCGCACAGTTCTGATTCTTTATCAAAATTCCACTCAATTCACAGAATATTTCAAATACGAAATACTTGTGGACATTGGCTGTTTCATTTTGGGTTTGACACCAACGCGCATTGAAAGTTCTCACATATTGTATTTGCTGTAACCGTGCATGCATTTTGTTGCATTTATGCATGTGGAATTTTTGAATATTTTATACCCCTGAAATTTCCGCGGTAGACGACATTTATCTAAAAATGAATTCATTCCAATTTCGCATTCTACATAGGCCTACTTTAAATATGTTTAACAATGCACTCACTATACAGGTATAATATCTATCAAGTCTGTGTAAGTTTCTAAATGATAAAATGGAAGCAACTGCCTTGTTATTAGCAATGTCTAATTCAATCATCATTAAATCAAGAATCTTCAATTTTAATGAGAAAATATTCATTAGATTAATATGTTTTGGCTTCAATTGCAAGTTGTCGCCCGAGTCATCGAATAGATGCCGCGGTAGTAGAAATATAAATTTTATTTAATGCTGCAATAACGTGATAAAATTATCGTACAACAAGAATTTTGGCCTACAGAAGAATCTTTATGTCTGCACAAACTACAAAGAATGTACTTCGTTACTTGATTCTACTAATTTATTGAAACTTGGGTTTGGGTTTTGGGTACACCTCATACAAGTTTTTGTCCAACCTTGTGACAACTGATGTGTGATGGTGGGGTCTGATCCTGACAACTAACATCGCTCGCACGTAAAAGGTCACAGCTCAACTGGCAATGCGGCAAGTCTAGATGCCTAAACTGGAGGCGGAGGTTGAAGTCCCTCCAGCTCCACATCTTCTGCACGGTAACTTCATCTATCGTTTATCTCATTTCATTCATTGTCAGTTATGACCTGGCTCTGGACGAATTAGCAATTTAAATAATTTCTCGTAAAAAGGAGCAATTCTACAATTTCAGGATCGTTTTCTATGGCACATTACTTTTTCATTTGTGTGGTTTAGAACCATTGATGAATATAAAAGTTATCCTTTACATACATGTTAATTACGTAGCAGAATTTTCCTGCACAACGCGGACAATTAACAGATTTTTTGAATGCCACAATGCGTTTGCATGATAATAGGGTAGCGCCGATTATAGACAGCGCGAACAAAATGATCATGATTTATGTAAATGTCATGCAACTTCCATGGGAACTCTCAAACACTAACGAGTCCCTTATTTTTGTTCAGACTGTCCTGATGAATTCCCTGTTTCTAACTGACATGCCTTAAAGAATCAGAAGAATTATCATCAGAATTAAAGGACAGATTCGGGAAATTCAATCTCATGGTTCAATAATTTGCGATGTGGCAATTTATACACTAGTAAAGGCGAAGATGTTTGAGTTATGCGAATGCACCATGCAATGCTACGATATTGAGTTCAAGATAATACCAAATTTATGGGCATTTACCTTCACGATAATGAAACAGGTCTTGGTCTCAGGATATATCCCTTCTCACTTTTAGATTGTTGCTTGTTACAATACTACTATCATTGACTAGCATATACAAACTGATGTAATGTGTGAAGTTTCGGAAGGATTGCTTACAGGCAGTAAGATGCACACTGCACAGTCGAAATGGCAGACAAACATGCAACAACAGTAACAAAAAAAGACATCGCATAGTAGCCATAATCACCTCGTTCTCCTTTGTCTTATTGTTCCTCTGGTCTTCTGCATTGTGCTAGCATGCCCGCTTGTCATTGCGCTCTTTGCCTTTTTATATTTCTGCTCATATATCCATCTACTCATTTTGTCTCACTCTCTTAAGTCATCATGTTCTCTTTTTCTTTAGCTCTTCCTTCTGCCTGCTCTTTTCTCCATTGTTCCTCTGGCTCCCTGGTTTTCAGATTTTTGTAAATATGCCCGCCCGCTACTTTGTTCTTATTCTGCTCTTATTTCTCTATGCCTTATTGTTTCCTTTTTCTTTTGTCTAATATTATTATGTCTATCGGTCATTTTGCCTTTGATTCTTTCTCATTCGCTTATGTCTCTTTCTTCCTAATAACCTGCTATGTCCGTCTACATTTTTTTCAATGTTCATTTCTCTTTACCGATTTGTCAATTTTATTTTGCCATTAATCATTGGAAAGTTGTTGTCCACAAAGCGAAGCAGAAATATGGTTTCATAGAAGAGCTATCTTAGCTGCGCAGTGTCGGAGTAATGGACAAGAAGCAATGAAAAAAATGTTACAGGTTGGCAAAAAGGAAAAGGATGCCACTAAGGGAAATCCATGCAGATCTCAATGAAAGATATGATATATTTCAATCACTAATGTCATTATTTCCTTGTCAATCATTATATTTGTCTACTGTGATCTGTTCTCAGACACATGATGATTGATTTCTTTTTTAGACAAGTTTGTCATCACAACATGACAGATAGTGGACGACAAAATTGGTCCTGTTTGTTTTCTCAATCAGAAAGTGATTTTCAACTCGTATTAAAAGTGCATTTACAGGTAAATCCTCAGAGAAAATGAGTAAAGAAAACTTATTGTTCTACGATTTTCATCACGTCATTTATTGAATTGATGACATCTCAATTCACTTTGCATTTCAACTTACCGCATTAATGCATTGATACAATGATTAAATGCCGTTAAAGTGAGAAATATGAGACACTATGACGTTATGGTGGCTCGCACATAGATATCCGAGATCATTAAAAGACAAGAACGGCTTCAAGTAGTTGACAATGGTTAGGAGTAAGTACTGGCACCACAGAATTAGCTTGTTTACTAAGTGGGCAAAAAGAGATTTTTAATACCTTGCAGAGATAATAAAAATAGTCTTGCGTCGCTTGCGGATTGCTCTGAATTCCTTCAAAATGCACCGATCGTCACGATTCCTTCAGATTCTTAGAATTCAGATCATTGCGCGAAAGTTTTCTCGGTAATGTTGGGCCCTCCGATCATTATTAAAAAAGTTAGCAGGCGCATGAAAAAACGCTCACTATAGCTTCTCTGTAGAACTTGACATCGGCTGTGTCTCCTTGCTGTGTGATCCGGTTGATAACAGCCACTGAAACTTCGCATAATTTGGCGTGTTTAAGGTTGGACTGGCTGCTCATTGTTCGACTGCTATGGTATTATGTCAGCAGATTGTGCCATTTCATTAACGCTACATGCTCCAATGCTCCATTTCTAGTCAACAGATGAAGAGACGACCTGTCTAATTCTGTGACTGACATAGAAGTCCGATTCTAGGAAAAACAGTTGTATCTTCGATGCAGATAATGTTTTCTTGCCGAATTTTCGACAGACAGAGCGTCTGTCATCTTTCAGAGCAAACGATACAATGTAGATTCAATGTCCAGCCGTACGCGCAAACTACAATTGAACACCCTTCATGACAGAACGGAATTAGGTTACACTTACACCATTAAGAAAATGTGCCATACATCCATAGAACAAAAGGGTTAACAGCAAAAGTAACTAAATGAAACAAGAACTCAAGAAATACACATACAATTGACAGAAAGCATCATAAAATAGATTGATTACTAATAATTGTAAACAAATAAAATAAAACTGAAAAAACAAAAGAATGAAGCCCTCACCAAAATTAAAACAATTACGAAAGTAATAAAAGGAACTAGTTAAAATTGACCTTAAATTGATTGTAGCTGAAAAGCAAGGGTAAAATGCTTAACTGAAATGCAGATGAAATAATAAGTACCATACATTGAAAACTGAAAATGAAATATATATATATATATATATATATATATATATATATATAAAATGCTGAAACAACGAAATAAACATAATAAATAAAATCTTAGATAAATAACAAAATTACAAATGAATATAAATATATGCACATTTACCTGTAAATACATAAAAATTGAAAGAAAAGAAGAAAAATATAAATTAAAATAAATAAATAAATATTTAAATTATAAATATATAATAATTTATTTTTATTTGTTTTGCAATTATTATGTAGTAATTTATTTTATGATGCTTTCTGTCAATTGTATGTGTATTTCTTGAGTTCTGGTTTCATTTAGTTACTTTTGCTGTTAACCCTTTTGTTCTATGGATGTATGGCACGATTTTCTTAATGGTGTAAGTGTAACCTAATTCCGTTCTGTCATGAAGGGTGTTCAATTGTAGTTTGCGCGTACGGCTGGACATTGAATCTACATTGTATCGTTTGCTCTGAAAGATGACAGACGCTCTGTCTGTCGAAAATTCGGCAAGAAACATTATCTGCATCGAAGAGACAACTGTTTTTCCTATGAATCACCGATGCACAATCAAGCTATTTTCAAGTCCGATTCTCTAAAGATAGATAAAGGACTAGAACGGTCACGCACATTGAAAACAATAACAGGCCGTGGATATGTGTTGTGGCGACAACGGTGCCTAATCGATGGCGGCTTTCACTAGTTGACAATTGTCGCACAGTAGCGGTGTAAGAAAGAAGTCACTACCCAGCGTGTTCTAATTCACTTGCATCCACAGTTGTGAGACTGACAAGTATGACAAGTGTGACTTCTTTGCAAGTGTGATGCAGCACATTGAGACGATTTCTATGTAATTGCCGAAACTCTACCTTAACAATCCAACATTTAGATCCAAAAATGAATGAGTTTTAAACATAGAGGTCTTTTAACTTTGTTCCCTGATACTTAACGGTAAGGTGAACATTTCAAAGATTAGAAGATTCGTCTGAACTGTTGATATCAAAACAGAAAAGGTCTAGGATAGCGATGTCTAAAGTTGATCATTATGTCATAGAAGTCCATTCTCTCCATCATAGCAATAGCAAATGAACGTTAATTATGAAGTTAACTACAAAAAGAATAGAAAACATAAAAAAGAGATTGAGAACATGGTTGACAAAAATGCTTTATGCCTAAGTCATGGATTTCTGTCAAAATGCAGCAATCTTGGGGAGAAATTGAGTCGATGACAAACCGACAAGACAATTAGACAATGAAATTCTGCATGTTGTAATTTAGAAACGGTTTCAGAAATCATTGGTCAGGCAGTCCGATATCTATGATTCATACAACTCATACATCGAGGAAGTAATGTCAGTTTGGCAGAAATCTGTGGCGACAATTCGGTTACTCAACTCTCGATTAAACTCGCGGTTCGCGCTGGTGTAATTGCTCGTGGTGCAACCTTTAATTTTTAGGTGCCTTGCCGGCTCGTTTTTGTTAAACCAGAGTGTTTTGTAAAGATTCAAGGCTACATGTATCATCATTTTTCTTAAAGGTGTAAAGGCGCGTCATTTTAGTAATATAACGTTTCGAGATATCGTCATGCGCAATGAACCTATATCTATTGTATGCTTCATAAATTTTATTGATCTTAAGATTCAACAATCGGTGCCTAGTCAAGCAGCGGGAATTATCATCAACAAACAAGTGCTTTCCGTTCTATTCTCACTAACTTAAACAAAGTTTCAATATTTGATTCTAGGACTGGTGCCATCATCATTCAATAATTGACCATATGTAAAAACCCGATACTTCAGAGTTCTGACATCAAGAAGGACGGAATAAACTGGCAACAGCTTCGTGAATTCATGCAGTGACATTGTAGGCCTAAACAGAATTTAAACAATAACAGAGGTACACTCAAAGGAAGACTAATTCAAGAGGAATCATCTTTAACATGGAAATACTTGTGGCTATTCAAAATGATTGTAGGTCACTTCACCGACACAGTCATCTCATCGACAGGGTCATTTCATCAATTTCTAAGTCCATAGTCAGGAGACATTGTAATCCCTGATAAAGCTCAAACACAGCATAGGTTGATGTCTATGAATTAGTGATTTAATTTATGTCTTTAACTACATTATATCTAGGGAATCATGATACTCTTGAGCCAAAATCATGCACCTGTCGATGAAAAGACCCTCTCGATGAAGTGAATCACCACCCACAAAATATGGTTTCTCGAGATGATGTTATCCGGAGTCTGTAGTTCAATCATTTAATAGGAATGCGACTCCGATTTCGCATCTCAGCATTGTAGTACACCGTCGAGGAATTGTTTGGGTTCGAATTGGCACATTCCATGCCAAAAATTATGAGTGCTTGGTGCTGATTTAGAGATTTTCGCTTAGTCAACGAAAACATAGAAAATCTCATTTTTACCGAAAACTTCAATCTCCTTCCCATTGGATTTTTCTTTGATTCTTTCTGATAGGAGTAAGAGCCGGGCAGAACTCGGCAGCAACCTAAATTCGTAATGGCCATGGAGCACATGTGCATCGTACTGTGAAAGTCTCATTTTCGGCCTCGTTCCCTTCGGAAACTCGCGTTGGCGGCCGGACTTAAAGTTAAAATTACATGACAAGTTACACGCTGCCATCAAGTTATGTTTTTGTGCATATTATGTGAGCGTATATGCTCATGTTTTCCAATTTTCGTGGAAATATACATTTTTGACTTTTGAAAATAATAAAGTGCATTGAAGAATGAAGAATTGCAAGCGCGCTTTCATAGCCTTTGCGAATCGCAAGAGGTAGCGAACTATCCACAATTCAGTAATTATCATAAACTTGTCATTATACATCACTATTACATCTCATCAATATTTGATATTTGAAATGATAATACAAGGTTATAATTCAAGATAAAATTATTCAGTTAATTACATGTTAATGCTGTCCAAAAACACTTCAATGTCAATCTGTTGATTATAACATCTCATTCAGAAATTTCACCGTAAATGAATTGCTACGGAGATGTTACGTCAGAGTTATGAAATTCTTAGTTGCACCCGCAACAGGTCACGTCTTGCGATTTTAGGGCAACTCCTTAGCTAATGAAGTAGCTCCATACTCGAATCAAGTTGTTGATTGATGAAATGTTTGATTACGCGTCCGATAACATTTCCATAATATAAGTGGCATTTGCCTGAACTTTATGTAAAGCAAAATCGCCGTTTGTGACAAAATTGCAGTAGAATTTCTCATTTTCAGAATAATTTGCAATGCACTCAGCAACTATAAAGTTTATTATAAGTTTTATGAAATACATGTCAGTCACAGATTGGAGAAGATTTTTGGATTTATTAGATGGGTAGTCGGTCAGTGATGGCAGAATTTCTGTTTACATGCATAATGGTTATTTTCATGCAGTGAGACATGTCAGTGATTCTAAGTAACACTCAGTATGCAAGATCAAGCTAATATCGATCGATTTCGAACACCTCTCCATTTGCATTCACATCGTCACATTAACTGTAGGTGATTTCAAATATAGTTCGCCATTTTTCCTCTCAAGAATCGGTACATTCATCAAATGATTTCATGCAAATATTTTTAGTTAATTATTTGCGTTGGGAGAAGTTCACCTCATTGATTTGCAATTCAGTGAGAAAAAAATTGATTTTGTAAAGGTGTAAAAATAGAATAGTGTGCACATCAATCATTGATTAATTCTTACACGAAGTTATTCTAACATTAAACTCCAATTAATTATATTTTTTAGGGATTTAGCCCTAGCCCATAGTTGCATGCTGGGGGTCATTAAACTGTCTTCAGAATTTTAAATGTCCGTGAGTCTTATATTTTTTGATGCTAATTTATTTCCAGAAAATATCTTTAAGAAACACAGATTATATTTTCATAGTACGTGTTTCTCGTATGTACCTATGCAGGCATTTTGTGCTGTCAACATTTCGTTTTTGTATGACATGCGCTCGTCGAAAATTTCTATACCGATGCAATTTTGTGGATGAGCTGTTCATTCCACCTTGTACTAGATGATTAGTTGCGGTGTAAGCTCAAAAGGCCTCGCGATATTATGAAAACATTAGTTCAAGTGTTGGACTACATTTTGTGTGCTACATTTGTCCAGATTTTGCTTCCCATTTACGAGTTCCAGAATTGTCTGTTTCGTTTATTCCCTTAGAGCCATGCCAATCCGTATCTAATCACCTTCATTATTTTTTCTACTGTATTGTGTACCTGTTGCATGTTTCTTGCAGGCCTAATTTTCAATGAGATATGGTGCTATTAGGTCTACTTTACAATGAAATTTTCCAACTGCATCTTTAAGCTTCATCACCACATACATATATTTTGTCAATTATGCAGTGCGTTAGAATCACAAAATTAGATTCATTTGCGCGCGCTTCGGTTTCCTAGAAAGGAAGAATTGCATGTACCCTTAATATCGAAATGGCACATCTCAGAATTAGACAACTTGCTCCTTCTCGAATGGATAATTCGTGATGTTGGAATGATGATTCTTGCTATTGGAAATGGCAAACAATAAGCTGTCAGCAGCGGACACCAGAGCCAGTGAGAGATGCGTGTGTGCTGTGATATCACTTCGCACACACCAAAACACACATCGATGCCTGGCTTCTATTCAGCGTATGCACTATACAGTGAGCAATGCCGAGGAGAGGATGTGAAAACATCAAGTGAACTAATTTTCGTACGCCTGCTACTTTTTTAGTAATGATAGAAAGGGCCAATATTATGGAGAAAACTTGTACGCAATGATCTGATTTCTTCGAATCTGAAGGACTTTGCTGGAACTCACATTAATCCGCAAGCGACGCACGACTTCTTTTCCTATCTCTGTAAGGTATAAGGAATTCCTTTTTGCCCACTTAATAGGTTCCTCGATGTGCCGTCAATTTCGCATTAATCACACTTCTAGCAAACCGAAGCAGATAAACAAAATATTTAATTCTGTCGTTAGAATAGTCACGTATGACTGCAGTTGACTGTGCCGCCGAATAGTTGCAAATGTGTGTGCGAGTTGTAGATGTCTCATTGTAATGCAGCAAATTATTTCGGACTAACTTGTGGCGACTGATTACGGAATAGCGGCATATAAAGCTAAAAGTGCACTTTGATGCACTTTTTTAAGCACTGTGTGCACTTACACTATTTGTCAATCTGATACTTATATCAATAAAAAAACATCATGACTTGGCTAAAATAACATCTCGAATGACGGTTCTCTTTCAGAGTTTTAGTAGCCGGAGTTGGAGTCCTTTCGAATGGTAGGAATGCCCATCCCTGTTTGGATGGCATGGGCGGTAACAACTTCGTGTATATGGAATGCGAACAACGCAAACACGGCATGTTTGTCGCCATGTTTGTGTTTCCGTCTCGAATCATTGACACAGAGCCAGAGTAGTAAAAATTGTGTGTCTGAACAAGAGCAAACAGCAACAAGATCTCACGACAACAACAGGTTGGCATTTTCAACAGCAACATGCGCATGTTAGCATAAACTGAAGCGATGTCTATTGTGGAAAATCCATCACATGTGAATTGGCTTGATCTGCGATATTTTTGACAAAAGCAATAAATTTTACTCATGCAAACTTTCGTACATTTATGCGAGAATTTGCTTGTAATTTGAGCACTCATTAATATCAATATTTACATGATAATTAAGCTTTTAAGTACACCTTTATATGATCTGACGAAAACCCATTGATATGGACCGCATGAGGTGAACCTTGTGCCCACGGGCTTTAGGCTTCGGAAAGATCCGGGATAAAACTCCGGGCCCAGGTTTCCATGCTCAAACTGAAGAATAAGCATTGATGACGGAGTCGAGACAATTCGGCAGTGATGCTCCGCCGAACGTAGCCCCGCACATAAATAGAGCATGTTTGAAGAAGAGAGGTGCTTAATACAATTATCCTTTCTATGAGCACATTAACTGGCACTGTGCCATGGTGCACTGTGTAACTTCATAATTACCGGAAATACGTCAAAGTGAGGAAAAATAAACGCAGAGCAGTCTGTTGTCCATTCCATCGAGCTATTTAACCACTCTGCATGACATGATATCATCATAGCCTAGTTTGAACCATTCCGAACACACTGATGGGCCGTTGTAGGACTAAATGTAGTGGTTGCGGCTTCCAATTTTTTTCAGTGATTTAATTATTCAAGTGTGAGGGCATCTTTCTAGTCAATGTCCGGGCGAAGTGGCATTCTGCAACATTTCATATAAAGGACAGCGGTTTCCATTTTACATGTGTAAAAATTCACATGAGTACGTTTTAGGATGTAAAATATCGCAAACACAGAAATTGTTAATCAAGCATTGATTCACTTCATATTTCAAGTTTCAAATAGCGACTTTTAAAAGAAAAAGTCCATAGACGGCCTCAGAAATCATTAGGCCGTGAATGCATCCCCTAATTTTCCATTGGTTCTTTATCCCGACACATATATTCTCTAAACATTAGATGACATGATTATAAATGTAGTATTGTTGGTTACATAGCACAAAAATCTACAGCAGTCATCGATTTACAAGTTTAACTTGAGCAGGAAGCAAACTAGAGCTGATCAACGGCGAGACTATCAACCGAAAATCGCCAATCTGTTCTTACTCAATCTCACTTCTTGTGCAATTTCTCGAACCAAGTAAAAACGGAGATTTATTTTGCATACATAATTCGTTTCTGCCAACCTTCAGAGTAGTTTGAGAATTGTTTCATTGATTGCTGAAGAAGGTCAATTAGTACATTTCGAGGTTTCGAAAGCTAGGCATCATTTTGTAGTTTAATTTCAAGCGCAATTTGCCAGCTATCTACAAATCGAACTAAATTCTCATTGCTGCTATTCGAAAGCACCACATTTCTATCAATATTGGAAATAGTTTTATAAAAAATCTATCGATATCAGCACATGCTTGAATGATACCAATATTCGTTCATATAGGCTAAAACATGTATTTCAGCCGGTGATACAGCGGTTGACTATGAAGGACAATTAACAGCATGACGTGTATTTTCTGATTCATCTGTACCTAAGTTAATATGCGGGTGATCCTGGACCGGCCTTGTGTTGCATTTTAAATTATATTGATTTATAATACGACTATTATAAGTATTTGAGGAGAAAATTTCTACAATTGCGCATTTCACTTAAATTTTCGGTCCAAAATATGCATGCATGCTCGCGCATTTATATCTGCATTACCCAACGTATATTCAAACTATTTCTGAATATTGATCTCTGAAACTACTTTATCAAAGATGAGCATCCACGATTTGTGTAAAACACATCACAGTATTTGATTGATTGGAGATATTGCACATTAGTGAGATTGAGCAACTGAAGAAAGGAGATTGAAATGGAGATGACATTGCCCAAAAACAGTCAACAATGCTTATTTCAGAGGGAGCGAAGAATTTCTGGGTTCGAAGTTTCGTCTTTGGGTCAAGGCCTTCCAAGATCCAAAGTACTGGGCATACGCATTTTTAGCGCAAATTGTCTGCCTACCATTAGGAACGTCACCTCTAGAAAGCGATTGATCTCATGTTTGCTTCCAATGTAATATTTTGCGTGGTCAGTGACTTATCACTTTAACCAAAAACTCATTCGGTTGAATGAAACACAACTTTAATTGGTTAACACCTTTGTGCAGTGGTTTAAGATCCTCTTAAAATAACATGATATATTTTGAAATTCACTTTTCCTCAAAATAATTTGGCAACAAACTGATATTGTCTTCACTAGACATTCAGACTTCATGATTCTTCGTTTTCCAGCTGTCACCCACTTAATCCTATCTCTTTGAACTAATCATCGACTGCCGCTGAAGCTCCAATATGTCCTCCATGGAAATCACATTCATCATATGTGCTTCCTAAATCCTTTGCCGGTTCAGAAAAAATGTTCACTTTTTATCGCAAATGGAGGACAGCAGACTAGCAGAAAATTCGTCATTCTGACAACAAATTACGATACGATAATTTTTGTGAAAAGAACGTCTGATAATGATTCATCGCTCGCCTCTCTGATATCTGTGAAGGTTCCGGTGCGTAGACCTCACGTAATTTAGGTTTTAGTACTTTTGTGCCATAGAAGTGATGATAAATCGAGAGTTCGGTCGCATTTGTATGAGACACTTTCATTTCGCTTCATTGAGACAGCATGTTGATAAGTAGCTGTTCTTTTTTCCTTTTTATCATAATGAACTTACTCCTGTTACTTTCCAGCTTCACAAGTAATGAACGCTAAGACAAGCTTGAAGACTGAATCATGGACATTTAACTAAGTAGCTCTAATGACTAATGACACAGACTTCCAATAGGAGCATGAGCTTCAAGTCGACAAGAAAGAAAGTGGGAAACCAGGAGTAGAATATGGAACATCTCCTCTGCAAACACCACAGTTCCAACAAACTAGACACCCTCTTATCGATTGTAGCCTGTAGAATAGTAGGCCTACTACAGTAGAAATAACAGTAACTTGGCATGTAACTGATTTTCTTACTTAACCTGGGACCAAATGAGTGCAAATACCCTAATGGCAATTAATTTTGATGGCTCGCATTGTAATGATGGCGGAACATGCCTATGAAAACGACGCGATTAGGCTCTAACCTCTGGACCGAAAATGATGCTGAGTTAAATCGATTTCAGAATTGGATTGCTGCTAAACATGCAGATCCTTTTATTGTTCACCTAAGTAGTAAACTTAAAGATGCTGTTTTGGAAAAGCATTTGAAATTAAGTTCACATTCATATTTTTAGAAATATCAAAGAAACCTTTCAACTTGCAAAATTTATGCAGCCCCGAAAAATATGGCATGGGTGATCACGAGAGGCTAGTTCAGTATTTTGAGTTGATAACCTTGCATGCAGCCGCAGCAGCTGACAAACCATCGTCCTATTACAAATTTTCTAATGGAAAACGAGAGCGAAGTTTGTATGATCATAATTATTGGATGATGCAAATAGAGATGCATCACAGAACAAATATAAATTGCATATAATGCAAAATATAATCAGTGTTATGGTAAAAATTGCTCAGTGTAAATCTCTCTGTGAGATGGCCGTCACACTCACGCGCCAGCTCTAAATCTCTAGAGTCGACCTGAGCTTACAGACAAAGTCGAAGCCATCATGCGCAACTGTATTGCATGTTTTACGCTGAACAGATGACAGCTTTTGTAATTACTAACTACATTACAATTACATTATTTGCATTGCGAATGAAGGCGAACATGCGGTTTTGAAAGGTTATTAAAACGACAGACAGTGAGACCAATGTTAGACAAATACCGACTGTGAGACCATTGCAGACAGTAAACATGAAAATATCACTCGGAAAGGTTTACACAGACCACAGTGTCAATAAATCAAA
This sequence comes from Prostheceraeus crozeri, assembly GCA_907163375.1. Classification (NCBI taxonomy): domain Eukaryota; kingdom Metazoa; phylum Platyhelminthes; order Polycladida; family Euryleptidae; genus Prostheceraeus; species Prostheceraeus crozeri. The sequence continues at coordinate 408,282 of CAJQUW010009328.1, forward strand.
TGTACATGAACAATGCAATTTCAAAATCATTCTAATTTCTCAAGTAAATGATAACAGAAAACTGATATAACTGTTTGAAGGATTTTATAATTTTGAAATGCCTATAGCTGCATGATCCAAGTAGATAGACGCCAACTACTGGCTTCAATACTGAATCAACTGCAAGGACAATCATCGTAATAGCTTTTTGTTTCAGTCATTAATTACTTGTGGTTAACGTCATAGTCATAAATTGCCGATGTATTTCAAGCAAATTATATGCACCGCATCATTAGACTCACTACTTAAATCAGAGGAATTTCAAGTATTCTAAATTTTCCTGCAGCATGGGAAATTGCGCACCTATCAGTTCAATGTAGCAATCATCCAAATCATAACTAAAAGCCATCCAAATGCTTATGAAAGAACCATGATAGATCAATGATGATGAAAGAATCGGCAGTCACTGTGGTTGCGGTCGATTTCTCGATCTTTCGGAGCGTCGTACAGCTGCTGCTATGAAACTTTTCGCCTCTGCAGCGAACATTGAAAGTCATATCCTCAACGACATCATTCCACCGAAATCATGTAGATCCCAGCGATTTATTCAGCCCTTTGCATCCACGACGAGATACTTAAATTCTTTCATTCCTTTCACCACTATGCTCATGAATGAAACTCGTAAATGATGTTTTTTGTCTCAATTTATGTCTAAGCAACACATGATTCGTGCTTACAAAAGTCATATGTGATTTTCAGTATTTCGAAATATACATTACTTACTTACTTACTTACTTATGATCCAAATAAGTAATATAAGGTGAGAATTACAGCTAGCGGACACATTTGTGAGGGAATGTAAGATTGCCTTGCTATTCATGAGCGCGTATCTCCGTCCTTCTTTACTTATTCATAAATAGTGATTAGTAATGAAATAAATGTTCGTGTAGACTTGCAATCAGGCATAAGGTTTTTTCATACTCGGCCTGACCCACGTATTAACGCATTAGTGATATATAAGGTGTAGCATTTTTGATACATGCGCACAATGAAAATTCATGGTTTGATCTTTTACAATATGAAATATCTAAATCCGTAAACTTGACAAATCTGACTTAGATTTTCTTCTTAAGCTAGGAATGTAATATATATATTGTTGTTAGTAGAAAACTAAACAGAGGGTACATGCAAATTTGGAGTAAATTTATTCGACTTACTTTAAATCATAAGAAAACATCCAGACGCAGGCAGATCTTTCTAAATTTTTCTACCCGCTTATATCAAATAGCTATGACAAGTTTGAGACTACAACATATCTTACATGCATCATTTTGAATAATATTCGAGAGTAATTTCGAATTCCAAAACATACCCTTATAGGATTGCATCATTTCATTACATCACTTCTAGATCAAATGATGGCCATTTTTGTTTTTCTTGTGATTCATGCCCTTGTGTGCAAGAACTCAGCTGAAATGCGCTTTCATGTTAGACTCAACGCCATACTGGGTTGAATCTCATAAACAAGCGACTGCGTATTTCAGTGTGATGTTGTGATTTGCATCAAAACACTTCCTATAATTATTAATATTAATTCTCTGATTATTATATTTTCACGGCTATACAAGAAAAATGAATTTATACAAGAGATGAATTTTCAAGTCCGGTCTGTGGGCTACCTAGCCCGCTTACATACAAGTTTGTTTCCACAAAGGACTCTAAATATTTTTGTTCCTATCGTTTGAACCGGTTACAAACGTAAGCATTCAGGGTAATTGATTATCATTAACATTAACCCGTTAATGACGAACGTGCATTCAAAAGTTAAAGTTTTTAAAAAATTTCAAGTGCAATTTGCGGGCGTTCTAGTTATCGTGTGTTGGAAGTGATGCCATTGGAACAGCGATGATCTCTTCTTCAATTTGATCATTTATTTGGGCGCCCTGGGAATAACGTTGCTTCGCACGTTGCCCCAAAAGATGAGTGTTGATATGGTGTCAAAAGTTGCCTTTCGGCATTAATGATATTTTCTATAAAATTGTAATTCCTGTATACTCAGTTTTCGCAAAGTCTTGCATAATGACCTTATGGCAACAAAGTTCTTTCAATTCAATTTGTCATCCTCAACCTTACTTGCGATAGAATTACGAATTTTACATTACAAATAATTAGCAAAGTTGCAAAGCGGTGTTATTGTTCACTAGTAACTTCTGTTATCTCTCTTTCATATGATGGATTTTGATAATGTAGTTTGCCGATTATAGTCCAGGAGCAATCATTAAGTTGTGCAGGGAGCGAGGTTAATGGCCATCCAAATAGTGTGCACGCAGTCAAGGGGAGGGTGAATATTGAGCGAAATGCGTACAGGGGTGGGAAGGGTATTCACAAAAGTGCATTTTTGCGTGCACACTGTATGGATGGACCCTTACTTGAAACTTTCACATAGCATGGTGCAGCTGTTGACTACTACAATACGTTTGTATTTCATGAAGAATTTGAATTAAAAATCTCACGTATTTCCAATGGAGGAATTCTGATATGTCGATTGTAAACACAATTTTATTGAGGTAATTGATTGCAGCTTTAAGTCGAAAGGGCACTTCTTCCATAGGAATTCGCATAAAAAGCAGCTGCAAGTCCTGCTCTTTCATATGACCGGTCGATCGAAGCAAGTGATTGGGGTGTCAATGCAAACATCGCATTCGGAGATAAAATTGCACATGATTATGAAATTTCCATGAAAATGAAACGAAATCATTTCACACAAGGGTGTTATGCGAGCCAAAGAAGAGATACTCGACTTCCAAATAAAAACGAGCATTTGCGACAATTTGAACGTAAACAATGCTGACCATGATCCATTTATCCATTTAAGACCAATGTTCCCGTAAAAGTCAATTTTTATAAACATTTCAGTCATTAATCGGTTGAATCTCATTAACAAGCGACTACGCATTTCAGTGTTATGCAGTGTAATGATCTCTTGATGATGCCTAACGTTAATGTCTGTATTTATAGTCTCGCAAACCATTTAAGATTCGTCTCCAGCATTTTTATGGTATTGATATTTCATCCCTACTCAGCAGCTACATCTGGTTTCAAAGATAAGATAAGAAAAGTAGATAGGCTCTGAAGATGGAGAATGCGTTTGCAGCTGTAAAAAAATGATAGGTTGTAAGTAAAAATAGAGTTATGTCCGCAATTAAAAAGTGGCAACAGACCTGAATAGTCGACATTTCATCTAGTATCAGGAATCATCAGCAGGTCTAGCTCACATAGTTCACATTTCTCAACATCAACAGCCATACCCGGGGTAAATTTGAGATGCGTATATTTAGCATATCAAGATAATTTCTGTGGGTATTCACAGATAGTACTTTTAGCACACTACTAATGTGCCGACATGTCGTCTCAGTTAGTGCAACAGTAATAAACAATGGCTGTAATTTTTCAAATACAATAAGTAAATGTGGAATTGTTTCTTTTGTTAAAAAATTAGTAACTGTAAAAAGCCTACTACCAAGCACATAGGCTACGAAGGATACATACCAAAATATTTTTGGTATATGCTGATTTTAATCAGCCAATCACAGAAGGAGCTGTTCGTATTGCTACATACCAAACACATACGAACATATACGAAAGGAAGTCAATATTCATGTAAAAAACATGCAAAATCTCTGTGAATGTACGTGAATCTCGTATCAATTGCTAGTTTCAAATTGCATGTAAATTTGGTATTAATTTTTATGCAAATTTCATATCCAGCGATTAACGGTGTGCACCTAAAAAGTTGCCATCCTATAAAATTAGGGCCTGACTTATTTTCTGTTTACTCAACAATGCAAATTGGTAGGGAAAGCCAATTAAAAGTTCTTGAAAATGATCAAAATAATTGTGAGAAAGTGCTTCCATATTGAAATACTATTGAAATGTCCTCACATTCATATGCAAATCCATTCAACTTCAATATCAAGCAATCAACATCACCATTCACTTTCATCTTTGAGTTAATTAATTTAATTAATCTACTCAAAGACACTTAATACACTTCATAATTGCCCAAAGAGTTGAGAAACTGTTCAATCTGCATATGGATCGCCTGTCTAACAATTGAAGTTAAGTGCATCCAACTCTCAGTGGAGCTGCTATGACAATATCACCGAGGCTACTACAACAAGGGACTTAAACAATCCTAGGATCAGGCGGTAAAAATGTACTGTACATTTGAAATACCTCAACATAAAAGAGATGATGAGGGCTTTATTCTTTGTTATTAGAATTATTGAAAATTGAGATATTGAGTTGCACGCTCGGTCGAAAATGGGAACACTTTGCACGCTAAAATTCATATTTCATTCAATGCCCAGCACCAGACCAGGTCATGTTCCTCGACATCAAAGCAACTCTGTTTATCCTTTTCTATACTGCGCTCTGAAGTGCAACAAGAATGCGAGGTAAGGACATTTCAACCACCCCACCACGTGAAGTCCTAAGTATGACATGTACTCATCAAAACATGGCATGAAATACACTACACACCGTCTTTGGCGTGTAAGCGATCTTATGTTTGTATTTGCTCAAACTCACTCATTTTCGCATAATGAATAGCCAATCGAAATTTTGCTGAATTGCTCTTATGAATAAAATAAATGATGTTCATACATATATACGATGTGCCGCAAATGTCAATGCTAAATTTCCTCAATGGTGGCTAATATGATGTAATGTGATGAATCGAGGAAAGGCCCTCCAATAGAACCCGGTAAGGATTGTCAACACAGCCTATCTCACTTATATGCCTCGCTGCATTCTAATTTGATCAAGAGTGGCGAAGTATGAAAGTTATCCACGTCAACTCTATGAAAGCTGAGTATTAACATGGTAGTAGGTACTATTCTTCATAGTTTGAATATTTTTCACCTAAAAATATAAAATTTCTCATGTCATGCATATTAAGCGCATATTGAGAAATTTCAGCAGAAAATTCCTTGACAGCCGCAGACGCTGCTGCCCAACAAACAACAAACAACAAACAAGGACTCGACATTACGACTCGAAATGGTCTAGAAGTTTTAAGCTATAGTTTGGGCCATTACAATGTTACTAATTACATTCCACCATATACCGTATTATACGAGAGATAGCACTTTTAGCGATGATTGCAGATGACCCGGTCCTCCAATAGAGCCCGCTGTATTGAAAGAAACACTAATTATAAGCACAGATTTTGAAGAAGGATAAGATGCGCATTAGAGGATTTTCATTTTACATGTAATAGAGATTGCATTGTTGAAAACTGCTTGGATGTAATTGATGTAACTGCGGTGTACTAATGATTGCTGACAAAGCTACCTACAAGCATTAAAGTAATTTTTGAAATAGTGATTTTAATAGTTTAAGAAGGCAATTCTTGATAATTGTCGCCAGTCAATTAGCATAATAACAATTCCAATGAGATGATGATGTGATTATTCGCGAAATTCATCATCGATTGACAGATCATCAAAAGATCAAATCATGCCCTGCTCTATTTGCAATTCTATGATGAATTTTTCATCTTTAAAAGACACGTGATCATTATTCACTAAAGAGGTTGTTTTAAATAAATTTGAAATATTCTTCTAAGTATAGAGGAGGAATAATGTAGTGTATTAATAGTGCATATCATTATATAGTGAGTATTTTGCGTCTTCATGTGTTCACGATTCATGTCTTCATATGTAATGCCTCAATAACATTGCACAAATATGTCAGCAGAATTCATGCAAGTGAATATTTTTAGGCATTGCGTAGAAATGCCACATTGAATCCAATTTCCTCAAGCCAAATGATGGCTGCGATAGGCTACGCGAACTAGTATTACTAAGAAAAACTAAATTTACAGGTCCGACTTGCATTATATCTTTATGTTCATTGAATTCAGATTACGGTGTAACATTTCTTTAAATTGTTGCTCTTGAAATAATAATTATAAGATGCACAGATTTGGTAATAGATTTGATCAGTGCATGTATAAAAACAATTTTGCAAGAAACATACATACAAAATATTGATGTTGTAATTCTTCAATACATTCTTCAAGTCGTGTTTTTGTCACATAATGATAGGCGGGGTTTAACCTTCAGGTGCACAGCACAATTTAAATCACTCTTTTTCAAATGCCACTGTGAGACGACTCATCAACTAAAAGAATACTGAAATACTACTTACTCTCATATTAGACACTCTCTTATCATTAGAATCTTCATAAAATTCCAGCAGACAGCATATTTTATTTTATTAAAAAGATTTATCGAGGTCGCAAAACAGACGAGGATTTCTACGATTTTCTTGCCTGTTGTATTCATAGAATAGCCTATCCTCAAAATCTATGGTAAATGTCCAATGACCAATGTGATAATGCGAATATTTCTATGAAAATTCATCTTGCCCTCCCAGAAGGGCAAGAAAAAATATATTGTAGTGAATGCTATGCGGCATTATTTCATTGATGCCGTCCCAGAGCTGGCAACAACGTCACAACTACTCTCTATATATGTAGCCATACAATAAGCAGTCGATTGCCCATAAAATGCTCCCATTTCATATGAAATTTCATATGCTCATATTCATATTTCATTTTTCATTATATTTCATATGCTCCCATGAAATTTCCCATTTCGGCCGCTATGCGGCCTCGGCTGTACGACTCATTGTCTACTTATATTTCTAATTCTATGGTGCAATGATATATGAATAATGGCATTACCCTGCCGTCATTTTTCAATTTTAACATAGAAGTTACTGCTAAGATCATAGACTTCTAAATTGCAGAAGAATGTTCTGTTACAGGAAGTCCATGGATAGATGTAGATGTATATAAGTAGACAATGGAAATACCATAAGATTTCTCGGCAAGTAATGAACAAATCGTCGGCCGCTAACGCGGCCTCTGATTTGTACATTACTTACCTTGAAATCTCAAATGGTATTCCTGCATTGATGCTTTTAAAATCTAGGCATGATTGATATATTGTGCGTAATTGAGCTATGGTACGAGTACAATGTGGAAAAGGGAAGGCAACAATGTATCCCGTAATGATGATTTCTCTATCTATGCATGTGAAAGACATCTCAATCAGCGTATATCTACATGTGTATTCATAGCATTGCTGCCCGCTTTTTTCCTATATTGCTGCCCATTTAATTTCAATTACGCACAATATTATTAACATAGCTTTTTTCGGGCAACAATGTAGGACATTTTCAGGCGCTTACGCGCCCTCAAATGTCCTACATTGCAACCCTCAAAAATCCATGTTAATGTTATATTGCCCTGCGGCATTTTTCATATCATGGCATATTACCTTCACAGATTTAGAGGATCATGCTATTGCATGTGACTCTTGAGAAGTCTATGAATACTGCAATTCTTGATCACTGCTAGTAACAGATAATGGAGAGATGGAGAGAAGAAAATATTTGATTTACTTTTATTGAAGTCTATGAAAGTTAGCTCTCTGAATAGATTTTGAATCATGAAATGTTTGAAAGTCTATGAATGGTTGCAAATGTGAATAGATTTAAAATTCAGATTTCTATCTGAAAATGATTTGAAATATCCTTTAGCCAATTCATTCATTAATGGATTCTCAAGCCGGAGTGACGGACTACCGTTCATGACTATCTGGTACGGTGAGAATTCTATGTGAAATTGGCGGGCATATAATGGTGCATTATACACCCTCCAATGCCGGGCATATAATGCATTTCAAACTCATTTCAATCATTTCTATGACCTCCAAAGCCATCGAGAGTGAAATACAATTGTATTTTATACTATTTTTTACATATTTACAAAAATGTAGCGAGCTTCATGATCATGCGGATCGGTAGCTTCCATAGAAGTACGACATTCTGCTCTGCTTAAGTTAGTGGGAGTGGATGGACAACAGCTGTTTGTAGATGGAATTTTCAGCTGCTCGATTATGCGCCCATTGCTATATCTTTAGAAGAAGTAAATTACTGAAACACGCAACAGTTCTAGCTTCTTGCCGTAAGGTGATTTGTTTAAGTTATTTTAGTTTATTTAAGTGCTTTGATATATAATGAGAAATGATAATGGCTGTGAATATTTGCAAAATGCACTGCTAAGCTGTCGGCATCTTCCCATTGACAACTGCTGGAAGCCCCATCGTTTTCACCGTTGTCATGGCAAAGCATGTCCACGACGATCTGCTGTTTTCAATGTCCATTTCCGTTTTAGTCCTATAGTGCCGGATTTCTATGCATAAATCGATAGTATTGACTATGTGCGTTTTACGCTTGTGCTCTTATGATTTAAAATAAGTCAAATTAATTAGTCTATTAAATTTAATGTAGGCCCTAGGCCAATGCAAACTTTGCGCCGATAAAAGACATCGGAAATAACCGTTAAACTTCACTTAAAAGATTCACAGTAAAAATCTGTTAATTTCAGATAATCTGCGTCTGTTTTTATGGATATTTTCGGCTCAGACTCCAAATAGCAGTGAAGCAAATTTTAGCTGCTAATTCGAACGGATATTCACTGGGTGTAGTTTCCAGTTTATTACCAATAATAGTATAATGCAGGCTATCCGTAGCTTATGACGAAATTCTAATTCAAGTTCATCAGGTTTGCAGATTTGAAGTCGACCATGAAAGCATGTTGTACACGTAATGCTGTATTTCACATAATAATATATTATACTATGCGGTACATAATGTCTCAATAGTACTTTCCTTCTGACAAAACCTGTCACACTGCCGTGAAAATCTGGTTCAAAATGTGATTAGCTGAAATCATTTCTTATTGAATTTACATGATACTCTCTAAATTTACTGTCTCGTTGTATTTAGAATGGTAGATTATTTTTCAGAACGTGCTCATGAATGGTGAATTTAATTGTATTCCTAACATCTGCAAGAAATAATAAGCTTAAGCCATAAATGTTTCATAAATATATATAATTTCTCATATCATATTAATACGCTTACGCATTAATTACGACGGAAAGGGAGTGAATATTTTTGATAAAACAGATCCGGACCGGATCAGAAAATTCAGGCCGATTTAAAGTCAACGCTTGTGCATAAAGGAATGTACAATGTGAATGAAGTGGATATAAATTGAAAAGCGAACAAATTTGATCCCTATTAAGAAAGCTTTTCAATTTTTAAATGAAACAATCTTCTTTGTAATCCCATTCAGATCTAACTGCACTATCAAACAATGTCAAAATGCAATCGACTAATTTCATTGCTATCAAATTATTAATTTGCTTGCCATAATTTTCTAGATCTAAGAGGGAATGCAAGGAATTATAATCAATTACAAAGCTCAAACCCCATCTTCATAATGATTATGTGAGACATTTTGCAATCTAATTCATGTTATGTTACAGAGATAATCATACCAGATCATGCAACTTGAACAGGGAGGTGAGCACTGTTGATCAATGAACTAAAATCGATAGCATAACAATTATCTCTGAAAGCACCCGGGAGCTTAGAGTCAATTTTATACACTCGAATTTCATTTGGCATTATGAGCTGCTTGAAGATGATAAAGCTGTATCAATTAATCATGTTAATATTATGGATTTCTTCCGAAGCAATAAACTGAACACTGGTGAACAGAACTAACAATATATAGACAAGATCATCACAATAACAAGCATCAAGTTGCGTAGATTTGTTAAAAAATTACTGGAACACAAGTTCCAGCTTTTGTTAGGGTAAAGAACATTTAGAATCTAGCATACGTTTAAAAAATTATTGATAGAGCAACCAGCAGGATTCCAATTGCATGATTATATCGAATTTTTGGAGAATTATCGGCAACGTCTCTGCAAAAGCGTGTGTGACATCAGCACGAATGATATCGTGCTGTGTGCAGTACATGTGTGCCTAATTCTGCATTGGCTCCTTGGAGCTTCATGAGGTCGCCACAAATATTCACTGGGTACGCAGAGCTTCATGTGGGCGCCTTGTATTGCCATGAGAGCGACCTACAGACTTGGGCGCGTATGAGGTAGGTAAATGTGTTCATAGGTGCGTCAGTGGTAATGGGGACGACTATAGCCCGAGTGCAATTCAAAGATGCATCTCAGGAAAAAATGAGGGGCGCCAAATTATATTCTTTGAAATGTAAAAGTGTCTGTGGGCCTAGTCTACACTAAAAATACACGAAGATTGGTCATCTATTGATCACCATCTTCTAATTCCATGAACAAGTTTTTAAAAGATAAACTTGATTGTATGCATTTCATAAAAGAAAAACTGTAAATAACACAGCAAACTGTGTTATTTCTGTCTTTGACTGTGTAATTTCATAAAAAACCGAATTAAAAAACATCTGAAGACATTTCATTTACTTAAGGTAGACACGATTTAAAAAACCAGACAAAAGACAGATTGAAAATGAAGTATATGATGTTGAGAAATCTTGTACATGAAAAAATTGAAAATTCTCTTTCTTGCCTCTACGTTACAAATGGGATAAAAAGTTGCTGTCAGTCTGGTGACATTTATTTAACATTCCTTGAGAAACTTGTTGAATTGCTGTTCTACACAACATAATTGATTGCTCAATGGTTCTATCGTGTTACAAGACTTTCTCGTTCTTAGGTTTGCCTGCAGCTCATGTTGCAGAAAGAATTGCTTAATATGATTCAGGAAACTATTCAAAAATCCGTGAATGTTTTGCTAGTAGTGATAGTAAACACTCGCTCAAAACGGATTTATAAAGCATTGAATGGGATCAAATAACGATTGATCAAAGGAGAATTTAATCAGACGACTTTTAGCAATTCGTTTGTACACATAATGAATGAACTTAGAAGAATCACCATGAGTAGAAATGCTAGCAAAAACCAGTAAGAGAAGAGTGTCTATCGTGACCTGCACCCCCTACTATGATTCAGTTGGAGCTCATTGGGGATATATAGGTCCATAACTATTTGATTTATGGTTTCATGAAGTCTTGTAATTTTTCAATCAGATTGTTTTGATAATTACAGACATACACATTGCACAATGCCTGGTTTGATTTACATAAAGACTTACTTGGCAACATGTTGTATTTTACATCCATTACACTAAATAAAGTTGTTTATGCACTGCCTAGGGGATGAATGTCACAGAATGCCTTTAATGTGTGAATAGGCTTGTATTGAAATATGCACAATGAGGTTTATTTATCTACTTTGTGAGAATCATTTTATTGTCTCTGCCATGAATTTGTTAATAAATATGAATAATAAATGTACACAAATATGCTGTCTATTTTTCAATATTGTAAATACTGTGTATCTTTCACTACTGTAGAATATAAAAATGTGGTGTATAAAATAAAGAAAAGCAAGGATTTTCTGATATGGATTGCTAACAGCACACATCACAAAATATACAGCTACTGAATGATAGAAAACGTGAAACTTAAACTTTCCCAGCTGCTGAACTCAGGGTTATCTAGCATGATATTGCCATGAATTTGGGCATTGTGGTCTGCTTTCATACTTTATTTCAGCAGACATTGCTATAAAAGGATGCTTCCGACATCTTGATTTTGCAGGTGTTTCCGAGATTTCTATGTTACAAGAATCCGTGGAGCGACTAATTCGCTTGTGACATTGTCTATAAACCGGTGCTCTCTATCTTTAGGCAAGAGCGGAAGTTTGATAATAATGACGTCAACTCTGATATGAAAGAAACTTTATTCAAAGGAATACAGCTATACATTAACAAATAATAAGTCTTCCATTACTATGACATTGAAATATAAGTCATGACATGAAAGTAAAACGTATAGTTCTGTAGTAGTACTGAACGGTTATTGCTACATTAGTCTGATTTTGGTATTGGTGCGTCTTTTGAGTCCAGCAACATATAAGTGTTATCGGAAATGATAAGCTACATTGATTGTGTGTGAGATAATTCGTATAGTGAGATAATTTCTATTGCTGTGATCATCATGAGTTTAAACTGCCACTTAAATCGATCAGTAGTTCAAGTGCAAGGTTATTCTGGTGCTGAGTGATGACTTGCAACCTGAAAAATTGTGCTGTTTCTTTATTGAAACCGTGTTTGTCAAGCGCGTGGGATAGAGGTTAAGAATTTTCTTATGTAACATAAAAAAGTCGGGGATTCATAAAGATATTAGCATGCGCTATTTTTTCTATCAATCATTTAATCAGAAAGACTATCAAGTTTCAGAGAACTTATGTTCTTCTAGAATTTTTTTAGTGATAGCCATAAGCTCGTACACTGAAGCACGCAGTGTGGAGAAGACTATCGAAAAAATCATTTTCTTCACTCCTACGCATAACTAAGACTGTTCAGTATTTTCTTTTCCTGACATGATCCCTATCTAATTGGAATTTTGATTCATGGAGTGAGAGAGTAATAAGCAGTTTTTGGAAAGTAAGCAAAATTGTCAAGATATCTAGCTAATACAATCCTCCAATAATTACACAAGCACTGTTAGCTCCAGGGCAAGGTTGGCACTGTTTTAAACAAATGATCAAACCATGTTTTAACCACCCGTTATAAGCATGTTTAGACACGAAGGAAACATCAAACATCGTCATGTTGAAAGCAATGACTTTCTTTCTAAGCTGTTTATCTAATGGAAGAGGAATCTAGTATGTCAATGTATCATAACATCAACTTAGGGGAAAAATACCGATAAGTATCGTAGTGCAATTGTAGGTCAAAACTGATATGCTCATATGAACGCTTTATCAAATAGTTATCAATAATAGACGACTGGAAGTTGTCTGGAAGTTGACATTGTGTAATTCAATAACCGGAAGAGATTGAACTGCAATTTTCAAGATTATGACAAATGAACAATATCATGACAATTTGAATAAGATTTATATTCTAAAAGTTCATGATCTCAATTTTTCACTGATAAATAGAGCAGCAACTGAGCTGTGTTGAGATATTTTGCATTATGTCAAACTTACATTCGCTCATGCACCCATGTCTATGAAGCTTAACACATTCATATTTGACAAGCCTCCTAATGTCGGCAAACACAAGTATTTTGAGCAGTAATCCATATATAGCCACATTGCATTACCGATCAGAAGCATGATAATAACACATGCATATCATCGGAAATGCCCTGAAGACACTCCATGTCAAAAAGTATGGCTCTGGATTTATAAGTTTTTACTTAATGAGCGAAGACATTGAAAATTTCAATGATTGTACCTTCTATTGGATTATTGTGTTTTTCCTTGATCATGTCCGACACAAAGAGGAATCAGGCAGAACTCGGCAGACGTACAGATTCGTGGTAGGCATAGGGTGTACTTCATTCTGTGAAAGTCTCATTTTCGGCATCGTTCCTTGCATTCAGCAGCTTTCGTGAAACGAGGAGAGATCTCACATCAAGGGGCTTCGCGTAGGTTATCAAGGCTATTTAGTCAAATATAGCACTGTACAAGTCTAAGGTGTGCAATTGTTTATATCACCAACCGTGCACTTTCACTTTAATGTGATGTTAATTTGTAGGTGTAACTTTGGGACACGCCTTCAATAAGTAGCACTTCAGCTCTTCATATTCCATTCAGAGTAGCGATTGCGAAGACAGCTTCAATCTTTATGGTGATGTTTGTAAAAAAAAGTATTAATCATTCTGACCTACAAGAGCTATAACACGTTCAAGTAGAGTAATACGAAGTAATGACGCTTTTACACGTTATAAATTTTTAGTTAGTTTGCCTAACTTTCCAATCTTGCTTCGCATCATTTAGATACAGAGCTGCATATCTTGCACTGTAAAAGGCTTGTTGTCTTTCTCAATTGAAACTCATCAATATTTAGTTAATTATTTGAAAAGCAAGGAGTCAAAAAGACAAATAAACTCATTCTGTATTTTTGTACCCTGAATGTGAACTCTGTAAATGGTCTCATCAACCGCATAATGTGTTGTGAGTCAGAAAAGGGAGTCACTCTGTTTGAAAGAAAATTCTATTGTGACATTTTTCGCTTGACTGAATTTACATGTATTTGCGATATTTTGTTATGATGAAGTTTCGAACTTTAGTGACTGTATTTCATATGTATAATTAATGTATAAATATAATTTTATTTTTGCGACTGAATGTCTTCATGCAGGTAACATGCGTGTATTTAGATTCAAATAGATTTGTGAAATCAGCCCATGCAGTGAACTCCTCGGGATATTGTGAGCTTGCTGTGCTTATCTCCCACGTATGTGCAACGAGATCAAAACGCAAAATGGTGACATTAAATGACCTAGCCACTATCAACTGCGCTCTAGTTGGTGGATGCAATTACTCAGGTGACTAGTTGCCGGGAGATCAGGCTAGAAAACTCCCCAAGTCCAAGCGAAAGCAAATTATATTTACATAAAAATCACTGACAATAAATATCAGGATACAACTTCGTGAAGACAAGATTCTCAATCATCCCAGCACTCATTTTCATAAGAATATGAGTGCCGGTAATTTTTGATGATTAATTGAAGCAGTCGTAATGATGATTGATAACGTTCTCCATTCTACTGGTCTACAAAAATGCTTTTGCAACCGTTGGATTGATCAGTTCTTAAACAAATAACTCAAAGCCGCTTTCTCAATGGCAACGACCTAAAACTGCACAGTTTGGCCTAAAACTGCCCTGAAAACTAAACAGGTTAGCTGGTTAAGTGGAATCAAAGACAAGTTCCCTTCTAAATTCTGGTCGATTCTCTATTTAAGTTGAGTGATGCAACTGGTCGGTACTTCGGCGTCCCGCGCCTTCAGCAGTCGATGTAACCTATAGGTGGACGTCCACATGCGCATATATACATGTACAGTGTTATGTACTATACAGTTAACATAGACGCTGAAAGCGCGGGACCCCGAAGCACTGTCCAGTTGTCTCATTTTAACTTAAATAGAGAATCGACTAGAATTTTAAGGGGAGCTTCCTTTTACTTTTGTCAGAAAGAAGACTATGATCTCCTGTTGTTTGGTCAAATGTGATAACGAAAATCTTAACTCCACTGTTGCACTACTAACACCTACATTGCACACAGCCGCATGCACGTTCAACACAGACAATGGTTTGCAACAGTTAAGGACGTAAAAAGAAAATGGATATTTTAAAACGACATGAGCCCGACAGATAAAGTGGAAAATGGATGATGGAAGCAAAAAATGCAGAGATATGATGACACTCAATTACATAGAATGCAACTAATGCTACACACTGTAATCAAGACTGCATATGGAAAATACCACTTCTTCATTTGAATCTATTTTCTATCGCAGGTTTCACATTACGACAAATAATTCATGGAATTCAGCATTTCTTCCTCGTTTCTTCCTCATTCGTTTTCACCCACAATCCACATTGATTTTATGTTTCATCTACTGATGCAATGTGGAATATTTAGAAGTGCTCTGGCGTTGCTTAGAGAAATTGTAGTTTTAAACCTCCTGATTACGTGATTCTAGATGAATCCTTTTTGAAACATGCATCACTGGTTGTATATTTTTTCCCTACGGTGTTGTGTTCAAATTGCTTCACCAAAATCATTTTATTTTAAAATGGAATGAAAAAATTACGAATAAAATGTACACTAAAATGTATAGGATGAAGCATACTTGTAATTTAATACATTAGAAGCTGCCTTTCTGCAGATATTGCGAGTGCTTGATTATCCAATGATTCGAATTTTGCAATCAGTGTTACCGATTAATTACCCCTTAGCTGTCATGCTCAACCTCAAGAGTATTTTCTTAAGTGTGATGATATAGAAAGCAACCCGCACTGGTAGAGCAAAATAACATAATCAAAAACAATGATCACAATTTTACTTTAAAAGATGTAAATGGGTCCACCTCAATATTCAGATTCAAGAAATGAAGCATAAATTTAGTGAATCATAAAATCATGCCGATGAAAATTGAAAGGAAACTTGAAATTTCAGTCAAGAATCACAATAAGATCTCGACCTTTTCATAAAGATAGCTTGCATTATAATGCGGTTCATGAAATTTCCGCTTAATTAAGATGCTTGTTAGCAAATGTTCATTCCTTTTGATATCCAACATATTCCATACTACTTGCATATTGTGTTCACGTCAATAGTATATAAACGCAGGAATAATTTGCAAAAATTAGCTTTTTAAAAACTGCTCAAATAATATTTTGGACCGCAGGAACGTAATATTCGCAAATAACCGAATCTTTTCATATAAAAGCTTTCACTGTATACAGACACTTTTTTGAGTCGACACTCTAACTATTGTACTTACTATATGATTCTCCTTATGATACCATAGAATTGTTGAAATGGAAGAAATGATACTGAATTAGCCCTAGAAACAATAATGATGAAGAATAATCTCTCATCAGGAATACTTCATGTTGTACAAATACATTTCTAACATTTATCCGCAGTCGGCATGCTTTATTTGCAGGCAATCGTTGTTATTTCAGCTCTCTTAGTTATCGAATTCATGATTGCTTGCGATCCTCAGAATTAGGCGGGTGAATTGTATGTGACAATATATACATGCCTAATACAACCCAGTGGTACAATGTTTAAACAGATGATTAATTTTCAAGTGAGAACATTCTTTCGAGACAGATAAAGCACAGGAGTATGTGATCAATCAAGCTGTATAAACAGGAAATATGTCTCAAATTTTCAATGAGAAATGCTGATCTTGTGAAATAAATAGTCCTCTGTCTTCCTGAGGAATGTCCTTGAGCTAAATAAATGTGTAGATTAAAAGTACTATCAGAGACAGATTTAAGACACTGTAGACATCTACTACCACAGGAATGAAGATGTGAAAGCTGTGCCTAGCGGTTAACGACCGGTGCGACTCACTGTAAACTGTACACCTTTAAGAAGACAGCTAAGACAACTGTTGAGATTCACGGAAGATATCTGTTCACATCAGACAAAAATGATAACGTCACAATTTGATGATTGATGATGTCATAGCCAAAATCATCTGATATCAGATGAACAGCGTCTGCTTTTATGGATATTTTTGGACAGTGCAAAATGAGCGGAAACAACTTTAGCTGTAAAATTCAACGGATATTCATAGTGTGCACATCTTACGTCTAAAAACTGGCTGAAAATCTCGGAGCCAGTTTAATCAACATGGTAATGAGGCAAGTGAAAATGTTTCTTCTTAGCCAATGAACATCTACAGTTGATTGCACTCTACACTAAATTTATTTGTGCTTTAAAAGACTCTTGAATATTAAAATACCAGATTCAGAACGACCTACCTTTGCGCAAAGTCACTTAAGATGCTTCCTACTATCACTTATCAATGACTGTTGCAAGATGGCATCAAAGTTCTATGATGGTAAAGGTATGATCTCAAATTGACTCCTTATCATAGTTTGTTTCTTTGATAAACAAATCAAGTTATCAAATTTAAAAAATAATGAGAATAGTGTGAAAATTTCTTAAACTTGAATAAATGATGTTGATGCTTGCAGTAAAAGTTCAAATTAGCTGTTGATTACAGCTCACACGCTAAGCAGATATTAGAACGGACAGACCACAGAATAAGTGAGCTAAGAGTGAAGTCTAATTCACACGGTGGAACTTAGTGCGTGGTCAAAAAGGAATGACCAATACCCTACAGAAATAGGAAATTTGCGGATTACTGCAAAGTCCATGAAAGTTCATCGATTCCCACGATTCGTTCATATTCAAAGAATAGAAAACTAGAATTCAGATAATTGCGCACAAGTGGTCTTCATAATGTTGGTACTTCCCATCATTATTAAGAAGGATACCAAGCGCACGAAAATGGGTTCACCTGATGATTTTTTCAATCTCTTCTCAGCATTCCTCAATCATAGTGCATGCATTGAATGTAACAAGACAGCGAATAGTGTTTTGTGTGTTCAAAGTGATATTACAGCACGCACGCCATTCACTGGCAGGTGTCCAAAGCCGGCTGACAGCTAATTCTTTTAGCCATTTTCAATATTATGCGATATACGACACATCCCTTTTAGGAACACTGAAGGAGCGGAGCCTAGTTGTCTCATTCTGTGGGACAGACTGACAGATAATCAATTGTAATAAAAACAATGCAACACAATGTTTCAAGCATTGCTGACAACAAAGTTGCTTACTTCAACGAATGCACAGATAATTCAGGATAAGAATTATTACAACAAAATGAAAAAATATGACAATACTCAAGTTGTGAGAAAACAAAATTTTCTACAAGTGCATCACTTGGCCAAGACCTCACGAGTTGGAGAAGTTTCTCCTCAGTCGAAAGCGCTATCCTTACATCTAAATACCTCAAAGATATATATTACAAGTATTTGCACATCAATACACAACAAATTTTCACAAATGACAATCATACTTGTTAAACGCGATTGGTCTATTATGTAGCGATCTTATGCACAGCATGAGGAATGTCGAATACATGTACATGCGAGTATATGCACATGAGATAGTGATAGTTAACTTTGATCGAACCTTAGAAGATTTTTTAAACCTGAGAATGAGATGAGTAATAGTTGCTAAACTTCAATGCGACGAACAGAAGGAAACAACTGCGATGATAAGCAAGCCGATGGTTATCGGCAACGCTTTAGTTTCATTACATTGAGGAGCAAATTGTTTTATTTTGAGTGCAAATAGAGTTCAGTCGACAGAAATTACTTATTTCTCATAATTCTCATTACTGTTGACACAAAGGATATTGCTTTCTTGAAGGTCGCATATTCGAATTATATTTCTCATTTGGCGATTCAAATGTTAGCTATAAGCAAATATAAACTCGTCCTCATGAAAGTATAGACTCCAAGACATTCATTTCTGTGATTTATATTTCAAAGAGTGTGAAGCTAAAATTGAAAACAAATGAGTTTGAGAAACTTGACAATAAGACATTCAGTTTCGAAAAGACTATAAAGTATTTTGGTGAATGAGATTCATTGCATTGCATCAGCTTGAAAGTTCAAGTCGAAAATGGGCAACTGGCTCAGTTGGTAAAGTCTACAGCAAGTCCTACAACACCGGCATCACTCAAGAAGAAATCGCTAATAGAAGCTCGAGAGACAGCGGCTTTATCTCCTTAGCTGGGCAATTTCGAAACCAGCACCTTTTGCATGTCTTTATGCATGTAAGGGGTTTTTTGAGCACATTATCCTCTGAGTGTCAGTAAAAAGTGTCACCTAAAGTTGCTTGACTTTAGCTGCCACTTTTTACTGACACTCAGAGGATAATAAGATGATGAGATCAATGCATTTCTCTTTATCACCATTCACTAAATTGTTATTGTCTGGTGACGCACGAAGCACCATTATTGAGACCTGTCCATTCCATTGTTTGTCCATTCTTTTGTGACTCACCATGGATCGAAGGTGTCAGCAATAAAGTTGCACGTGAAAACGCATCTTAAGCCGCATGAGAGCTTCTCTGATCATTTTTAGAATACGCGCACGCGCACCATTCTGCACACTCATCAAGGATCTGGCCACCAATTTAATACGAGTTTGATTGCATTCACTCTGCGTCGATGAAAAAAATTTGATCAATCACTTGCAAGAGGAAGGTTTGATACATGTCGATAGAGCCTGTTCAAATGGACTCGTTGTAAATTTAAAATTAATGAATCGCGTTTGGCACCCATTGATGAATGTTAGACAGCTGGAAGCGCTATAGGAATATCGATCTATTCGAGCAAGTGCTGAAAGTTCATTCACCCATTGAATGAGCAGTGAATTATAATTGTGTTTTTTAGTGCTTTATTACTAAACATAAAGATTCTTCCAGGTGGGTGAAATCTTAAAAAGATCCCGTTTCACTGTCATACAAAGAAATTCGGTAACTCAATTTTGCTAAGAAAGGCATGAGAATACCCATCTACTGATATTCAGAGCTACATTCCGTCAAAACTTGAATAAATCAAATATTCTACTCTCAAGAAGCCTCAAAATCCTAAGTTCTGCTTATCAGATCTCCAGATTTGAATATGACATTAATATCAGACACGTTCATAAACTGCGTTGTAGACAGCAACATCGAAACGTCAATCACAAAAAGTACAAACACTGTGGGATGTCTTTCGTCTCTCACAGGACAATCGGGTAAACATTATCCTCAATTCCATTCACAAGCATGGTTGAGGTAATTCGATATACATCTGCGAGCCAAAATGATCATCGCTATGATAGTATTCGGCAATAGAGAACATTCAATTGATGCTTCATAGTTGCTCCTTACAAGAAAGATTTGTCGGAGAGCTCTTTGATCATTCGACAAAGTAATAGAAACTAGGAAGCATATTTCTCTCCATTCTTCATCTAGCGCGCGTGACCAAATCATAAATTATCTTCATAAGGGAAACATTACGAGATATCATCTGATGCGATGATTTTAGAGAGGAATGAGTGTCAGATGGAATTTGCATACTTATTGTACGATCAGATTTATTTTTTACATATTCAGGTTATGCACTAATCATAAAAAAGCGGCCGGGTGAGCATCTAAAGAGTTTGAAGGCAAAGCGCGATGAGCGTCATGTTGGTAATTTTGAGAAAGCCGTGAATATTTGCTGTGTCAAAATATCAAGCTTCTATGCTATTTCTCGACAGACAATAATTGAATTCAAATTAAAATGATAGATTTTCATTATAATTTGAAATTTTCAGATAGTCCTTTCACGAAATCAGGGGCTCTCAAACTGGGCTGTATGAACCCCTAGGGTTGTATGAGCTAATTCCAGGGGTTCACGACAATTGCTCAACCAGCTCTGATCCTAGAAATATGTCTATGTAGAAGTCACAGCCAGGGAACCATAGTTATCTAAACCATCGCTGACAGCTAAGGTTCCCTGTCACAGCATATTGATTAACATAGATATGGACATAAATTAAGTTTAAATGGATACCTCTAACGCTCTATCTTCACAACCACAATTTGTCTGACCAGGATTCGAAGAAAGATAAGGAAGTGCTTACAGCCCTAATTTGTGTCATGTCTAAGTTAACTTGCACAAACTCAGCATCAACAGTTCGCTGAAACGTACAATAGATTAATTACAAATGCTGTTTTGAGAGTAGGCTACTTCACCGCCTCCTCAGTCATGCAATTGTGTAATGCATTCTACAGAGCTGATCATAAAAAACGGTCCACCTAAATTTCGATGAAATTCAATCGATTCCCATGCTTTCAAATCGCATCGCTCAACAACATATCATACACCAGTCGAGAACTTGCATTCTCGGCTTTAGAAAGAGCTGTGGTAGACTTGTATCCGTTATTGCATTTGCTGAGCAGTGCTCAAAATATGAACATCGCTTAATTTACAAATCACAATGTTTCAATAAGAAAACATGTGAGTAGGATAATGAATCAAGCACTGGGAGAACGTGTATTTTCTGAACTCTCTTTTGATATGCTGGTCATCAAAGTCGGTGAACTGATAAAATTTTAGTGATATCGTAAAGTTATCAAAAAGTCCTGACTCTCTTGACAGAAAATGTTATGTTCTCAATCTTTTCATTAAAAATGCTCGTGCTTGGTATCCTCTGAATACTTGTGATGCAAGGGATTTGAATACATAAGTCATATTCATATAAGTTCAATAGTTCTCTTCAAACTTCTTGAATATTTTTTCTCATTTACGCAAAAGTAAGCAAGCACTGCATGTAAGGTGAACGAACGTTCAAAACAAGACAATTGACGCAGGCATTTCTTTGTTCTCTCATAGCAGCTGCCGATTGTTAACGTTCATTGTTTGTGTACTTTTGCAGAAATGAGAAAAAATATTGAGGAAGTTTGAAAAAGAACTATTTAACTTATATGAATATAACTTGCATATTCGAATTCTTTGCATCGCAAGGATTCAGAGGATATCAAACAGGAATTTCACGATATCTTCACATCTATTTTTTGTAGTTATAAGAGTAACATTAATCACTCAGAATTAGTAGCTGCTACTCTAGTGATCATAATTTGCACTGTCCTGCAAGAATATCACAGAAGGTTCTAATACTTAAAGAAGTTAGAATTGTCGAAGCGCTACAGAAATTCGCAACAGAATCAGTTTACGAGTATGATTTGAAATAGACACTCTGCCTGACTTGTAAATATTGTAACTATTGAAATGCACGGAATCTGTGAGAGAAAATGTCCCATACACGGGAAATACCAAATCCTAACTCGTCCTTTTATCACTAACTTGCAATTCTTAATTCAATATACCAATCGCATATTTTCACACACACACACACCTTCTCAGAAGGAGTCAACTTTGATGAAAGCAAGAAATTCGAATGATTTGACTTTAACCTATCGCAAATCTAGATCCTTTGAAGAATATGTCTTGAAAGTCATATTTGTCATTCAACTAGATTTCGAGAACTCTCAAGTTCAATTATGAGGAAAGTTGAGTTAATGATTTCAACTCTTTTGAATTAAGGCGCTGTATTAAGATAGTCATGATCGTTAATGCTGAATACATTGATACAACTTAATCATTGCAAGCCTAATACAGAAAAGTCAATCAAATATCAATACACATAAGCACCAGGCATATGATAAAATCATCCATGAAATAATTTGAGTATGACGTATAGAACTGGTGGTGAATTCGCTCAACTTTTGGATGCGACATTAAATTACTGGGTAAAGTGATAATTCACAAGTGCTCCGCTCATCACACGATATTAATTATATATCAATTTTGAATTGAATTCTTAATTTTAGCTGACATTTGTGTAGTGATAAGATAAAGCTACATCTCCTACTAAAGTATGGTGCTAGTTCCCACTCGACGACATCACCCAACTGGCACATTGAGCCTTTTTCTAAACAAAAATGTGAGACATTTGCGAAATTCGACCGATACCATGCTTTCAGCAGTTCAGGTGGGCGGCGCTAGCTGAACCAATGAAAATGTCGTGACTGGCAACCTGTGGTCAATACAGATAAGATCCGTCGAACCGTGGCTTTCCTTTCTCGTCAACCTTAATCGTGATACTGTATACAAACTATGTAAACTTATGTAAGTTTCATAAACGTAGCCGTAATCGAAAATGCTATATTTTCTCGAAGTTTTTAGCGCAGTAATAATTTTTGAATAAATCTTTATTATGTGAATTTAAAGCTCAGAAGAAACAATAAATAATCAATATGCATTTTTCATATCTTAAGGTAGCTTAGACATGTATCTAGAATATAAATGAAAATGAAAATGAATTTTGTGATATCGATAAATTGCGAGTACTTGACGCGAACTTTGCATTATGTGATATTACCAGTCGCGTCCTGACATTTGATTTACAGATTAGATGAACGAATGCCGTTTCCCCTCAGAGAATTTATGGATCTTGCACAGAGAGAGAGAGATTCAATCTTCATTCAATTTTGCCAAGCCGATTATTTATCATCATAATTGCTGATAAGAAATTGAATTTTGGACTATGCGACATTAATTCGATCCCTAATGAGTAACCGAGACGATTTCAATTGTCTTCTCTGATCTCGCCTGTAGAAATCAGAGTTAACTGTCAACGGCTTGACGGCCTTGCTCTCAAGTGGATCACTTTTTGTCGATTGATTGACTTTCAAATCACGCCTACCTCAAAATAGCAGAGGAATTGAAAGAATCAGAGGGAATCCGTCAAAGTCCTGAACTCCTTACTTTTTAAGTGTTTCTTAACCATGATGAGAGCGTCAATCTCATCACGAACTGTTCCGTTGATGAAATTATTTGTTAATTGAGTTTCAATTGGCGATGCAATCGTCGCAGATATAATATAGTTAACGTGTGAGTAGACAAGATGACCTCAGGCAGAACTTTTCGATGCTGAGATAATCTTGCATCCGGTAGACGCAGGAAGTTAAAGCACTGATCCCTTATTCTTGTGGCATATCCTCGCGTTGCTATTATGACTATAGTTGTGTTAACAAAGTTTAGCAACAGTTTGAAATATTCCACTGGTTAAGTCAAAGTACATGGCAACGAATAGATCCCCACTTCCGATGTTTCACTGTCCCTGATTTTAATCATCGCACATACTAGCAGTTTTGAATGAAGAAGGGAATGAGGAAGCAATCTGCACTATAGACTAAATGATTGAATTTCCTTCTGTTGATTCTATATGTGTGTAACTGTGCAGACAAATATACAAGCATGTAAGATAGCGTTATTTTATCATTCAAACAAATAAAGATTAAATCAATAAAATGATTAGATGAACATACAAGCAAGAATTTGCGACTCAACCAGATTTGGAAGTGGAATGGATTTTTATGACCAGCCAAGACTTGCAAATGGGTCTGTCTTTTCCGGTCTCGCCCAGTTCAAACCACCTGATACCGAGGTCCAGACCAAGTCAGCCCATTTCGAACCGCTGGTCTGAACCATAATTAGCATACATGTATTTTGTGATATTTGTGCGATACACCGCACCTGCATACGTGGCTGACTACCTGAATATCTGATATTTCAAACCAGGGATGCGGAGTCTTATCATTTTGATAGGACTCCGACTCCGGGTGACAGGTGTAAAAAGCCTAGTTTTTTAAAACATAGGCGTACTGGTACTATACATCATAGATCAGTATAGGCTTACCTGAACCTATTTTCAGTGATCGTTGCTGTATCAGTTATCAATCATTTTCGATGAAAATTTATCAGATGTCGCTTTAAGTTGGATGCATACGACTCGTTCCTCCCATCTTGTTGATGTGTGCTTCACACTGTTGTTCTCCAGTCTCTACCTGGTAGGAAAATCCCCCATCCTTACTCCAAAAAAATATGAGTACACTTTCGATTTAACTATGCGCTTTAGAGGAACCATCACACCCGATTAACGTGAGGGTAGGAGGCAATGTTCTCAAACAATATTTAATTTTTGTCTCTATTGTGACCTCTGACGACTAGATGTGATCGAAGCTAGGAAGGCTGGTCCTCTCTACTAAATCATTCCCTCAACTATTACAAGCTTTGCATGCACTAATGTCTGTGTACGTTTGTTTGTTTGACGGAGAAAGTTGACATCAAGACAGTGACAGCTACATGCACGAGGGTAAATAATTTGTTTGTATTATATTTTGGGTCTAGTTATAGGCCGGAGTTCTGAGTGCTATCGCTTGATAGGACTCCGGGACTCCGACTCCGCATCCCTGTTTCAAGTTGTAAAGTTGATGAATTCAAGCAGACTTTTATCATGAGATAGGATAATTCTTCAATGATATCTACAACTGACAAAAAGATGGACAATAACCGAATATTCAGCTGTGAAACAAAATCAATTTGACTTATTTCAAATCATGAATTCAGATTTGCCACTAAAGACGCATTTGCCACTCACTATTATCGATATATCTTTTTAGTTAAACGTGATTACAATATTTCATAGTATCTGATGCAATATGAAGACAGACAGACGAAATCTCTACGAAATGTCAAACAAAATGCGAAAATAGCAGGATGGTTCATTAAAACACACAAAGTCAAAGCATGCTTCACGGTTGATTGAAAGAAAATGTATATTCTAGTAATTGTCACAGAGCCGAACATTCTGCATTAAAGACCACATTGATTTTGAGGAACCGGCGATCGGCTGTTCAAAAGACAGTGAAGAGCATAAGGTCAATTTTCCACTTCATGGTTGCAAGGAATGACATCAAATCATGGCGGATGACTGAAGGACGCATAAGATGCATTGATCATGTTCACTGCAGGTTTTCAAGAAAGAATTTCGGAGCTTGCCTTTCCTTCAGCTAGCCATTGAAGCTAGGTTGCCCATGGAATGTCCTCATGGGTTCGCCATGGGCGGCGCATCATTTTTTTCATACATTTTTTGCATTCTCTTTGTCTCATTTTTCCAGTGTTAAGTTGAGATAATTTTTATTGAATATGTTTAGATACGCATTACAAGCATCACAGCGACTATTAGATGAAAACTAATAATAAGTGCATCCAAACTGTTAAACTTTTCCGAAACATGAAATAAACTTTTATAACACGCAACAAGAATTGATTTTCATCACAGATGAGATCTATTGCAAGTGAAGCATGCATGTGAACATGATTTTATTGACCCTAGAATGCATTCTGTTATTTAGCAGCTGTAAGTTCAAACAAGTGTATACTTAAAAATTCATATTGTTTGTTGACAAAGTAAGCTATTTTTGGGTGCTTAGGACTAGGAGTCGCCACATAATGTCAACATACCGTTGCAGTATTCAGTGCCAGTGTTTAATAATTTCCCATTGTATACAGGGAAATAAAAGACCGGTAATCCATAGTCTAACAACTTATGAAGATTACATCGTTAAAGATGAATGGCAAATTTACATGAGTTTGAAATAACTAGCTTTTTATCTTAGCTGAGAAGTCTTGCATGCCACATCACGTCAATATATAAAAAGCGCTTCATGATACTTGATGTACGCTTCGGGCCATGTAACCTAGATAGGTCAATGAGTCACTGAGCAGCCCACTTTCGCAAAAGTTGACAGGGTTGGAGCCGGCCGGGCCGGCGGCCAGTGCGATCAAAACCATCCGGCGGACCATGGAGTCAAAACCGGTCGGAACCGCCGGTTTTGAAAAATGAAAACATTAGGTCTGTCGGTCCTGCGGGTAAGCAAGAGTTTCAGATGACACGCACAGGTACTGATTTTTATCACTTTCTATCCAATTTGATCTTCAATCTAGTAATCAGACAATTATTCATCTTAGCTTAGACAATTTATTTTGTACGTGTAGGAAAAATTGAGCTGCAATGCGCTTGATAGCTCATTGAATAATTTTGCGCTTGATAGCTCATTGAATAATTTTGCGCTTGATATGTTAGAAACACAGCCATATCCTACGACTAGAAACTACGATTCTGGAAACTTTCAAAAACTGTGTGTAAGTTAAAAATCAATGTCGACGTGCCCTCACTGCTACGAAGCCAACCATGCGAACTATGCAGAACGCTTTATAAAGAGCAGACTTTAGCCACAATCAGAATCCTCGAACAAAAACAGCCGAGAATTCATCAATAGACTTATTACCCAACCTTGTTCATGTACTTCCAAATAATTGTTTCTTTGAACATTTTTCCTTTAAAATTGGAAAACAGCAAAACTATTCATAACTTTTCCTCATACAACAGTTACAACGGTTACTGTGACTGCTTAATATGTGATCGTTGACTATATGTAATTTTGTATCATTCAATTAACAACCAGTGGCTACAGCTAACATCACAACCATGTTGTTTTTCTTTTAATTGACCAGACAATTAGTTCGAGAAAGAATGTCCGTGAATCGCCGACATATATGGGCCTGATGAGAAAAACTGAACAAGCTGGCGGTCAAGACTAGCCAGGATTCAATGAGGTGATAAATCGTGGGTCCGTGAGATTCCTATCAGTCGAAAACTATTGCTCCAATGGGATTGGATTCAGAAATGTCGTCCCATGCATGGACCACAAAGCTTTAAACGAACGGTAGGTAGTTTTCAGCAAGAAAAGCTGTGTACTGATCAACAAAATGCAGTGATCAACATTCACACACTCATCCAATCTATTCAGCAAAATACCAATCAGCTTCTCAATTTAATATATATAGGATTTTACAAAAAATTCTCTAGAAAATCAAACATATTCCAGAAAACCAAATGATTTTCTGAAAAACCAAATTGTGTCCAGAAAACCAGCTTGGTTTTCTAAAAAAAGTGGTTTTCCAGAAAACCGACGAAGAACCGAATTTTTTAGAGTGCACTCTATAAGATTCATCAAGTTAAGCAATTCATTAGTGCTTGACAATTTAGGAACTCCTGAATAGGCCGGCGTCACACTCAATTGAACGTTAATTTTGTAGGCTTCTATTCGATTCAATACAACTTCTGGCAAGTACTGAGTTTTTCAATGCTATTCACAGAAGTACAATCGTGAGCTTATCAATTTCAAATCAAATCAACGAGGTTGATAGAAGACAGAATTATGAGAACATTAGTGTTCGTCGACGAGTGCACTGCACGTCAAGTATAGTCATGATATTCAGATGATAATTAATGGCATTCTGGCGACTTCTGCTGACTTTATTATGATTTAGGCTAATGTAATGTAGTTTTCTAGCTGACTTGTGCTCGAATCCTAGTCAGCCGAAGTGCGGCCTGGAAGATAGGGCGCTAGTGTCCATTTCTACTTAATTAATGTCATTAATATGTCACATCTGGTAATCAAATTACATAATTTGATATTCTATAGATAATATCATGTTAGCGAATCTCAATTAGTTATAAGAACTGTAAACATATAGCATGTAATTGCTTGTCGTGCTACCTGTAACTATAACATCATTCTATAACTGTAATTAACATCATGTGACTATAAGGTCACAAATATAATCTAGTTTCACGGAAAATTATTATCGGGAGTAAAACGTATCGTCGGCTTCTCTGAAAAATTAAAGCTTCATGGAACAAAGTGTAATAGGCCCTAATTGCTCAAGAACCAATATCAGCGAAGTGCAATTTTTGTTATTAGGACATGTGTAATCATAGCTATAGCTACCAGAAATTCGCTGACGATTTTTTTAATGGCACGACTTCAAATACATTGCACTGAAAAGGAACATCAGTTATTGAGTAAGTTAGCATGCTAGTGTGGGAGTTGTGATACTGTACCACTGGGCATCACAACTCAAATTTATAGTCGCACATTTTTATAGCCGATAGTTTTCGTAATACAGAAGTACCTTTTTCACTCCTGCGGACTCTGCAACTTCCGTTACTTAGTTGGAAGTCCGTTACTCCGCTGCTGTGACAATGATTGACCTAAGCAGAACCTCAGGATGCTGCAGACCTACGAAATTCATGAAAATTTCACATCATCAACTCAAAATTTCAATCAAATCAATGAAAGCGAGACGGAGATGCAAACAGATGTCATTCTTTCAATATTTTGCTAAATAGACGAATATAATCTATGGCTCGAACAATACCCATTCTAACTTTAATGTTCTAATGACTCAATCGTCAAGAAACGTACAGTACAATATAGTTGGTGAATGCTGTTTCCAGCAGTGGCATCGGTCTTGAGCGCAAAGATTGATTCATTTGCGTGTTGGTCTAGAGCGGACATAATTCTGTCTCAGCCATTGCATGCAATGATAGCAAGCGATAGAAACTGACATAGATATTCGCCTCTCGTTGGCTTGTGTGATTGGCCAGGCGCCCGCGTTGCAAAAGTAGCTCTGACCAGGGAACCCACGGGCCACAGCGGTCAGATTGCAGACAGGCTTGTCAAGTGAAGGGTGTATATCTTTAACTCAATTTTTCAGAGTAATAAATTCGTCAAATGGAAATATTATTCTCACTCTTCGACTCTTCACGATCTAAATTTGCTGACATTGTACGTTTAATGTCATGTCAATCTTCTGGCTCGTCAGAATTCAGGCTTGAATTTGTATTACGTTCAATGGAAAATTGGTCTTCTTGCCCCACGAGACTAGTTCTGCCCGTGACCATCAGCACTGAAGAAAGTCATCTCTAGACCGGACACGCCGACAAAGCAATTTATCTCTGTGATCACTACAAACTCGACCGAAGGGTCGATAGATTAGTTAGTGAGTAGCAAATCTGTTATTACACACCATGATCATGCAATCACGCTTAATCCTCATGTGTCAAATTTCTCACGCAAAATGAAAGATGTGTGTCACATGTTTTGTACATGCTGACGGCGGATACCAGACTTTCACAAGTTTCCCATAATGCAATCTGGCATGGGTTGAATAATATGAAGAACATTAGTAATTTTCGTGTACGACATTTTAATGCGAAATGCAATCGTTAGAAGCAGCAAACGCAATTGAAATTTTATAGGTTTCTATTCACAGAATCAAGAGTTATTGAGTTGACAGCAAGCATTAAATGAAATGAAAAGAAAGTAATTCTAATTAGCAAACGATGATATAGAGGATTGATTTTACCACATCATTTACCGCTAACAACCAGTGACGATCGCCGTTATCTCGATCAGCTTCTGTTCTGTCAATTTATTTTCTCTGTGCATGTATAGTAGAGGTCTGTGTGGTAGAGGGTTCGATTTGCGTCCGGGAGACCTGAGTTCAAAACTTGTCAAGATCAAACCCAAAACTTGAAAAAGGTGCATTTTGAGCATGTGGCTACTTGCTTAGCACTCAGTGTTAGAAAATGATAGCTCAAGGTAAAAAAATAGTGGTAGAGGCCTACCCACCTGCTACAACGTTAACTGGGGCAGCATCTCTCTGGCTCAATTGGCTATGGAATGAGCGATGTCCTATCATCGAAAAGGGCTTTGACCTGACATGAAGAGGGAATCACTGTGAAGATGATCATTTCTATACTTCGCTCGCTTCGTCAGTGAACAGAATATTTTGCCCTGTTATTTATTACTAATTCGATGGCATTTGAAATATATGCAATGTAAATGCCAGTAGAAGGAGACAGGATAAATCGTCGTTAAAATTCACATGAAGTGTCTGCCATGTCAATGAATCCATCACAGTAACCAAAGTTCTGATCCCTATTTTGACACACAGTACGCATTAACTGCAGGTCTACTCATAAGCTCAATTCTCCTATTGCATGTGTGATGGATTCTGTGTGATAATTTCTGCAAGGTTGGATCTTGGGTCTTGGGTGATCTTGGGGGGTACCCAAGAATCTTGGGGTGCCGAACCAAGATCTTGGGTGACACCCAAGATTTAAAACCCAAGATTATAAAATATATAGTGTAAAAAAATACAAGTGTAATACATACTTGTAGGCCTATGTAGAATTTACCCGGAAAATCAAAAAAGTCAGAAATCCTTGAAATCAGTATGTTAGCACCTGCAACCAAATCAAAGAATCTAACATTTTGAGTACTTTACAATATTTGGCCTAAATGTGTATTTGTCTACACTTGATTATTGTAGTCGTTTTGAGTCAAAATTATATCTACACATGGTAATCAAACATATGCCTATGTTTTACACCATCTAATAATAATTAGCCTAATTATCATTTTTGTATAGGCTACCGTTATCATATTTATAAAACCGTTAATGTTATTTAGGCCTACACTGTAGCTACTTCATTTATGCTGCATATGTAAAAACTAAGAAATGATAAATGCTTAATACAATGTTAAGCTTTTTATCATCATGTTAAGCTATTAGCATAAACATTTAAACCCTTGTAAAATAGGTCAAGTTCTGACAGAAAACTATAATAATACATTAATGAAGTATTTGGCTATCAACATTAAATCAAAGCTGAATATCGGCCGAATATTGCAAGCCAATGACGAATATCAAGCCAAGACGATGGATAAATATGCTAATAGAAAAGTATGCTTCGTATCAACAAAATAAATTTCAAAGTCTGTATTCAAGAATTGCCAGTTGTACATCTTTTACTGAAATCTGGTCAATCTTGGGTCAAATCTTGGGTGACACCCAAGATTATACCCAAGATCAATCTTGGTCTTGGGGTGTACCCCAAGATTAGACCCAACCTTGATTTCTGCGACTTCAATTGACCTTCACTTTTGTTTGTCTGCTCTGTCTGAAGCTACGTGTGTTGCTCTTTAAATCCAAATTGGCTACTGCTATCCACGTAAGGAATGTAAATATAAAACAGCTGTTCGACAACCCAAGTCTATTTTACCATCTCAAATCTGTCCGAAACGTAGAACATCCGACGTGAAGCCAAGAGCCTCTTACCTCTTGACCGGGCCTTAAGTTGCTATAGCCTCCATTTATTCCTCACAATATGCATGTAAGCATGGGCGAAAATGCAGTTTATTTTAGATTTGATAATCACAGTCTTGTTATGGACTTCCTGATGCGACGATTCGTTCCATAATTGTTGGTTGTTGTGTTTTGACAACTCTACTCATACTTCTCAGCAATGATGATTCAAACTCATAAAACAGATTAAGGATAAAAAGCATTGTCTCAGATGAACAATAAATGTCAATACATGAATAGAATGTTTAGAAGTATGATTTTATAGTAAGGAGAATACAAATCAGCATATCGTCTGAATAAGCTCACAAAGTTTGATAAAGTTGGCTCATTAGAAACAATCGTGATACGCATCTAGTGAAACATAAGAGATTGGAATCACATACTAAAAACTGCCAGTTTTTCATCTATAAAAGTATCAACTTGACATTGCTTTCTAGTCAAAATCAATGTATTGGAGAATGGGAATATGATGTAGGCGTATGTTTATAGAAAATGAATTCATGAAGATTATTGAAGAGGAAGCACGAAAACCCACAGTCATTACTAGAAATTCTATGTATGAAATAAATCTCTATTATACCTGCAATGTATTGCTTCCATAACTGTGGACTAAATTTGAAATTTCGAACTTTGTGTCTACTCCGAGACAGCTAAACATTGAGGTTGGACTGTTGGCCATTTTTTGCTGTCTTAGTAAGCAACTTTAATCTCTTGCACATGAATTAAAGATGCATCGGTTAACGGCTGGTGCGGCTATACCTAGATAGCATAATGTCGGTTTTGTTAGGCTAAGAGCCTCAGAGCCTTTTACCCGATATGATTCAGGAAGAAAGTATTTAAAACATTTCTGTCAGTATTGCAAAGCTCACCCAACTCTACACAGCTCCTGATTCATCAAAATTGGTTCACCATATCAACTAAACACTTGCACACAAAACTGCTCTCTTTCATGGAAGACATCACCAAGATGCGATTTCACACACTACTCATCTCAACCCAACCAGTGGCTGCAAAACTGGTCAGACGGACTGCCCTATTCCGGCTCTGCAGCGAGAACCTAGAACCGAGAGGCAGTGCCAAGACCCTCAGCTGTCCCACCACGGTGAATCATCACGGTTGCAATTAAAATAGCCCTTCATAATTGTTCTGATTCATGATTGAGGCCAGTAGATTTAGATTGAATTCCCTCAAACGTGTGAATAAAAAAAATACGGATTGTGCGAGTCGGATAGAATCGGCTTAGCCACGACTGACTGAGCATTTTTTTGCAAAGTCGCTGCTTCGGCTCAGCATAGGCCGACGATGAAATAAAACCGGTTGGCTTCGGTTAATTATATATAAATGCCATAGAGTAAGTATATTAGATAGAGTGGTAACTCCGCATTTATTAAATCCCCAATGTGTATGCACTTTCGATTTAATTAAATGAACTCGTGGGAGATACATTTGGGTATTGTTACCAAATGGTATATATGCAAATTTTTGCAGCTTTGAAGATATTGCAACGGAATTGACGGATCATGATGGTATAAAGTAGGAGGAAATGATATTATTTTACAGATTCCGTGTCATGACAGCCTTGCTTGTTGAATTAGCAACTCGATGACCTGCTATTGCTTTCATGCTTGACCTCAAGAGAATCTTCTTAAGCGAGATCATCACAGGCAACCTGCCACTGGCAGAGTAAAATAACAGAATCAAAGACAATGATTTCAATTAACTTTGAAAGATGTAAATGGGTCCACATCACTATACAGATTCAAAAAATGAAACATGAATTTAGTGAATCATAAAATCATGCCGGTGAAAATATGTTAAAAACTTGAAATTTCAGCCAAGAAATCAGAAGAATCAGATCTCGACTTTTTCATGAAGACTTCCATTATAATAAGGATCATGAAATTCCCTTGATAATCAGCTTAATTTCCGCTTAGTTAGGATGCTTATTAGCAAATAATTATTCATTTTGATATCCAACTTGTTTCAAACTACTTATATAGGGGAGTCATCTCGGTAGTATATAAATTGGCAAAATTTTGACTTTTTCAAAACTGCTCAAGTATGTTTTTTGGACCGCGGGAACGTAATCTCCGCAAAAAAATGAATCTATTGATGTAAAAAATTTTCACTGTATGCAGACAGATACTTGTTTGAGTCGACACTCTACCTATATATCCCTACTCTATGCTTATCTTTAGACATTTGTCACTTTTCAATTAAAGGAATACAACAGTAAACCAAAAATAATTTTTCACATTTTAATTATTCCTTTTGACAAGGGACCGTTACAGAACGGAAGATATCCATCCTTTAATGGTCTAATCAATTTTCTTTGATTGAAGATTCCAGGCAACAAATTTTCTTGTCTATTAACCAATTATCTCGATTGACACAAGTAAAATTATTTCCCTTCATGAACATGACTTTGAGAGAATTGAAATGATGAAACAAATAAATCGAAGGTTATGATGGCAAGACATCTATGAATTACATAATAACGCTGTTGAAAATATTGCGAGAATTTTTCTTCTTCAACTTCTGAAAACACTGCACAATACACATCGTCCAAGGAACTGCTGACAACGGTCTGGCTACAATGCATTTTGTGATCATTTTTCGATGATTCGTTTTAATTTTCTGTATTTTTCTGAGCACTTGGGCAAGTCCATACACGACGTGCACCGCACGTCATCGGGTCTCAAGTGGTTGGGAGAAATCAATATTGTGGAATACCGGAGTGCTAAATGGAGCACGTTTTTGCCTCCTATACTTTACTTAATCAATTCTAGAGAGTCGCTGCAAGAATGAAGAATTGGCTTTCAACTTCAAAATAATGACTTAATTTACAATATTGATTTCCATCGTACTTTGGAAAATGAATGGTTGGTCTAGCTTGAGACTAGAGACGTTTACCCAACTATGTTAGAATGAGTTTAATTTAAGTCAGTCAGGTGAATGCAAAGTCATTTGATCAACATGCAAACATTTACATTTCTGCTCTATTTATCGTTTACCCATTATCATGTTTCTATCATATTGATCTGAGTTGATGAAGTTCCTCGTCGCCTCTTAAATTTTCACACATTAACCTTGATTTACAAAAAACTAATAGCGTAAGATTCTTAATTAGAGTCAAATCGTCACAGGCGACACAGGTGGTCATTGTGATACCATTGTCTTTTTAATTCATCACTCACTGATTTTAGTTAAAAACCCAACAGCTTTTTTTAAGCCATAAAAACATGAAATTATTGTGGGAACTCAGTTTCTCTCAATTAAGTAAGTAGTGCAGAATACGAATTCAGAAAGGAAAAGTTGTTGAACATTTCTCATCGCTTGTTCATTATAATTTGAAGTTAGCATGTTTTGCGCCATTGCTGCTTTGATAAGTTCAATATACTCGTCAAATTGTGGATGATGATTGGCAGCGACCATGGAAGCGGTTAGGTAATTTACAGGTCGCTTCTTTTTGATACTACTTTTATTTAATTTCTGATTGTCTCTAAATTATTTCAAGCATTTTATATTATCGATTTAACGGGAATTGTGGCAATTTTACAAGTTTATCTCAAGACATGTGATTTGCTTTTTATATTCGGAAGCGAAAACCCAGGTCAAACAGAAGCTCTGCTGAGAAATGTCATTTTCCATCGCTTAGGCTATCGTATTCTGGCGGCCGTCAACCTTGGAATAAGGCTTGACGTCAAAGAGCTGGGGAGCCAGGATTCAACTCGATCCTAAATTCGCGGCCGAGTGCACTGAGGAGAGCATAGGGCCTATATTAAGTTACCTCTTGTCAATCATGACCAGTATGGGCGACAACGACCTTGACAAAACTGAAAATGCAGAAATTGAGCCATCCCTAAGCTATAGCCTATTTGTTAGAGCCGATCAGACCACGACCTTTGCTGACGACTTAATGAAATAAATGTTCCCATCATCGAAAAATGAGCGAACGTCCTCGTGATTGTCGCAAAAGTACACCTGCGGCCATTCCGACTGTCTATCGCGCCATTTGCTGTTAATGGAGTTTCCCTATCAAGGGAGAAATTGACTTAACGTGTACTGTAATGTAAAGGTACTTTACGGTTCTACTTTTCGTGTTCTCTGTTTGAACGAAGATGTCTTAGGTTAGCTTTCAACAAATTTTTGCAATTATTATTTTAGCAAATTTATCTGCAGATGACGGAAAACGTTAGGAGGCTATCTGAGGTATTCTACATGTACACCAATCCGCGAGTTCATGTTTATATTGAATCTGTAATTCTCTCTCTTTGCCAACTTGCAATGTTCCTGGAATAGTCATCGTGGAGTTAGAAGCGCTCAATTCTGTGTGCTTACTGTCTATACCATTTTACAATTATATTAAAAGCCAAATAAATGAAGTTACAAATATATGTGCTATCTCACAGCATCTACATGTACATTATGTACTCTCTGGGCTGTGTACTTTCAGAGAATTAAGAAGATCTACCAACCATGATTTCATAAGAACTTCGAGACAGGTTTGAAAACTCAGGCAATAAATTAATCGTAGTTATTCGACCACGTTATTTTATTGAATGTTTATGGTGTATTTTCGAGTTTCGTATTTTAATGCAGAACTTCTTCTTTAACTCAATTTTAGACACAGCTACGTATATTTAAATTGAACTCATGTCGTTAAATTATTGTAAACATTAGTTCTGAAAGCAATCAGTTTTTTGACTATGTATTTGGAATGGATCTAGTCTTTTTTCATCAACAGCCCATTACATCGAAAATTCCACAAAGGTTTAATGCTGATAGTCAAATATGTTAAAGGACTCGAAGCGAAACGTAGGTAGTTAGTTGGTAATCTTGCTGAGGAGCCCTGTCGTTTTGCATAGATTTATTCCATCAAGAATGAGTTTTATTTTATTGTCAACTGTGCTTTTAGTAACCTGTTGCTTTTCCTCGAGTGAACGAAACAATAAGTAGTACTTTACAGGATTAGTGAGAGTTACATTCTAAGTGTAGATAATTGTTGCATTTTTGTTTTCACATTCTTTCTTTCACGTAAGTGGACGTGAGTTGCATCATGATGAAAATTGATATAAGGATGAGTGGTCAGCTGTTTATGAGCTTAGTCCTAGCTTAGTCCAAAATTTGTCAATGAGTGAACCGTCCCCTGTAGAATATGTCTTGCGCAGACATAGTAACAATAGTGTTTATTCTAGCTACATAAATAGGTAACAATGCAATAAAAAATTATGATTCTAGTAGACTATCTAAAGCAACATGAGCATATCCTGCAAATTTCAATTCAATAGACATAAGTCATGTCCTAATTTAGTGTTTGTTGTTTCCATCGTCATTCTCTAACTTTGATTGCATGCATTCATTGGTAGTGAACAATTGATTCATATCAACGCCAGCAATCAATGAATTGTGAGCAATTTATTACAATACAATATATTTTTTACAGCCCTAAGGGAATGCGTAGCAGACAGAAAAAAATGTCTACTGCTTTCATTGTTTAGCAACATCAATTGGAAATTAATGGAGTTCCTCATCACTTCCTCAACTCAGATTCAGCAAAATCCGTTTTAGTAGAAGAGTACAAAAACTCAACCTAGTCAAATATCTACAAACAACAAACTATGATCATGAAATGACACAAGTGTTCCGTTGCCATTTGCAGTGACCAGTTTCGATGAAAACAACCTATGATTACTTTAGGATTTGGGAAGACATGTTCATTGGAGAAAATTTGGTGACATTTTCTTCTTTGTCTGCCAATGCTAAATGTATTCACCAGATTGTGTCAGTCCGTGTATGACTTAAGCCTGTTCAACTGAACGTGGTTAATGGAAGTCGTGAACTTGAACTGAATGGTGCTCCAATTATGTGGTGGTACATTATTGACCAAATCGCACTCGAGAAGTGCTGAAGCTGAATAATAAAGTGATATACGGAGTAGTCTGAAGGTATGAATAGAGCACTTGTTTAGTGTTTGAATCCTCATCAGACATGGTGGGTTTGGATAGGATAGGGTGTTGGTGTCTGTTTGGACTTCATTTTTGTCATATTATCAATGTGAATCAACTGCTCGCATTGCGTAATCTTTGTTAAGGTTGTATCTGTTGTCAAATATGTCAATGCGACAGGAATCTAGGATAGCTCAGTTGGTTAAGGGTCACACGTTGGTGTAGAAGGCCCACGGTTCGAGTCTGTGCGTTTGATGGGGAAGTCGCTAAGGATTACTAACCCTAACCTGGTGAAAGATGCCACTACATGAAGACTGTCTCATCCCAAACATGCGACTTTGGCTGGGTAGGTTGATAGAAAAGAAAAAATCATAAAATGTGCCGTTTCCAGTTAAAGAGCTTTGAGCATCCACTTTTCTAGTGAGATTCTGACAGCTATTGCTTGAGTGTATACGCTACTCAACTTGATAGGTCATCTAGCTAAAGAGTCTCAATGATGTGTTTACTTAGTCTTACTGATGTGCAGGATTTACTTAGTTTTGATCCAACTGTCTCCTACATACTTACTTTTACTTCACTTTGTACCGATAAAGCTTGGTTTATACATAGGGATGACTGCACTTCATAATGTGCATTCGTTGTCCAAAGTATAGCCTAAGCATAGCCATTAATGATTTTTAGGTTTTTAGTAAACGTTGCATTTTTAACTTTCTGTACGTCATTTGTCTGCTACCATTACAACGATTTGATTTTTCTTAATCTCCAGAATTAGCCTACGCACGACAGCCGAAAAATTGGAAACTTATCATTTAGCCTACCTGCCTCACTCTTGACTAATAATTGCATGAAAAGCAAGCATCTGTAGAGGATGCTTGTTGATATCTTTCGAACGAATGTAGACTTAATTTATTTCCAAACTTGCAGCAATTGCATTTCTGGCGTAGCAGTTCAGATGCGCTGATCAGAATTGAGTTCTATGTTACTTCCTCAATTGCCACAGCACAACTTTGTCATAGTAAAACCAAGGAAGAACAAAACTTAATCTTGTTGAAGTCAAAACTCTTTACAAACTCGTGTTCATGAAATTGAACAGGTGTTCACTGCATTAGCCTCACTGACTTTAGTTTTTGTTGACTATCGCTGCTCGCTGTTCACTCTGTTAGCTATTCTTCTCACAACCGCGACTCTCCTAATGCATTTTCATGCTTGCTTTCATCTTCAAAGTGTCCTAAGCTCTCATCAAAAATCCCAAAATGACAATGATCGATTCGCAAGATTTCAATCTTGGTTAAACGCGCTAATTCACTT
Source organism: Prostheceraeus crozeri (assembly GCA_907163375.1). Classification (NCBI taxonomy): domain Eukaryota; kingdom Metazoa; phylum Platyhelminthes; order Polycladida; family Euryleptidae; genus Prostheceraeus; species Prostheceraeus crozeri. Next base: position 447,271 of record CAJQUW010009328.1, read on the forward strand.
GTTAAAAACTCACCGCATCTCCATTAGATCCGTCTTCTTCATCTATTGACGACGAGACGCATGTTAAAAGAAAGATCACGATGCACAATCGAAGTAAGAAATTCATGGCTGTTGCAGAAGATGGCCGCAACGGGTGGAGAAGTATTTCTTAAATAAATTCCGTGATTAATGTGAAGTTAAACAACCAGAGTGTCTGATCACTCATTTCATATGAAACAGAGCTAGAAATTTCAAGTTTGGCGGTGTGAAGATACTCCTCTGCCATTGGTTGACTTTGTCGACCAATTGGAGAATTTGATGGCCATTGATACTGTTAATATTTTCTGACAGATTTCAACTTGTATTTTGCATCTCTTACAAGTGATTGAGGTTGTGTTCAACAAGTTAGAAGAAGCAAATTCGTACATATCAGCATTAAGAATTGGGCAATGAACTGGATGCAATATCAAATATGTTCAGCAGTGGGCTGTCCTCAGTGATGTCACGGTAATATTTACAGTGGGTTAACGCTCGATATCAATGTTTTTCTGTAAGCGTTTCTGGTGGATTTCGCATATCAAAGTTTTAAAAGTTCATAAAGTTATATTGAAAGTGTCAATAAATTCAATGGCCTATTGAGGTAGGCCTGTATGCATTTACACTTATATACACACATTTTAACTGCATGTAGATGTAGCACCATACTTACAGTAATTATATTCTCATGAACAAGAAAATACATGTCCTGCATCGGTAAAGTGCAATGTGTGTAAACATGTAGGCCTACAGGATGCGTATATTAATCAATAATCACTTATCAAATCAATTAAAAAAATAGTCTAATATCTATTATGCATACCGGTACATGGTTTACAAGTTAAAGCTGTTTTACAAGCTGATATTCTATATTCACAGAAATCTAGAAATCAGTTGCAACACATGCCAAAGTGACGCATTATCTTCTGGATTCAATTTCTTTGATCTTGAGTCATTAGCGTCTCGATGATGAAGAATACAACTTCGAACATAGGAACTGACGGTAGGTGGCTAACCTGCTGTGGTGCTTGCGATTATCCAATTTTTATCTCATCGTGGTCGCGAAAGACTTGATAATTTCCGAATGCAAAATGAGAAACTATCAGTGGGACTGCGCTAAATGGGGCAACAGGAAGTTGAAGCCTCATTTTTGGCATGATATTCTCATTCATTCATTTTCTCATAATGTCAACAAAGGGTTGCAAAAGGAACACGAAGAATTCCAGGATTGTCAGACGTTAGGACTTTATTCGGAGGTTCGGATAGTCTGGATATTTTGTCGACATCCAGCTTTGTCCGTTCTTTTTGTCAATTACAAAGTAATTTGAGATGATGTTTTCTGCGGAGTTTCTTGGAAAAAGCAGCGGAGTCATGTAAGCCCTATTGAAAACAGAAAACAGAATACTACGTGATAAAATTGCGGAGTTAGAGAAATCTGTAGAGACTCAAAATATCCTTATCGAAAGATATGAAAGAGTTCAGCGTAGAAATAATGTTATCATTCATGGCGTCGATAATGAGGCTAACTTGCAGGAAAAAGTTGAGGAAGTAGCCGAAGCCATGAATATTGACTTAGATGCTGATGATGACTGCTCCAGCAATCAGCATCCAGCGCATCGGTAGGCCTCGTAAATCTACGCGCCCCGTTCGTCTGGTTCTGACAAAGCACACGAAATGTCAAGAAATGCTTCGAGCTTCCAAAATTTTAAAACAGTCAGCTCAGTTTACAAACATCTTTATCTCTCCAGATCTAACCCCTTACAGCAAAAGCAGAACAAGCATCTTAGAGATAAAAGAAATGAAGAGAAGGCAAAAGATGAGAACAGAGGAAAATCTATTCGAATAATGAAGGATGTAGTATTTAGCGATAATGTCAAAATTTACTCACTTCCTGCAAATTTTCAGTGATGGATTTTAATTGTTCATATAATCCAAGTGTTAAGACACCGAATGGACTACCTCTTATGGTCTTAACAAATATAAGATCTTTGCTGCCGAAGATCAATGAGCTGCGCACTATTGCCAAAATGAAAAATCCTGACATCATCTTAATAACAGAGACTTGGCTTAATGATTCAATTGTCGATGAGTTAGTCAGTATTTCGAATTTCACTATATGTCGTTGCGATCGACCCAACCGACAAGGAGGTGGAGTGGCAATTCTCATCAAGAAGTGCCTATCTTTCAATACTGTTGTGAAATCTGCTCCAGGAATTAATGACATTGAGTTTATTTCTGCCGAAATCCCTGAACTAAATATACGCATTTCATGTGTGCACAATGTACATTCCTCCTCATTGTAAAGCTGCGACTCTTTTACTAATTCACGAATTCTTGTGTGATAATTTTGAGAACTTTCTATTCAAGAATCCTCATTACCAATGCATCATTACCGGGGATTTCAATCACTTTGATGTTCAATCTTTGTGTATAGATCTAGATCTCCATGACATTGTGTCAAGTCCTACAAGGAAAGAAAGTGTCTTAGATCATATATTGATATCCTCAGAACTAAGGCCGTCTTAGAACGTGAGCGATGCGATTTATGATTCACCGGTGGGAAATTCAGACCATTGTTTGATAACAGCCTGGCCTCAGAAACGCTTGAAGCGAGTTAATTTTCGGACTGAGCTGGTTTATGACTTCCGAAAATCCAACATAGAGCACTTCTGCTGTATTGTGAAGTCCCATAACTGGGATGAAGTATTGATGGAATCAGACTTGGATATGCAATGGAATAAGTTCAGTCAGGCTCTGAGTGAAATTGCAGAGATCTGTACCCCGCGAAGCTGTGTCTACATGTCAGACAATGATAAAGAGTGGATTACTCCCCTTACAAAGCTGCTCATCAGCAAAAGATGGGATGCCTATCGTCGCAAAGATTGGTCGCAATATTTGCATTACAAGGAAAAAGTTAAATTGGAAATAAAGAAATCAAAATTGATTTTGGCGGAGAAGTTAAAAAGCGGTACAAGAGGATTGTGGAATTTAGTGAATGCAATAAAAGGGAAGAACACGCCACGAAACAGTTTGATGACACTACTTCATGATTTCAATAGTGAGGAGCATCTCGCGAACATCCTAGCTCAACGGTTCCGAATACAATCTTCTGCTGATTCAGAATATGACATCGACTCCACTCTCAACTCAAGTGACAGTGGTTGTGTTGAGGAGTGGAATATTTCGGTGACACAGATGAATGTCAAGAAGCAACTGTCCAGGTTGAATGTGAGCAAGACTGTTCCCCCGTCAGATTTACCTCCGCGTCTTTACGTAGCAGCCTGTAATGATAGTTCAAAACCTCTGACATTTATATTTCGAAATTGTATTGATTTGAGAAGCATTCCCAATCAATGGAAGGAAGGAGTTATTTACCCTATACCTAAGACCACACCAGCCGATGTATCGAAAATGAGATAAATCACCATCTTACCGACGGCGTCAAAGATTCTTGAGAGGATCATATTGAACTCCTTAAGAGATAACTTTGAATTGCATTACGGTCACGAGCAGCACGGCTTCCGTAGATGGGCTTCCACGGCTACCGCTTTAACTTAGTATCTATCCATGATGCTTTAACTAGACAAATGGATATGACTGACACAATTGGTTCAGCTCTCTAATTAGCTTCGATCTCAGTCGTGCGTTTGACCATGTTGACCACATTCACTTTGTTAACAAATTATCTGAACTCAGCTTTCCAAGAGGATTCTTGAAATGGATTCAGCATTATTTACAAGGAAGGACTTGCCAAGTTAAGGTTGGAAGTATTTTGTCAACTACTTTTGAAGTCAATGTCGGCGTACCTCAGGGCTCTATTTTAGCGCCATTTCCTTTTGGAATTTACATCGCAGACTTGAAAAGTTTTCATCAAGATACGGTTGTAGTGAAGTATGCGGATGACGTCTCTATGATCACTCCAATTCAATACTCCAACCAACCGGCAAGGAATATTAAGAACGAAATTGAGAACATGAAATACTGGTGTCATGGGAACTCTATGGTCATTAATGTGTGGCTATTGTGGTCTCTTTCTCTCTCTCTCTCCTACTCTTCCCTATGCGTTTATGTTTTCCCCATTGTGTCACTGCTCGCTAGCGGACAAAACCATCTCGCCAGCGAGACTGACACACACACTCACGTACCTACGGAAATATACAGATGTCTTAACTGAACTCGCGTATTTTGGTATTCTCCACAAATGAAAGAAAGTCACAAATAATGACATGTAAGAAAAATAATTATATTGCTGATATTGAGAGAGTTGTGCCTACTGTGAAACATATGAAGATTCTTGAATTGACTTTCTCCTCCGATCTGAGTTGGTCCAGTCACATATCCAATGTGCGCGCAACAGCAAATAAACGGATGCATATCATTCGAACGTTGAAGCCTTTGACTACTGCGAATGAACTTCATCTTATATACACTTCGACCATTCGACCGCTTCTCGAATATGGCTCTCCATGCTTTGTCGGACTCAATCAAAATTTGAGTAAGAAGCTTTCCCGGGTAGAATCATACAAAATCATACAATTTGGAAGTGACTTCGCCAGTGGTTGCAGCCTTTCTTCCATGAAACATCGACGAGCAAACCAGAGTCAGAAGCTGTTCACTGATGCTGTTAGTAACGAATTTCACGCTCTTCACTCATTGATCCCTAGAAAATTCGATAGAAGTGGGCATTTCTATGTTGAATGTTGTAGGACTAACCTCCGCCAACTTTCTTTCATTCCCCATACAGCATTGATAATGAATAATTTGCTATCTGCAAGCGAAGACCATGTACGAAAGTGACCTTTCAAAGTTTCTTGTGCTTCAAGCTATCTTTACTGCTTATTAGTTACGGTTGTTTACATTGCTCACTGTTATATATGTACGTCATAATCGTGATGCTATTTATCTGTGTATTGACACTGATTATCATTTTATTTTAAATACACGCTTCTACTACTACTACTACTACTACTAGTATTGAAAGTATTAAGTGAAAAATTGCGAAGAAACCACAAAAGTGCATCTTATAATGACAGAAAGTGCTTGAAAAAAGTTGAAACGACTTCACTACCATACAAACTTCATATATTATTAATGTTGCTTTGAATTTTCGTTTTCTATAAAGATATCAAAGAAAACGTATTCTAGAAAGCTACAGTGAGATTGTAGCTTCGAAAACAAAAATTTTCATTTCTAAATTTTCGATTTTAATTTCGAAAATCTTTTACTATGTTCAACAGCAAGCAGGAAGAACAGAAGAAGCAACAACTTCTGACTTTTCAAAGTTGGACATTATTATCACTTTACTTCACCTTAGTCATCACGATATCTAAACACAAGATCTGAAACCTTGACGTGAATCCTTGCGTCACGAATATTAAAAGCAACACATATCGAGAATTTACATTTTGATTTTTGCACGAGATTATTCTTATAATGAGAGATCTTCCACTAGTAACTGACGGACCTCATAAATCCATTTGTCCGAAGCTACTTCGACTTCTTCAATCGTAGCTTTCCGCTTTCTGTTAACACAACTCCCGTTTCCTTTCGATAGCTCATCCAAGGTGATTTTCCTTGAGTATTTTTGAGGGGCAATGTCGGTTAATATCGAAACTTTGATGTCGTAGATGAGTTCATTGGTTAACTGCTGTCCCTGCAGTCAGTGATAGCTGATCACAAGCCGCTACCAACATCTCCTTCTCTTTAATTTGTCCACTTCAGCTTCCACCGTTTATTAGACATTGCTATCAACTGACTACTGAGTCATTCATTACATTCGACTCATTATCTCATGACGTTTTTAGATGACGCAGACAATTTTGATTTCTGATTGGAGCATACACTATAGATTACAGAGGATTTCACCTGGTCAATGTTAATCGCGATCTCATGACGTTTTTGCGAGATGTACATTGTCAATTCTAATCGATAAATAATAAGATAACTTACTTACTTACGTCTTACGTTAGCCGTTATCATCCTTGCGGAAAATGGCCTCCCTTGTGATACGAATCCATGTCGCACGATCGCTAGCCGCCAGCCGCCAGTTCCTTGGGAGTTCGTCTCTCCATCTCTTTCTCTGTCCTCCACGGTTTCTTTTCCCTTCTCTTGGTATCCATACTGTCGTTCTATGGCTCCATCTGTTATCGGGTCGCCTGATGACATGACCAGCCCACTTCCATTTGAGATGTTTCGCTTCTATCACAACGTCCTTTAACCCTGTTCGTCTCCTTACTTCTTCGTTTCTAACCTTGTCTTTCAGAGTGACTCCAATCATCCTTCGTTCCATCGCTCGTTGTGTTGTTCTGAGTTTATTCTCTTGTGATCGTGTTAGAGACCAGGTTTGGGATCCGTATGTCAGGACAGGCAGAATGCACATATCGAACAACCGTTTTTTATTCTTCATCTCTATACCTCGTGATGTTAAGTAGGGCTTGAGTTTCCAAAAGGACTTCCACGCATTTTGTGTTCTTCTTAGGATTTCTTGTTCTTGGCGGGCTTGAAAGGAGATATTCTGTCCAAGGTAAATAAAATCGTCGACATAATCTATGACGTGTCCATTGATGTGGATTAAACTCTTTTGGCCGTTTGTCAAAATTTTTGTTTTCTCGTTGTTTATCTTTAAACCGACCTTTTTTCCCTGCTTATTTAGCTCATCTACAATTATTTGCATGGAAGTCGCGTCATCCTCAAAAATGGCAATATCATCTGCAAATCTCAAGTTCATGAGACGTTCACCGTCGATGTTTATTCCTGCGTCTGTAGGGAAGTGACATGATCTGAATATGTCCTCTAATGTTGCCGTAAAGAGGACTGGGGATATGGGATCTCCTTGGCGAACGCCACGTTCAATGAGGAATTTCGGGCCTCTTGTTTCTAACTTTATGGAAGCTGTTGCATCACTATATATCTCATTTAAAATTCTCCAAATTTTCCCTCTTACTCCCTGCTTTCTTACTGCAGTTAGCATCGCTGTGTGGCTAACAGAGTCAAAAGCTTTTTCATAGTCGATCATAAGTATATAGAGAGTCTTGTTGTACTCTGTATACTTCTCAATCAGTTGATTTATCGAGTGTAGATGGTCAATTGTTGAGTAGCCTTTCCGGAAACCAGCTTGCTCTCTTGGTTGATTCCATTCTAATGTCTGTTTAATCCGGCGTTGTAAAACTCTGGTAAAGACTTTGTACAGATGACTTAGAAGGCTTATTGGTCGGTAGTTCTTTATGTTCTTACTGCAGCCTTTTTTGTAAATCACTACTACATCTGCGTTTCTCCACTCATGGGGCATCTGGCCACAATTCAAAATTCGGTTAAAGATTTTTGTCAGCATCTCAATCAAGGTTCCCCTCCAGCTTTTAACATTTCGCATATTGTTTCGTCTTCTCCTGGTGATCTATTATTCTTCATTTCCCTTATTGCTAATTGTACTTCACCTTTCAAAATTTCAGGTGTCGGATTTTCTTTCTCTTCTTCTTCAATTTCTACATCTATTATCACATTTGCAAAATCGTTTTTGTAAAGCTCTCTATAGAAGTTGGTTATTTCTTCTAGTATTTCACGTCTGTTTGTAACGTCATTTCCATTCTTTGAGATACATCTTATCATTTTTCTGCCCGGATTCATTAGCCCTTGTGCTTTTTTCAACGATTTGTTCCTCTTTATGACCTCTTCTATTAGCTTTTCGTTGAATTCAGAAATATCTTGTTTAATCTTTTGTTTAGTCAATTTTCTGGTGATGGTAAACTCAACCTCTGCTTCGTTACTTTCTCTTCTTCTCTTCCGCAGTTCCTCTCGTTTATTAATCAGATTGACTGTGTCGTCTGTTAACTTTTTTGTTTTCGACATTTTCTCAATTTTCAATGACTTTGTTGTTTCTTTTATAGCGCAGGTGAACTTCGAATATTCAACATTTAGGTCATCTGTATCTTCAATGTGTAGACTCTCAAATCTATTGGAGAGTTTCAATTGAAATTCTCTTCTCCTGTCCAGTATGAAGTTGCCTGGAGTAGCGAGTTTCCTCATCTTTTTTGCTCTTTCTCGTTTCTCATTTATTTTCATTTTTGCTCTTAAAAGACGATGGTCAGAGTCAAAGTCGAATCGGTTAATAATTCCAACATCTAACACAAGATCGGGATCTCTACAGAGGATGAAGTCAATTTCATTTTTGGTTGTTCCATTGGGTGATTCCCAAGTCCATTTTCTATTTTGACTTTTTTTAAAGAAGGAGTTGGTTATCTTCAAGTTATTCGCAGCAGAAAATTCTATCAGTCTTGCCCCTCGCATGTTTCTTCTGCCATAACCGTAGTTCCCGATGCATTGTTCGTTGTCCTGTTTTTCTCCAATTTTCGCGTTGAAATCGCCCATTACGATCGGCTTGCCACATCTATCATCGTCGATTACTGCCTGAATGTCGTCGTAGAAGCTCTCTACTTCTTCATCCTCGCTGTTGGAAGTAGGTGCATAAACTTGAATTAACTTTAAAGCTGTTCTTTTGTTTATTCTTAGGATCAGAACTGATATCATATCAGACTTCGAATAGTAATCTACGATATTGTCTTTCCACCTCCTGCTCACCCAGAATCCCGTACCTCTCGCGCCTCTTGATCCACTCCAGCATAGAACATTACCTCCTTCGGTCTGCATCATTTCTTCTCCATTTCTCCTGGTTTCTCATAGGCCTAGAATATCTACATTCACAGATTCTAGGGCTCTTTCAGGTTCGTGTAGTCGAAAATCTCCACTTGGTTGGTCTATTAACGATCGACAATTGTATGTCGCAACAGAGATGTTTGTCGTCTTATTTCCTTTGCAGCATCTTCTAACCCAATGATTCTTAGCACCCTCTGTTCTCTCATCATTCCTGTTGCTGCTTTGAAGGGTGACTCCAGAACTGCTGGGTACTGAGGGCCTATTCGTTGTGCTTAAATTCATCATATGAAGAGGGGTTGCCTTACTCGCCACGCTTGGCACTGCGGGTTGGCGAGGGTTGTGATTTTGGAGTAACTGTCTCCTAGATGGATTGTCTGTTAGGACTAACGAATTCCATCTATCCGTGTCAGTCAGGGTTGTTCTTGATTTTATGATGCAATGACGATCCTTCTTTGGCTAACCTTGTAAGGTGGAATGGAATGCGTCTAGTGCTTTGATTCCTCTGCTGCCTCAATTTTTGGAGAAGAGAATACCTTACTTCCTTATTGAGGACAACATTGACCGTATGCACTTGCCATTTCGACAACCGAGAACTCGTCCGACGTCAACTTTCTTTACCAGTCGCGATGTAAAATGACTGCAGCCAGCTTGTAGCCAATAGGATATTCTTAGACTCGACGCTCAACCGCCCAAATAACCTTGACCGGTTGGCATTTCTGAGACCCATCCCCTACTTTTAGGTGGAATTTTCCCGAAGGTCCACCAAGGACAGTTTTGTTCCTCCTAAAGAAAACTGCCCTACCCACACGCTCATACGCCCGAAGCCGGTGGCACTGCTGGGTACGGTTATCCCGCCGTGACTCGGTCCCAGTGCCTGCTTTGGCCACCATGTGGTGTTCACCCCCTTGTCGCGGTGAGGCAGCAGGATGGACTTCCCCTTTCATCGAGCATCCCGACCAGATGGCATTTCAGGACACCCTCCAGGGATTAAGGGGGGAGATGTGCGGCTGGTAGGATAACCAGATAATAAGATAACACGCATTGGTGAATGCTCTCAGCCAATCGATGTTAAGTGTCATCCACAGATTCTTGTAACGAAAGTGTATTCGAATATATTGACACGAATGTAGCAGTGTCACTATTGACAAAAATCAAAGTTGTGTATCAAAGTTTTTGTAAAATTTATTCGATTTTTATAACGAGTGTATTCCGATGACGACTGATTCTTAAAACGAGAGTTCACCGTGATGTGGTACAATAAATATGAGTGTGCAAATAGCAACGATTAAGTGCGAATTTTTTATGTCACCAGATGCGAAAAAGTGAAAATTTCCTTGTTAGTCTTTTTTCAATTTTTTAGTCTTTACTCGGTATCTCATCTTTTGAACTGCTACTTGGAAGTCGCATGTAATTGTCTCAGCAAGAAGAGATTTATTAACCCAATCGTGATTTGCTATGCAATTGCAAAATCTTGAAAGAATAGAGTTTAACACTCGATTCAAATACGATATTGTCTTCTCTTTGAAGGTATTATAATTTTCCACAGCTTACTCGGATATACGCGTAGGTGGTTGGGTACAAGTTGTGATGCTCTGTCAAGGGGTGCTTATGAGACTGGTCCGAGATTAATTTTACAATTTTTTACAATTGCATGTTCTCTATAAATAATTTGTCCAGATATAAGTAATTCCAGATGTAGCTATTTTACTAATATGACAACAGTTTAAACTTCGTCATTAAAGTAGTACATTTCGTAGCACTCCACTAGTTATGTCAAACTTTTCCACACTGCCATGGTTGAGATCAGATCATAATAAGATTTCCATTTCAAAGTTGGAATTAATTATTGCGATTGTGACTATTGAAAACACACCTTGGAATTCAATTGCTTCCTTTCATAGGTGTCAAATGAGTTAATGAGTTAGTCACGCATGAGCTGAGTGCTTTCAGTAGTCTAAGCATAGGAATAAAAGTTGGGCGAGAAATTGAGAGTTAGATGACATAAAGTTGGAGTTATGTCAAATAATGAAGCACGTAGATTCTCTAAGAGAAGCAATAGTTCTAATTAAAGCATTCATATGTTGTCGAAATGTAAGAATGATTTCTCCCGCGCATTATTAAATATATATTTATTCTGAAATTTTGTAGCAAATTTTGATACAGCATCTAATAATTTTCATCTTTTATGCACTAATCTAATATGATGCTTAAAGATAATTATATTCAACTATATAATTCTATAAAGTTGCTTGCTATTGGCAAATGTGTCATCCGGCAGTGTTATTTATAAACACATCATTGATCTTATTTGATATTCTATAGGTTTTGTGATATTTCATCTTTGGATGGGATAAAGGAATTCCAACTCTTCGCTTTTCTTAAAAAAATTTGTGGGGCTAGAATCACAGCGACTATCTCTAAAACTGTGGTCAGAATGGTCAACAGCATGGATATTGAAGATCTCGTGAATTCTTAACATGAGCAGCGAACAAGTCTTCCAAATTTCCAGCACCGATAGGCGGCTGTTAATTACTCAAAGGATGCCTGACGAAACTTTTTGAAACCGGCTCGCTGAGAGAATAAAAACGGTAGAAAACCTTGTAACCACTGGAATAGTGGACGGTAAGCAAGCTACGGTAGCCAATTAGTCTGTTAACCAATAAAAATAGAATATCTTTCATTTTCTGAGTAGACAAATAATACTTGACTGACCATTAGTCATCACAAAAGTGTCTCAGAATGTTGTAGGATTTCACATAGCCGGATTATCTCGTTCTAGCAAAGATGACCTAGACTATGTACTAGAACAGAAAATTTTCAGATTACGATGTCTTTATGGCCATCATGGTAGGCATTTCAAGTGATTTTTACTAGCTAATGAATCATGTATTGATGGCACTCAATGAAGCAAGTAGTCAAATAAAAGCGTTTTTAATTTCTAAGATTAAAGATGAAATATTGAATGACGAATTAAAACTCGACATGTTTCGAAAGACATATTGACGTCAGATTATGTGTCAGATAGTGAATGTTGACATGCGTCTTCGCATTGTCCCTGCTTTACCATAAAGGTCCCTGTTCTGGAGCATCAGGCTTGTTTAACACTTCGATTTTCTACGAATTATTTGTTTGAAACCCAACACTTTAATTTATCACAGCGGTCTATTCTCACCGGATGAAATTGAAAGATCGATTAGACGTGTATGAGCTCCTAAAAGTGGCTAAAAAGAGTCACAAGGCTTAAAATCCTCCAAAATTCTTCGATTGCCACGACTCTTTCAGATTCGAAGAATTCAGATCATTACGCACAAGTTTTCTCCATACTGATGGTCCTTCCGATCATTATTAAATAAGATCGCAGGCGCACGAAGGTTGGTTCACCTGATGACTCACCCACTCACTGACTGCCGGCTGACAGCTTATTGTTTGAGAGAATGCGTGGCATTTCCAATGGTATGCGATATGCGACACATCCCTTCCAGGAACAATGAAGGAGCGGAGCCTAGTTGTCTAATTCTGCGAGGTCAACTGATTTAAGATCAAATTTTTAAAGCAATTACAAGCATGAGGATGATATCCGTAGTTGCATATTACGTCACTGTGTGTGTGTGTGTGATTCCTCTCTAATCCCTTCCCTGGCGGCTCTGTATGAACCTGATTATGAACGCACCACGCCGCCAAGCGTCAGGTCTGAATCAACCTAATTACAAAATTAGAGGATCATTTCGAACCAATATTTTCTACATATCAAGCATGTCATCCACAACAACTGGAGATAGCGATAAAGCAATTCCATTTCCGTTCTCTGTTGGAAAAAGGATTTTAAAAGTAGGCATACTTGAATGGCTAAAAGGAAAGGTCTCTCTGTTGCAAAATAATCAAAGAGGAGTCGCTTTCTTAACGCGTACTTATGCCCTAGAAACCACTGTCGCTAACCACAAGTGCGGGCCATCGGAGAGCACGTGGCCCAAAGCGTCAAGTGCACAGGATGGTGTTGCAATGAATTACTATTGAAATCACTGATCTAGAGTTTGGAAACTGAAACTTTATACCTCACTACGTTGCCTCAAAACATTCCCATCCATGTCCAACAAACACATTCTCTTATCTTGAAACCACATTTTATTCTAAAACCTGATCTTGAACTGTGATTGCATAAACTCATGCTATTAACATCTTGCAAAATCATGATACCTTTATAAGTTGTTTTTGCATCATTTTGAAAGAGTTGCTTTATGCGGCTAGATGTATTCCATATTTTTGTCTTTCCTCATTCATTGGTAAAACGTAGATATTCTTATCGATTAAACTGATTATCTCAGGACATTTTCCCTTTGTGTACAATATTTTTGCCCTGTTGCTTATAAATTCTTTGCTAGTAGGTCTGACGTGGACTTTTGAAATGCAATTAACGATTCAGTCTGCACGTGCAACTTTATTGCTGACACTCGATCTATGATTAGTCAGAAAAGAAAGGACAAACCACAGAATTAGACAACTCGTCTCTTCTTCTGCTTGACTAGAAAGGAAACAATTGAACATGTAGCGTTAATGAAATGGCACAATCTTCTGACATAATACGAGTAACATAGAAATAGAACAATGAGCAGCCAGTTCAACAGTAAACACTCCAAATTGTGCGAAGTTTCAGTGACTTTTGTTAAACGGATCACACAGCAAAGAGACACAGTCGATGTCAAGTTCTACACAGAAGTTTGTGAACGTTTTACCGTGCGCCTGTCAACTTTTTTAGTAATGATCGGAGGGACCAACATTGACGAGAAAACTTTTGCGCAATGATCTGAATTCTACGAATCTGAAGGAATCGTGACGATCGGAGCATTTTGAAGGAATTCAGAGCAATCCGCAAGGGGCGCACGACTATTTTTCCTATCTCCGTGAGGTATTAAAAATTTCTCTCTGCCTACATAACAAGTTCCTGCATGTGCCATCGTTTTGAATCAGTTTGCACTTCCTGGCAAAATGAGAAACTTACACAATCTAATGCTGTGGGACAAACAATTAAAACAAACACATGCTTTCACTTTCTTTCACACAACCACTTACCCTTGACTTTGTATATAATGTCCTTTTCTTGTTTGGTATTGTTCTCCGACGTAGCCACATAAATAGAGCCGGTCGAAAGGCCTCGCGATTCCATGATGAAGCAGTTGCTTTGTCTTGCCTTTATTCTCAACAAACACATGTCTTCAATAATCGTGCTTCGTGCGCCACCAGACAATAGCAATTAAGTGAATGGTGGTAAAAAGAGACGTGGAGGCCGACGTGTGGTGTTTGGTAGACGTACGGTCAACGTGTAACGCACCCACAAAATAACGCGGTAATATTGGGCGATCAAGGGCCGCCAAATTAATGCAAAGGCATAGTGGCCCACCCAAACTTGTGTTTCCTGGGTACAGATGTTCCCACTAAATATTCGGCATGCATGATGAAAGGTGCATCTTGCGGCATTTAAAACTGAATTTTCCTAATAGAGGAACACGCTCAAGTAAATAAATCCTCATGAGAAAAAACAGGTTTCAAATAAGTAAGTCTTGAACAGCGTCAATTGATTCTCAAAATGATGCATTTCTCCAAGTTAAATTGCATTAAATTGCGTCAATGAATAGAAGCGCTAAATACACTGTGGATTAATCGAGATGAAAGTCAGAAAGTATATCAAATGAATCCAGAGTAAGTCTTCACTTGAGTAAAGACAAGTTTCAGAACATTTCTGTCTCGAGCAAAATCTTTTGATAAATACATTTAACTTTTTTGTTTCTGAATTTTTGAAATGATTTGTATTTCTTGAGTGCGCCATGTGAATATTGATATTTTAATTAATGTAAAAATGAAGGCTTCTGTCGATTTCCGATGAAATGCGGATTAACAATAATAGTACAGTATTCTCTATTTAACTTCGAGGCACAATAGGGTTGACCTTCTTTTCGTTGTGGTCGAGCAAACAAGTAATAAATAGAAGTATGGTAAAATACGAAAATGAAAAAATACAAATGTCACTTTCTGAAGCAATCCAGATAATGCTGGTAACAGGCTGAAGTAAATTGTCGATAGTTTGGTAAGGAACGAATAGTTAATGGTAATTCATGGAGACAACATGGACCAGTAACACGAAAGGAATTGTCCCCAAATGTGCGACGAGAAAAAGGAGCGCGCATCTTTTGATCTGTTAATGATCACAATGAGCTTCTTTCATTGTACATTTGTTTGTGAAAACTTTGAAAATATCTTAGACATATTATAGAGTCATTTTGTGTTGGGATTTATGCATCATTTGAACAATTTTCAGCTTGCGGCGTCATTTCAGAGAAACCCAGTTTTTATGTTTTGATGTTTTCAGAAGAGCATTTGACATTTAGAATCAATCGCATCGATGTCCAGAGCAGATTTCAGGGTCATTCATTTTCACTCCATTACACCAGCCCCAAACTGATAAACAAAAGTCAAAACGAGACAAGATAAAAGCCTTGAAAAAATCACAGAACATGCTCTTGAATTCCTGACTGACATCCGAAATCAGCGTGTGTGCTCTATGCGACGTAATCTATAATTCGCGGAAATTCTTATCTTCTCTTCTATTTCTTTGACGAACCTTTTAAGATCACTCTCACGGTGCCCAATCGTAATTTAATATGATTGATTTTCTGCACCTATTTAAAGGCGTAGGCAGACTTATAATAGGCCTGAATTTCCAATTGATTTTTCCTTAATGGGTCTACCTAATATTTGACTTGTATAGCTTGATTTTTACCATGTCAAAGGTCATTGACGACGAATCTTCTGCAAGCTACGCAGCTCGACCATTTGGAATACCACGAGTCAAGCTGATCACAAGGCAGAAGCGAGGTTATGCCTAAATGACCCCAAACTTTGCCGATTTAAGTCTTTGGAGGAAAACCCTGAACGCTAAAGCTTCTAGCAGAACTTCTTGCAACATAGTTTTTAGCGTGATTTTACAACGTGTTCCATCGACTGACCATCGAAATTTAAAGGAGGAGCTCGTAATCAGATTTAATAGGAAGTATGAAATGACTGACAAAGATTGGTTGAAAGAATTTCTAATTCTGCATCAAAAATCGGAATGCTTCGCTGAACCAGTCTCCTCACCACCATGATTTATAATTAAATGCATTTGTCACTCGCAGGAAATAGACATAAGTCTTTAATGCGCCATTCTCCAACGCTCCTATAATTCCTTGCCTACACAGCATCTCGAGAGTCCTGTCGGTCGCATTGACGTCATCAGTGGCACACGTTGGGACTATTCCGGGGTAACTATAGGCCATCTCCCCCTCCCTGTTTTCAAGCTTGTCTAAATTCCATAAAGCTGAATCAAGTGTCACAAAGCTTCATATGCATCTAGTTGAAGACTTTTCAAACCCACATGCAAAAAATTATCCAAATTGGACTGCTACCTTTTGAATTAGACACGGTCATTTGAAGTGCAGCCATGTCAGCAGGTTGATCTTACTTACTGTTCGACACACTATTATTGAACTCTTGTGTATATAGTTCTGTCACCGTCTTCTTCTCATTGGCTGCCACTTTAAATCCCACGACTCCTATTACCACCACACATTTAAATAAAAAACATAGCAGTGTAAGAATACACTGTAGATCTACTTGCTTTTGTCCTTGGTTATAAATATTTCACGAGCTGTCGCAAAATTGATGCATCGACCTCAAGAGCTATTTGTGCTATGTTATGGTTTTGTGTTATACTCGCATGTTCTAAGCTATCGTCTCTAATTTAAAAAGTACCCGTCAGATTTGCATAATTTTTGTATGTGGATAGAAAATATCCTCTATTGATTGCATATGAAACTTTGTGACGATTGATATTTTCAGATTTCAGAAGTTTGAAAACGTGGGGTATGAGATTACACACAAGTACCTAGTCTGGTAGTGACTTAAGATAAGTAAATAATTACATAAGTTTGTTTATCCAGAGTTGTCCGTGGGATGACTTTCCTCCACCTAGACCCAGGGGAAGTGATCTTCGTCCCTTAGGCTTCACTCCATCACAGAACACCTTATCAGTCTCAAAGTCGCAGGGCTACAGAATTAAATATTTGGTTTATCTGCTTCGGTTTGCTAGAAGTGTGATTTCTTCAAAATCGCCGGCACATCGAGGAACTTACTAAGTGGACGAAAAGTAATTCCTAATACCCTACGGAGATAGGAAAAATGTCGCGCGTCGGCGCCCGATGAACCGACGAATCTAATTCTGTGGGCAGGGCAGACAGAGAAATCTACTACATCCTTTGGAGGGAGCACCAGGGATTCCCTTCGATATTATTTAATCGCTCATTTGAACTACTAATTGCGATCTTCCCTACGGTCCTGATCACACCAATTAGTCTAACAGGTGAATTTTCTTCAGGGAGAAATTTGTGTAGAATATGACATCAAAGAGATGAAGCAACACTTGAAGCATGTTTCCGAGTTGTTGTAGAGACACATAAAATATAGATCTTGTGGGACGTTGAGACTAGACCAAGCATAAAATATCAGCCACAATACCCGACAAAAGAGACTATATTGATCAATGGCATTGTAGCGCAAGCGGGTGAAGGAGAGAAAATGTAGACAAGAACCAATTGATCTACCTTGCAATCTCCGACTTGTCTGATAAGTGCAGAAGTAGTACCTGTTGTAACTGAGAAATCAGATGCCGCACAGAAAAAATAAGAGAATATTATGGCAAGATATCAGGTTCCTAGTCCTATACGATTGAGGAGTTAGTTAAGGCAGCTACCCTTTGTGGTGTTTACAACCCTGGTCTCTCACTTGATCTCACTGAGTCCTGGTAAGACTCTTTCTTCATATTGGCAATGTACACCAGAGATACGCAACAGCTGTGAGTTGGAACCCAAACCCGACCCGACCATCTTCTATCCGAACCCTACCCGACCATCTTCTATCCGAACCCGACCATCTTCTACCCAAACCCGACCAGCTTCCACCCGAACCCAAACCCAACCACCTTCCACCCAAACTCCACCATCTTCAACCCGAACCCAAAACTCGACCCGATAATCTTCTACCCGAACCCAAACCCAAACCCGACCACCTTCCACACGAACTCAAACCCGTCCAGACCATCTTATACCCGAACCGAAGCAAAAAATTGAATCCAACCCGAAAGGTCTACCGAAAACCCGAACACAACCCAAAAGATTTTATTTAAAAATCAAATTACTGCGGCACTAAGGAGAATGAATTACCCAAAATTTGGGCGTGAGACTTAGTGTTAAGTGCACAAATAGACTGGCACCACTATTCGATTAATTAGAATCGGCGACAATAAAGTCGACGTACATCGCGGATTGATCAAGAATACGGATGAAGTTTGTGAGATAATGGTTCATTTAATTGACTGTTTTATAATGATGTTTTAATGTACTGACTATTTTAGCAGAACTTTTTGATGTTAGTAGAAATTGTATTTAGCTTTACCGCTGCTCTTCAAGTCAGCATAGAAATGCAGTTTAATGTTAAGATATCTAGGTAATTATGTTGTACAGTTAGATGTCCTTTAACATTTTCAGAAATGCTAATACTCATCTCTGATATCTTAATTAAAATCTGTTAGTCCGGTAGCTACTGACACTTTCTTCCTAAATTCGCGCACAAAGGGCTTAATAGCATGGATTTGTAGATCCTGAAATGCTGAATGCAAAAATCAAATTCTTAAGTGTCACCGCCAGTCGCTTTCGGTTATAGGTAAGGTTAAAGGAATCCCATTGGAATCCAATGGTAAAATTCAAGAAATATCTAATGAAGAAACACTTGGGAATTTTCGTACGCTGTCTTCTGCAGAAAGGAAACTATTTATCAGAATGCCATGAAATTTGAAACATGACTGAGTTCAGAGCATCAAGTTCGATACAAAAGTTGAAATAGTCACATGATTCAGTATTTGATGCTTGAGAGCCTCTACACAATGAGTAAAGTTCATGCTTTGACTTAATTTTGGTGATTTTGCTCACATGCATGCATGCATGATTTAGATACACATGCATATCTACAAAGGAAGTCAATAAAACATAAGCACCCATATACATTTCCAAACATCACAAATTCGCAACACGAAAATAGAATCCGAATATTTTGCAATCAACTCGAATGCGATCCCGAAAATAAAATCCGAATATTTTACAATCAACTCGAATGCAAAGCCGACATAAATTCGCAAACGCGACATGAACCCGATCCTGACCCGACCCCCGATCCTGACCCGACCCCCGACCCAACCCGAGCACGAACCCAAAATAAATTTGGCTTCGGATCGGGTTTCCACACGTCTAATAAACACCTTCCAGAAAAGAGAGAAATCGACGGTCGTGAAGCAAAATTGCATTTGAGACCCTTAAAACGCGCTTTATATCCAAGACTACATGATTCACTGAAGAACCTCTGATCTCATGAAATTCCATCAAAAGGACAACTATTCTACTTCTAACATGGACACTCGCCTGCATGATAATGAAGTTGAACGCCTCTTACATAAAGACAAAGAAATCCGAAGTATTTGCCAATAGTTTGATGATCTAATCACTTATCATCTAATAATGAGATGAATTCGCTCATTTAACACATTGAGATGAAAGTGTGGTCACTTTGATCAAAAGCAAAATTTTCCTTGAGAAAGGTGTGCAATCCGAAAGATGACTTGATGAACTCATTCAATGGATTCCCCATTAGTTATCAATTTTCTGTCACTATATTCTGACGAAAGCTAAAAACCAAAAAACTCGTGAAGCGTATATGGAATGTGAGTTCTTTCAGAGCATTTAAAACAATGCATAAAACACCTAATATACACATAAATTCCCAAAACAATACATATAGAGAAATTGCGTGTGTAGCTGCCTAAAAGTATTTTTCTCCAGCTTCTGAATAGATTAATTACAGAAAAAGATACAAAATACTATGTGATGGTGTTGAAGCTGAAACATTTGATTTACAAAATGGCTTGCCTCGAGAAGACAGTTTGTCACCAACCTTATTTTCTATATTCTTGAATTCCTTAGCACAAGAAATTTATACTAAAACTGAAGCCATAGGTGCCGCGAAAATTAGTGATTTCTATATACCATGTCTAATATATGCAGATGACATTCTCCTAATGAGCAATGACAAAGTTGGTTTAATCAAACAACTAGAAATAGTTGACAATTTCTGCTACATCAATGGTCTTCAAATTAAATTCGATAAACGAAAATTATGATTCATGATGATGTTCATGAAAATGATTTTATAAATATCAGTTTGAACGATCATTCAAAATAAATTGAAATTGTTAAAGAATATTTATAACTTAGGATTTTGGATTTCGAATAATAATACTAAAAGGCATTTACTTTCACTGTCTAAAAAAGGCAATCAATCTGCTTATTTAGCTGCCAAAAAATTAAAATAACTTGGAGACGTTAATGGAACAATTGTAAGAAACACCTTTGAAAAGTTAGGTTTATCAAAAATGCAATATGGTGGTGAACTTTGCTTCTATGACAAATTATCTCAATTAAAAAAAATACAGTTTCAATTCTACAAATGTTTCTATCATTTATCACCCACAGCAGCAACCTATCGTTTGATTGGTGAGTTTGGATTGATACCTTTCGAATCCTATTTCATAAAGCTGCAAACAATTTTTGGATTAAAATTATGTTCAATCAGAATAATGGTATTATGAAATTTTTTGACCAAATTTCACTTAATTTGACTGACAACAAATATATACATGGTGTTGGAGAATAGGAAAGCTAATCAAGCAAGTTAATCTGTCATATCTAAATGAAAGCATAAAATTTTTAACCATAACTACAGTCCGTTTCATAAAAAGTGGATCATCCTAAAATTTGACAAAATAAAACATAAATATGATACAGAAAGCATTTTTCATGTTATTTCATGTCCCTAATATATTTAAATGTCCTTATATAATCTGATAAGCTATGATACAGTAACGGTTCTTAAGAAGCTAATATTTTGTGGCCCTACCTTTATTGTCAATGACATTATCAATTTGTCTAGGCATTGATTCGATGATATCGTTGATTTTTGACTGATCTAACTTTCTCCACTCACTTTTTAACAGTGACGTAAGTTGTGATACGCCATCTGTAGGTAGCAGTGAACGACGAACGTTACGTTTTAAAATACTCCATACATTTTCTATGGGATTCAGATCAGGAGAACGAGCTGGCCAAGATAATGTCCTAAGCCCTAATTGAGACTTGCATAAGTTGACTCTACTACTCCTGTGACACGTAGCATTATCATCCATAAATGACCAAGTCGATGGATCACCAAGTTGATCTGTCATTTGGCCAATGTTCATTCGTAAAACATTCACATAGCGTTCAGAATTCATGGTTCCTTGCTGCATGTGAAGTCTTCTACAAATAGTGGACTTAGAAATAGACGAGTATAGTGCAGCCATCTCAGTTAACGAGAGACTTGGATCAACTTTAACAAATCTCAAAATTAGGCGGTCTCTACGTTTGGATGTTTTGCATGGACGGCCAGAGCCCTCTTTACGACAGAGTCGAAAATCATCATTATGCCATCGATGCACATTTGTGTAAGGGACATTTAGTCACTTGATTGTAGCTCGCAAAGAAAACACTAGTTCTAGCAAGGCTGACACTTTGCCTTTTGTGAATGCGATCTCGTTATTGTTCATTTGTGCTTTGTATTGTTTTCAACCGGTAAGAGATACATTTCTAGCTGAAAGCAATCAGGAGTGCTGCCGACACCACCGCAACGAAATCAGGAAGCTATGGAACATGAAGTCCAGTTAATCACATGTAGCAGTTACATTATTGTTGATGAATAATGGTGCTATACTGGCTCTGATTGACCGATTTTCTTTATTTTTGTTTTGCTTGATAGCTTTTGGCTTGTAGAACAACATATTACATAACAAAGGAAACAAATGTAATTTTATAAGAGTGAGGTATGATTTTGTGTAACATTGCTAAATGAAGATCAAATTATCTACTACTTTTTTATCTATAACAGGAAAACAACTCAATATTCATGCTTGAAATTTCCAACAATGATATTAGTGAGCACAACTGACATATCTTCCAAATTTCAGAGAAATTCGTTCAAGTTTGGCGGAGTTAGACAAAGTTGAAGTTAAGGCGATGTTTAAGGGTGATCCATTTTTTATGAAACAATCTGTATTAGTCGGACAATAAAAGAATATCGCTAGAACCAAGTTGACTGAATATTTTATAGCCGAATGGATAAACGATGATGCTAAGAGAAAGCAGAGGTGGAACCACAGAATTAGATAGGTCGTCTCTTCTTCCGTTTGACTAGAAGAGAAGCATTGGAACATGTAACGTAAATGAAATGGCACAATCTCCTGACTAAATACCATAGCAATCATAGAAATTGACAACAATAAAATCTGTAGAATGGAAATTGCGCTTCAGGCAATACACAATAACGGCACATAAATCGCACGCATTTTCACTTAGATGCACCTGCCAACGTCTGTATCATTGGGTTAGAATCAGTCACATGAGTAAATCGAAGCTTTAAATTGGTTCTTCATGACTCAACTCAGTTCCCTCGGATGTGTCGCGACCTTGAGTCAATTTCCATTCTAGCGAACTTCAGATAAACAGTTTATTTCTATGATAGCAATCGAACAATGAGCAGCCAGTTCTACATTAAACACGCCAAATTGTGCAAAGTTTCAATGACTATTATCAACCGGATCACACAGCAAAGAGACGCAGACGATGTCAAGTTCTTCAGAGAAGTTTGTGAACGTTTTTCATGCGCCTGCTAACTTTCTTTAAAATGATCGGAGGGCCCAACATTATCGAGAAAACTTTTGCGCAATGATCTGATTTTTTGAATCTGAAGGAATCGAGGCGATCGGAGGATTTTGAAGGAATTCAGAACAATCCGCAAGCGACGCACGACTATTTTTCCTATCTCTGCAAGGTATTAAAAATTTCTTTTTGCCCACTTATTAAGTTCCTGCATGTGCCATCTGATTGAATCAGTTTGCACTTCTAGCAAAGTGACACGATTAAACAATCTAATTCTGTGGATAGAGCAATAGAAACTATATTTCATTTTATTTGTGAATGCTCAGTTTACGGATATATCAGATCACGCCACACACCATTTCTTATTAATGTTTCGACGCCAGATTTCTATGGTATGCTGCAAAAACGAAATGGAGGCAGCGTTGTAAAATTAAGTAAATGCATCAAAGCTGCAAATGAAGTCACAAGAAATGGTGTTTGTAATCACACAAATCCAGTTGGAACAAAGATTCATTAAGTGAGTGCTGCTTATCTACATGCCACAAAGAACGAAACATCGCATTAGAAATCTCAGTCGAATTTACGAAATCTAGCTCATTCGAGGTCCGGAACGTTTATATCAATTTTACGTGGTTCTTAACAATTTACGCTCCTTTACAGGTGAGATCATTTGCATTACTCTTCATTGATTTGATTATTCTTTGTATAATTACTGTTTAATTGCTGTATACATTACTCGATAACATGCATGCATTACATAATATAATCTGCTCCTGACCTCGTAATATTTGGTATTAAATAAATTAACATAAATATTGTTGAGATTCCGTAAAATAATAAAGGTTTTTAAATTGATTCATGCCGCTTATTACTCGATGCAATTACTATATTTATCATCCATTGATTTCATGATGATATAGTAACCATTGAATTACATACGAGTATACACTATTGACTGTCCTCTCCTTCCAGCGTTTTCAATATTTAATGACCATTTATCATTATTCTATCATTTGTAGATATCATTTTGTATCACTGCATCATCTTGCCCCATCATCTCGTTTTTCACATTTCATTGTATCATTCATCTTTTCAATATACATTGCATCACCCTTTGACGTGCTTTCTTTTAAAAAACATATGCTCTGCTATTTTGCTATTCCAACCGAATGATTTCTTTTGCAGTAATAGTGAAGAGAGATAGCAACTTCGTCTTGAATTTTAGCCATGCACCTTTTGAGAGCTAGTTCGTAAGTACTTATGGGCTCCACTCTTATTTCCATGTGGTTTGTGACGACAACGCAAGTCCCTTGGGCGAGGACTTTATAAAAAGAGTCTAACAAAGTGTGGCTCGTTTTAAAAACGTTTTTTGCCTTTCTACGGATTCTTTCAGCTGATGACTTAAAAAATGTTTTTAAAAATGTTTTGACGCGTGTTTGTGAGAAGGTGCATGGGCACGGTAGTGAAACATGGCCCATGGAAGTTGAAGATCAACAAAGGATGGTGACAGCAGAGCGCAGATTAATCCTTTAAATGATAAGTGTGTCCTCGAAAGATGGCTTCTATAAAGGAACCATCTTTGCACCTATTTACAAAAATGACATTTCCAGAACGGGCAAAGAAAGGAATCTTCAGATATATGCTCAAAAACCCGATTGTATGTATTTTTGTAAAAGAGGCGGCAGTTCACCTTGTGCTATTCCAGATTGTCATCCTCTACAACAGCAGCGGATTCTTGACGTTATTTGCTCTAATGATTTTCGATGGCAATCACATTTTGAGCATTTGTCTAAGCCTTTTACTTCAAGATTAAAATGTCTTGGAATGCTGAAATGTTCCTTGAGGAAGCCTGATTTGATCTGTATGTGTAATTGAGGTCTCTACTTCAGCACAGCGAAAGATGCTGCAAAGTCGTTTATGACTTTGAAAAAATTGCAGTGGTGATCACGCAATATTGGTTGTTGCATAAATTGTGAATTGTTATGTTTGGAGAGCCGCAATTTCAGGAGACCCAGATTATCAAATAATCTTTATTTCTATGAATGTGTTGAAAAGTTGATATTACCATAGCCCTCAGAGCGCATGAGCATTACATACTTTTCAGTCCCTGTTTAACTTTTCAGTCTATACGGTCAACACTTTTGCAGTTCGTGAACTTTTGTGTTGCAAAGAATATTTTCGTCATGATTTCATTTTCCGTATGCATTATTTTGATTGTAATTGCACTAAATGTCCTTGACAAGTGCCTAGATCTAGCATTTGAAACATAAGAGCATTACAATGTGCTCAATTGTGTTATATCGACCTTATGCAGAATCAAAAATATGAAATTGGTAAACGATTTATTATTAACACAATTATCAACGTTATTGGTATTTCGGTTTTCTGTCAGATAGCTGACAGAATTCGATAAAATTGACTCCTCGATCTTCGTATCTTCTACAAGCTGTTATTTTCTTCATCATTTTTGAGCCGCGGTTGTTTTCATTTTTAAGTCGCTATTTGATTCATTAGTAGAATGTGACAAATACTGGACATTGATTTAAATTCAAAAAGTCTTCTATTATTTATGAGATACCACACCAATAATGTCGTTTTGCCATAGATAACTCGAAAATTTTCTCCTATGCATCCAATGTTAAAACCACACCAGTAATGACGGGAGCTCACCCGTAATGACGGAAATAGACATCTACGTAGGCCCGATATCCAAGCATTTTTATTTTGTCCTGAGGAGAAAACAGTTCAGAGTACATGTGTACTAAAGTAAGTACGCAAGTATAGCACCAACTTATATGTGTGAATGTCTTCATTTTATTTTGTTTAAGCACTAATTACTATTTACTATGTGTAATTCGTGATTTCACAATGTTTATGTGATTAGTATCCTCTTAAAGTTCCTTTATTTCGTTGATGTTGTAAAACAAGTATCTTTAGTTCTGGATGTTTTCTTATCAAAGAGCAACCATGAAAGGTTTAAAATTTCAGTCTGGAAGTCACTTATTCAAAAGTTATTCGAACAAAGTTTTTGTTACCATCCGCTTCAATCTTCATCTTCTTGTTTGGTGGGGCTTCACGCAGTACTGAAATAAAGAATAATTTGTTGATTAAATGGCAATTTTCATCAAATAGTCATCAAACTCACTTTCTGTGTGTGATGGTCCGACGCTTGATGAAGTTGAGTTACAAAAGCTGCTCACCAACATTCTCGAAAAATCCTGTTTTTTGGAATCGCCAACGCGTTTCAGGTACCGTTTGACGGAATCTGAGTTTTTGTGCCCCGTGACACATTGGATGTCTTGAACAGCGGCACCGTTGTTGAACATCTCTGTTACAACAGTTGCGCGAATGCAGTGCGCAGTGTACAATTTTGACAAATTTGCGCTTTGTGAAATCGTTTTCATCAAGTTGCCCAATTTTTGAGCTCCTACGACCAGGTTAGCATTATATCAACATTTTGACTCACGCCAATTTTTCAATGGCTGGTAGAAAAGATATTCGGCATTTTCTGGCAATCTACTAATCAGAGTCTCTATGCCAACTACAGGACAGTTACATTGATTCTCTGCCTGATAGATGCGTGATTGTTTTTGATCAACGCATTGCTTTGAAACTGATGGCTGACGATTTTTTTGAACTGCATTCAAATTAGCTATCTCAACATACTTTCGACCTGTTGAATCGACGCTGATAATCACATTCGACCTTTTCAAGTGACGAATCCATTCACGACCTCGCTGTCCTAAAAAATATATTATTGAAAAAAAACCTCTTCTTGTAACTTGTGAGGCGTTGAACGATCAAAATACTCTCGAAGCCTTTTTAAGTCTGCTTTTTCTAGTGATTCATACCGTTTCACATTTCCTCCGCTCTCCAAGAAGCTCTTAGACATCGCCTTCAATATCTGATTCGCCGAGTGGAAAGCGACATCGTTGATGATATCAAAGTCTAATGAGAAAGGAGGCTGCCTAAAAAATCGGAAAAGAGCAGCCCGAATGCAGCTCAGCGATGCTGGTGAATAGAACTTTCCGTCATTTGTTCTTAGTTCGGAATAAAAATACTTCAGTATATCGCATAACTCAGATTTTGACAAGTTGGAAAAGTCAGACGAAAAAAAGTCTTTTCCTTGAGAAATGCAGTGAATTTTTGTGAAAATCTCTTTTGCTGTGATAAGGTCGATGTGGGAATCGCTGGCAGTTCTAGTGCTCCTAAATTTGATTGTACTTGTGATGGCAAAGTAATCGAGGCATTTGAAGACTGCGCGGAAGTCTGGGCATTAGAAAAATCGCTTTCTGTTATATCAAGTAGCGGCAGATTTTCGTCATCGCGTAAAAATGATTAGATGTCAACAATTTCTTGAATTTCGTCATTACTTAAGCCACAGATTGAATTATTGCTTAACTGGCTAAAATCTAGTAAACCGGAGTACGTCATTGCGCTAAGACCTTCGCCTTGAAAAGAATCTACATTTGAACGAGATTTTGAATTTGATTAAGACAGTGATATCTTCGAGAAATTACTAAGACATCTGTGTTTTTGGACTAACACCTGTAGCATGGATAAATGGATATATGCATGGATCGCTACGCGCACTCGTCGATATGGCAGCATTACTGGTGTCATACCGATACAAAAGTTTTATATTGCAGTGTTTAGCAGCCTGTGTCTATTCCTAGTCTATGGATAGAAATATTATGCATTTCCAAGTATGGCCATAGACTTCTTAATGTATGGCCGACAAATAGGACGCTAAGATATCTAACATATTCCAGATGGAGATGCACGCATAGAATTAAATTAACTTCACTCGATCAAAAAGTCCTTTTCAGTACTCTGAGCGATATCATTGTCACGATCGCTGCGCTCTCTCGACAACGATATCGCTCCTCGTACTGAAAAATTGACTTTTTAATCTTCATAAAAATTATTATTTGATAAATGCTCATCTCCAACGCATCTCTTGTACTATCGGTTTCCTCCTGTTAGCCTTCTAACAGGGTGTAAAATTCTGCCGTTCTCGAATACTTCGCGACGAATGAACTCATTCATTTGTGTCATCACGTCCGCACAGACAATTGGATAACTGATTTTTTATTTGCATCACATGCTGTAAAATCTTCAACTTGCTGTTCTGATCTGTGTTATCTATGATTTTCATGACTTTTATTCATTTGAAATAAATCTCTCTACTCTGTAGCTTTCCTTCCTCAGTTCCTCTGTACCTCCTTGAAGTGGAAGATAACAAGACTGTCTTAAGACAATCGTCTTAGGAATTTTCTTTCACAGGGTTTGATGACTCAGAAATTTTTCTCGGATAGGTTTAGAACTTTAAACAACCAAACAAACAGCAATGGTGAGAATACATTGCCCAGCACCATAGCACTTGTGACACATATCCATGAAAGTTTGATCAATCGGACCAACAATCAAAGTAGGCACAGTCTTTAATGAAGAGTAAAAGAAGACATTTGTCATAATTGCAAATGAATAGCAGAGATATGTCATGACAGGATTGCTTCATTAATTTACAAGGATTGCATTTGTGTACCTGAGTTTATGTCATTATTTTCTGTATTGCATTAGTAGACTTCATATAGTAGCTTAGGCCATTTTGTGGCCATTCCGGGAATTTCGATCATAAATGAAAAATCGCCTTTGGCTTTACGCGGAATGAAGCTTTGAAGTTGCTCAACGTTTCGAATACCTTTAATAGAGCAACTGAAATATTCATGCAATGCTTATACAAATTATTATTGAATTTCCAAAAAATTTGGAACTGTAATTTAGGAATGAACTATGTACATGTTACAAGAGATTTCTTGGAACAGTAGAACTGAACATAAAGGGAATAGAGATCATGACAAGTAATGGAAATGGATGTAGAGCAAAAGTTAGTAGACATATAAAATAAAAAATATACCACATATCGGTATATCAAAAATTACAAAAAAAATTATAAAACGTTCCTATATTACAAAAGGCAGAAGAGATTCAACTGAGCATCCATCAATAAAATTAGATTCTTGTCTGATCGAAAGGGATTCCATTGACTTTCGTCATGCATTTTACCAACATGTACAACACATCCATGACAACAATCCAAAACCATTGTTAAGGTGGACCATACTTGTGACTGAAAGAAACAACACAAAACGAAAGTCAATGGAATTCCTTTCAATCAGACAAGAATCTAATTTGTTATGTGCACCTGAAGAAGGAAATATATTCCAGAAAGCAGCGCTCGTGCAAATTGATAGTTTGAAGTGTTTTCATTCATCTTTTGTTATATATACATGCATGTATATTATAAATTACCTAAATGTTGCGAATTAATGAGCACATAAAAGCTTATCCTACACCTTCTGAAATATCATTACATCCATATGAGGCCAACTCCAAGGATTATTCTGTTATGTGCCCGTGGCACAAGATTTTAGAGACGATTTACCTGAAAGAGACTCAGAATTCATTAAATGAAAGAGAAGGGTCTTTTCCTCTCTTGTTGAATTTGTGACCATGCCAATTTTATGATTTGTTAGATTTCTATGCATGTGTCAATGGTCATTTCCAAGCACTTAAAAGTGTACTTGAGTGCAGCACTGCTGACGCTGAATTATGTTAATTTGCGGTTCGCATCTATTTTGTGATTTTAGCGCATTTGCACCGATTTTAATGTGAATTGTATTACTTCATATAAAAAACCTTCTCATCAGCTTGCGCTGACGAAGGAGTGCAATATACTCTGAAACGCGTGTGGATCGTTGTGTTCTTCCTTGAAATATATATATATATATATATCAAGTGTGGAAGCTCCCCATTAGGTCTACTCTGATGTATTTTTTTATGACTACTAATCCGCCATCTTTTTGGCCTAGATCAATTAATTACATTTGCAAAAGAAATCCCTCCTTGTCTAGTGGAGAAGACCGGGGAGGAGCGAGTAACATTAACGACATTTCTCCTTCAGAGGTCAAGCATCGACGTCCACAGAGGGAATGTCATATCCGACCTTGACACGTTGACGAAGAGTGTGAAGTTGCACGAAATTTTTAACTTGTGATTTTTTTACTTCTCTTTTGTATCTATTTAATGTTTTCCTGTAATTTTGATAAATGTTCATTACATTAATTTCTGTTTCAAATCAACTATCAACCTTATATCAACATTCTACTAACCATAGAAATGGACCTTCATCTATGCACACTGTTCAAAAAAAGTCCTCGTACAAAATTTTTTACTGCTTTACTAAAGCGATTTTTCAAGCGTTCTAGCAATTGATGTGACATCTGGTTACCCACGGTATATAAAACATTTTTTAGTGTTGCTTAACTTTGGCCTGACGACGTGTACCTGGTACCTGACTAGGCATGAAAATTCGCCTTTTTAATTTGTGATTTTTTATTTTGAATATAAATCGGATTCGCGAAACTCTTTTTTCTTATAAACGATGCCGAATCCCAACATGTTTCAAAATAGAAGATTGCATGTCACATGCTATGGATCACTCATTTTCATTGTTTATCAGTTTATGAAATGTAATAGTGCTGTATTCATTTAACTTTTTAGTGCTTGTTACCCACAATGACTGATGTTGGATATCATTTCAGCTACAATCTACAGATGCGATGATGGAGAGGAAATGAGAGAAATTTGCCCGATCAGTCAGGTTATTGCACACGCCCTCGAACAGCTACAATGAAAATATTACAAGTTTTTCTTTCTCTGACGAGTCCTCTGACAGATTTGTAAAAGTGTTCACTATTACTGTCACATTCACGGATTATTACGATTTGAAATCAGCTTGTGGCCTTTATGTAGATGCTTATTGGAGATATCTTGCGTCCTATCGATACTAAGATGGCAGAGATAGGTAATAATCTGACCTCTACTGTGACACTTCCCTTAGATACTTTGATCTCTGTATTGTTGCAAATAATAGGCATGCATTAAAACGTGACATGTGATTATTTTAAGATAAATGCTTAACTTGAACGACATCTGACTTTTGCGACAATTGGTAGGAACACCTCATATGGATATTCTCGAAGTTTTGTAAGAAGATTGAAACTTCTTGATGTATCCAGATTCTTAGAACACTATCCTTAATCGTTACTCTTAAGCGGATAGTGATCCAGTTCAGTGCTTAACTTGCAATTTGTTCCTTATTCATTTTCATCAAGTTTGATAACAACTGTTTATTTCTATTGACAATTGCCTAATAATGCTCTTATCGATAACATTGTACCATGCAGGTCTAATTACAATTCTATGTCTACTTGCAATAAAGTCTACATTCTTTTGAGTGAAGTGAATTCGTTCTATCTACAAGTGCTGTTCACAAAAATAGAAATATTTTCAAAACTTCTTGCATAAATTGTTTTCAATCCACTCAGACGTTTTGGATACATATAGTTTTAAAGATCAGCGGTGCATTATTATAACTGAATGTCTTGAGACTATTTTCCCAGCTTGTTTGATGAGATGTAGTTACATATTCTCTCAAAAATTGAATGATAAACTAGTATACCCGTTTCACAAAACTAGAATAACCAAACTAGTGTTCCACAAAAATAGAATAATTTTCATGCTTCTCACGAACAAAGTAACAAAGTCAATATTTGGTAGCTGAACCCTTGACGTTGATCACCGCTTGTATTCCCCGATGCACGGAGTCAACTGGATACACGAACACGTTCATAGAAGGTTAGGGATGTGTGGCAGATTGAGCCACCCAAGATGGGGCACTTTGAACCTGATTCATAGTGCCTCATTTAGATGCTCAAATTTTCTTTTATTGAGTGAACAAACTCGCATGAAAAAGTTGAGGGTATGCAAAGTAATGTCTGAATTGTTGAACGCTTCTGTGTCATTTCATCTCCTTACAATTTGAATTTAAAATTTCTCAACAAACTGGTTCAATGTGGCCTATGTGTGGTGCACATTGAACCACCTATTGGAGTGTGGAATCGATGTCTATTGTTCATGCCACCGTCATTCATTCTTTATTCATTTGACACTCTGCTTCTACATACTATGTCCATGTACATTCATTACCAGTTCGTCATGTACTTTTGATTTCTAATCACTTGCTAACCGTGTCCATGATATGCCATGCAAATGTTGTTCAATATAGAATCATCTCTGCTACTAGATGGTTGTTCTATCTGCTATACGGTAACGTAGAAGGGATTCAACATGGAGGCACATTGAACCTTATTCATTGTTCTGTTGTTCAACCTTATTCGCCTTTATATATCAGATTTATACTTTCAGTTAATGAATTATCAAAATCAAACAACAAAATTCATATATGGAGATTTTCATCGGGAGAAATGATGGTGAATATGCTTGATATGAAAAAATACATGCTAATTTCTGAAGGAAAAATGTTAATAGACCATCAGTGTTCTCAAATTAATAGCACTATTCATGATAGCAGAGCCTTGGTAAGAGTACTAATGATAAATGTATTGATATACAATATCACATATCATTGTGATCATCAAAATATGTCTGTAGGCATTGCGCATTATACAGATTGTTTCATAAAAAATGGATCACCCTTAAACATCGCCTTAACTTCAACTTTGTCTAACTCCGCCAAACTTGAACGAATTTCTCTGAAATTTGGAAGATATGTCAGTTGTGCTTACTAATATCATTGTTGGAAATTTCAAGCATGAATATTGAGTTGTTTTCCTGTTATAGATAAAAAAGTAGTAGATAATTTGATCTTCATTTAGTAATGTTACACAAAATCATACCTCACTCTTATAAAATTACATTTGTTTCCTTTGTTATGTAATATGGTGTTCTACAAGCCAAAAGCTATCAAGCAAAACAAAAATAAAGAAAATCGGTTAATCAGAGCCAGTATAGCACCATTATTCATCAACAATAATGTAACTGCTACATGTGATTAACTGGACTTCATGTTCCATAGCTTCCTGACTTCGTTGCGGTGGTGTTGGCAGCACTCCTGATTGCTTTCAGCTAGAAATCTATCTCTTACCGGTTGAAAACAATACAAAGCACAAATGAACAATAACGAGATCGCATTCACAAAAGGCAAAGTGTCAGCCTTGCTAAAACCAGGGTTTTCTTTGCGAGCTACAAGCAAGTGACTAAATGTCCCTTACACAAATGTGCATCGATGGCATAATGATGATTTTCGACTCTGTCGTAAAGAGGGCTCTGGCCGTCCACGCAAAACATCCAAACGTATAGACCGCCTAATTTTGGGATTTGTTAAAGTTGATCCAAGTCTCTCGTTAACTGAGATGGCTGCACTATACTCGTCTATTTCTAAATCCACTATTCGTAGAAGACTTCACATACAGCAAGGAACCATGAATTCTGAACGCTATGTGAATATTTTACGAATGAACATTGGCCAAATGACAGATCAACTTGGTGATCCATCGACTTGGTTATTTATGGATGATAATGCTACGTGTCACAGGAGTAGTAGAGTCAACTTATGCAAGTCTCAATTAGGGCTTAGGACATTATCTTGGCCAGCTCGTTCTCCTGATCTGAATCCCATAGAAAATGTATGGAGTATTTTAAAACGTAACGTTCGTCGCTCACTGCTACCTACAGATGGCGTATCACAACTTACGTCACTGTTAAAAAGAGAGTGGAGAAAGTTAGATTAGTCAAAAATCAACGATATCTTCGAATCAATGCCTAGACGAATTGGTAATGTCATTGACAATAAGGGTAGGGCCACAAAATATTAGCTTTTTAAGAACCGTTACTGTATCATAGCTTATCAGATTATATAAGGACATTTAAATATATTAGGGACATGAAATAACATGAAAAATGCTTTCTGTATCATACTTATGTTTTATTTTGTCAAATTTTAGGATGATCCACTTTTTATGAAACGGACTGTATATATATATATATTTTGACGCATAGTGAACCCAGTGTTGATTTCATGATAAAGAAAAACAAATTGTCTTTTCTCAACCGGACATGTTTCAGTGTTCATTACACCATCATCAGCGGACAAATCGTTAAAATAAAGTAAAATTCGCCTTATATATGAAATCACTAAAGCATGGAAATTGAATAAAATTAACAATTGCTAGTCAGACAATCCGAGGTAGAGAGGGTGAGATCCGTTCCGTTCGTTGGACAGGCATTTCACATCTTGCTTGATTAAAATAGATTCCAGAATAAAAGGCAACTTGTACCGACCTATGACCTTAAAGTTCGTTTTCTCAGGACTGTGTTCATGCATAGAAATTTCTGTCAAGACAGGGTAACCTTTAAGATGCTCAGCGATGCGAGTATCAAGATGGCGTTTTGTAGCGCCGATGTACCGCATATTGCAACGGTCACAAAAGTATTTGTAAACAACATTCGATTTCAGACCGCTGGCAATCTTATCTTTGTTAGGAAAATAATCACTCATTTTGGAGGTTTTGAAAACCGGTTTGATGGTAGTGTTCGATAAATAGTGATTCAAGTCTTTGATTCTGTTTTTAAACTCTTTACTGCCTTCAGCAATGAACGGAACGGACCAATATAAAATGGCTTTCTTATCATCATTTTTCACAATCGATTGCTGGCTTTGAAAAATCTTCTGTTCTACTTTTGATTTTGTTTCATTTATAAGAGGATCTGGGAAGCCGTTTTGTTTAAATATTTCAGTTATCTTTTTT
This sequence comes from Prostheceraeus crozeri, assembly GCA_907163375.1. Classification (NCBI taxonomy): domain Eukaryota; kingdom Metazoa; phylum Platyhelminthes; order Polycladida; family Euryleptidae; genus Prostheceraeus; species Prostheceraeus crozeri. Next base: position 481,433 of record CAJQUW010009328.1, read on the forward strand.
ACAGCATTATCGTACAAAGAACGATCAGAGCAAATACGATGAGCCCTATAAAAGAGGGATCTCATAGCAGCTAATTTATACTGCTTGGGGGCATATGCGTGAAAATGCATATAAACTCCTGTATTGGTAGTTTTCAAATGAAAGTCAATTTTGAATTGCTCTGATTTCAACGTTATATTAGTGTCAAGAAAAACCAAAGAATCGTTGACACTTTTTTCCATCGTAAATTTCAAATCATCGTCTAGGGAATTCAGAAAATTCAAAAAATTTTCTGCTTCATTATCGTTACGAAAAAGAGAAAAACAATCGTCTACATAGCGACGATAGAAAAATGGCTGATTGCCGTCGTACTTAGGAAATTGGCTTTCAAGAAGATCCATAGCGAAGGCTGCCATGGTAGGTCCTAAACTGGACCCCATGGACATGCCGTTGATTTGGTAATACAAATTATCATTAAATGAGAACAAAATATTTTCGCAAGCCAGTTCTAATAAACTCGATAATGCAGTCGAGTTTATAGGTAATTTGCTGAAATCAATCATTGAAACAATGTGTCTGATGGTCCTCTTCAAAGGAATACTGGTGAAGAGATTGACAACATCGAAACTATACATTTTATACGACTGATCAGAAACATCAAGATTTTTCAGCTGGTCAACAAATTGAAAAGTGTCTTTCAAAGAAAAGGTTTTTGGGATTTGAGGTTTCAGTAATTGATCAAGCCACTTCGCAAGGTTGGTAGAATAGGAATTTTTCATGTTCAGAATGGGTCGGTATGGAGGATCAGAGCTACTCTTATGAACCTTGGGCAGGCCATAAAGACGAGCTGGCTGTGATCCAACAGACTTAACCACCTGGAAAATGTCATCGTTTATCAAACCCTTAGATTTCAATTGCTGGAGTTTACGGTTGAAGCGATCTTCCTCAAGGATAAATGGATTCTTTTTAGAGCGTTTATCAATTGTATGAGGTTTGAACTTATCCTTGTTATCAAGGATACTCCGCATTTTCTGAATGTAGGACTCTTTATCCTCGATCAGGATACCGTTTCCTTTATCAAATCTTGAAATCATCAGCTTTTTTCTCTTTGACAAATTTCGTAAAGATTTTATTTTGCTTGACCACTCTTTGGAAACTTTATGCTTACTGAAATAACTTTTAAAAGCGTTCCTCATTTTACCAATGAAATCGTTATTGACATTGGCATCATTCTCAACAGATTTCAGACGTGAAATCAGAAATTCAGCCTCTGCCTTTTCTTCATTTAATCTAATCTTATTATGAGGGAAACACATAGAAAAGCCAAGAGAAAGCAAATCCATTTCTTCTCTTGACAAAGGAACTGAAGAGATATTGATGACACAAGGGTCATTATCTTGCTTATATCGAGGACTGATCACGGGTTTCTGTTTGACCAGGAGGGAAGACAACTTCTTAGCATGAATATTTTGAATGGTTTTGACCGTTTTGCTAGACTTTTGCTCAATGATTGATTTCAAAATTGGTCAAAGAGAAAAAAGCTGATGATTTCAAGATTTGATAAAGGAAACGGTATCCTGATCGAGGATAAAGAGTCCTACATTCAGAAAATGCGGAGTATCCTTGATAACAAGGATAAGTTCAAACCTCATACAATTGATAAACGCTCTAAAAAGAATCCATTTATCCTTGAGGAAGATCGCTTCAACCGTAAACTCCAGCAATTGAAATCTAAGGGTTTGATAAACGATGACATTTTCCAGGTGGTTAAGTCTGTTGGATCACAGCCAGCTCGTCTTTATGGCCTGCCCAAGGTTCATAAGAGTAGCTCTGATCCTCCATACCGACCCATTCTGAACATGAAAAATTCCTATTCTACCAACCTTGCGAAGTGGCTTGATCAATTACTGAAACCTCAAATCCCAAAAACCTTTTCTTTGAAAGACACTTTTCAATTTGTTGACCAGCTGAAAAATCTTGATGTTTCTGATCAGTCGTATAAAATGTATAGTTTCGATGTTGTCAATCTCTTCACCAGTATTCCTTTGAAGAGGACCATCAGACACATTGTTTCAATGATTGATTTCAGCAAATTACCTATAAACTCGACTGCATTATCGAGTTTATTAGAACTGGCTTGCGAAAATATTTTGTTCTCATTTAATGATAATTTGTATTACCAAATCAACGGCATGTCCATGGGGTCCAGTTTAGGACCTACCATGGCAGCCTTCGCTATGGATCTTCTTGAAAGCCAATTTCCTAAGTACGACGGCAATCAGCCATTTTTCTATCGTCGCTATGTAGACGATTGTTTTTCTCTTTTTCGTAACGATAATGAAGCAGAAAATTTTTTGAATTTTCTGAATTCCCTAGACGATGATTTGAAATTTACGATGGAAAAAAGTGTCAACGATTCTTTGGTTTTTCTTGACACTAATATAACGTTGAAATCAGAGCAATTCAAAATTGACTTTCATTTGAAAACTACCAATACAGGAGTTTATATGCATTTTCACGCATATGCCCCCAAGCAGTATAAATTAGCTGCTATGAGATCCCTCTTTTATAGGGCTCATCGTATTTGCTCTGATCGTTCTTTGTACGATAATGCTGTAAAAAAGATAACTGAAATATTTAAACAAAACGGCTTCCCAGATCCTCTTATAAATGAAACAAAATCAAAAGTAGAACAGAAGATTTTTCAAAGCCAGCAATCGATTGTGAAAAATGATGATAAGAAAGCCATTTTATATTGGTCCGTTCCGTTCATTGCTGAAGGCAGTAAAGAGTTTAAAAACAGAATCAAAGACTTGAATCACTATTTATCGAACACTACCATCAAACCGGTTTTCAAAACCTCCAAAATGAGTGATTATTTTCCTAACAAAGATAAGATTGCCAGCGGTCTGAAATCGAATGTTGTTTACAAATACTTTTGTGACCGTTGCAATATGCGGTACATCGGCGCTACAAAACGCCATCTTGATACTCGCATCGCTGAGCATCTTAAAGGTTACCCTGTCTTGACAGAAATTTCTATGCATGAACACAGTCCTGAGAAAACGAACTTTAAGGTCATAGGTCGGTACAAGTTGCCTTTTATTCTGGAATCTATTTTAATCAAGCAAGATGTGAAATGCCTGTCCAACGAACGGAACGGATCTCACCCTCTCTACCTCGGATTGTCTGACTAGCAATTGTTAATTTTATTCAATTTCCATGCTTTAGTGATTTCATATATAAGGCGAATTTTACTTTATTTTAACGATTTGTCCGCTGATGATGGTGTAATGAACACTGAAACATGTCCGGTTGAGAAAAGACAATTTGTTTTTCTTTATCATATATATATATATATATATATATATATATACATATTGTGTAAGATACGAGTAGGCCTAGACGAACAAACTAAGAAATTGTCAAAAACCAAAACAAGAGGGATTAATAACAATTCAATTTGTTTAACTGGCGAGGGAGGTTGCAATGTATTCAAACCCACATCATTTTGATTGAGGTCACTGGTTTATATCAACTTCTCAATCAATTTTGTCACAATATACATTCTTCACCATGCTGCCCTGATGTTTTGTTATCGAAAAGAATTACAGCGCACAAAAATACGAATTATAAACTGCTCAAACATTTCTAAAAAGTCAATTTGATAGCGTTGTTGACCAATTTGTAGCATAATCACATGTCAAAACTTATAAATCACTTTGTTCACTCAATAAATGAAAACATGAGCAATGAAATGACGCACTATAAATCAGGTTCAAAGTGCCACATCTTGGGTGGCTCAATCTGCCACACATCCCTAACCTTCTATGAACGTGTTCGTGTATCCAGTTGACTCCGTGCATCGGGGAATACAAGCGGTGATCAACGTCAAGGGTTCAGTTACCAAATACTGACTTTGTTACTTTGTTCGTGAGAAGCATGAAAATTATTCTATTTTTGTGGAACACTAGTTTGGTTATTCTAGTTTTGTGAAACGGGTATACTAGTTTATCATTCAATTTTTGAGAGAATATGTAACTACATCTCATCAAACAAGCTGGGAAAATAGTCTCAAGACATTCAGTTATAATAATGCACCGCTGATCTTTAAAACTATATGTATCCAAAACGTCTGAGTGGATTGAAAACAATTTATGCAAGAAGTTTTGAAAATATTTCTATTTTCTGTACATGCATTTTTCAATGGAAACATAGATGCAATCAAATCACATATCATCATTATGATTTACAAAAGTGACACTGCATTATAAAATGTGACATTATAGAATATTATGAAAATGACACTGCCTGCAGTTTGCACAACAGTATGGTCACTGAACTTATTTGCCTCTTATTCAATTGAATTTATTCTTTCTTCGGAAAGCAAAATAATCAGATTCTGAATCTCATCAAAAAGTTATCTAGCAATTTTACTCATATATTCAGCTAAATGAATGTATCCTCACAAGCACTTGAGGAAACTTTCTCAGAATAGTTTATTCGCTTTATTTATATTAAACATTTTGTTGGAAGTACGTATAGTCAAAGTGCAAATTCAGCATCATTCACAGACGGAAACCTGTGTGTATTACTTCTCTAGATCAAACATTGTGATAGAAAGAAGTTCTTTTATTTTCTAAAAAGGTATCTAGATCGATACATACTTGAATAAGTGACTCAATTGACTATTATTTTCACTTTGTAGCTTGAGATTGCGAGAGAAATCTACAATATGCAAAAATGGTATGCAAATTTTGGCTGTATTCCAGAATGCTCTAAGGTGTTCAGATAAACAGTCGTGACCAGAAACTGTAAACAATAGAAAACTCACGTTTCACAATAAGTTTCGAATATGAATGGCTAAAGCATACATTTATTGACAATTATTGTGTGTTTTAGAGCGCAAGGAAAGTTCTTCAATGAATTGAATATATTTGAAATCAATATTGAAAGGGAAATTTACATGATAAAAAATCAGGCACAAAGTTTCAAGAAATATTTAAGTGTTTCGATATTCTTTCTACTGCAAATCAGAAACTGTCTTCCGTATTGAGCTGAGATCATTGTTTCAGAGGTTTATAATGGTACGTGGTGCATCCAATTAGTTTCCGGACAAATGTAGAAAAACTGCAAATCTTTCAATTCTGACATGATGGATCATTAATGTGGCACATGTAGGTAAGTTTTGTATGCCAAGTATTATTAAGTTTTCCCTTATTGTTAGTCTGCAGGACCATTTCAAAAAACATGCGAAATTTTGGTTGTTTGATGAATTTCAGGGTTATCGATAGATCGCCATAGAGGAAGACAATGCATCAAATAGAATCTGTTATCTTGGATAGTTAATAATATTCAGGCGCACAAGAATGCAGCGCTCAGTTTTGTCAGCTATCTCTTTTCACAACGCAACCGTCCATTCGTGAAATCAATCACATGCAACAACGTCTTCACTTGAGTTTCGCGTTGAAAAGATCGAATGCTGTTGTGCAATTCGTCTATGTGTTCTTGGCAATCAGAATTACGAATTGCTGGATAAAATGGCTGCTGTGTAGAGATGAAGATCGACTATCTAATTTTGAGCGACAGATTTTAGACGAAGTCGACAGAATATCACTGATGATCCACCTGAAGGTAGGCCTGCCGAGGCATTGACAACCAGGAAGTCCGAGCCGCGGGAAAAGCTTCTGAATAAGGATACACACATAAATAACCAAGTACCCCTCTTGGTGAGGAGCTGAATGTTTCCAAGGGTGAACAATCTGCATCCGCATCCGCATAAAGATGAATGCAATTTAATACAAATACAATTTAAAAAAAAGAACAATTTTCGTATTGAGTGAGGGGCTACATGTCATCCCGTTACCACTCCTTGTGATAATCAATTTCTCTATACGATTGGTATCTGTACACTTATTGAACATAGACAGAATCGCAAGCATTATTGCATCCATAGTTGGGACCTTCCACAGGCCACCCGAGCCGGGCTTGCCGATTTTAGCAACACCGGCCGCCGAAGTTTTCACAATTGGCTTGACGGCATTGAAGGCACGTGGATGCTGATTAAGTACTTATCCATAGAAAAATTAGTTTCTTATATATCTAGTTTTAAGTCGTACTTGATGTCAAATAGAGTTTTCGGAATCGCATGCTCTAGCATCAATGGATTTCGTAAGAATCGTGTGTTCGCTGACCTTTCTATCGTAAAATTATTCCATATCTTGAATAAGTTAATCGTATTACGCGTATTGCTGCTCAATTTTTATCAATTTGTTGTCAAAGTGCGATTACTCGTCTGGATAGAAGATAAATTTTGATAAAAATTGATGAAAATCAGCATCGTTGCGCTTCATCGGGAACTCTTGCTTATCCGCAATATCGGAAAGTCTGCCGCATGCTAATAGAAATCGAGACATCGAATGATGTCCAAAAGTCTTAGTTGAGCAGCTGCAAGTCTTAAGTAGTAGGTTGCAGAGATGCCGGCTTAGTTCCGGGCGATTTTCACTATACTTTTCGCGGTCGCCAAAAACACTGTCGGTTCCAACTCTGACTACAGCATCGATAAAATGGGAGAAAAGAAGTGTGTGTGTGAGAGAAAATGAGAGTGAGAGAGATAGATAGAGAGAGTGAGAGATCTACAACAAAATTGCAGCCTACTTTGTATCACTCTCATAGACAAAGCGCTGTGGATGTAGTTCCGCAGTTTCCGTTGCTTTTATGTTTATATTTATATGCTACACTATAACAATATAACAGAATATTCTTAGGAAAAGTTGCATATAGCTTGGTGCACCAAACCGAACTTTGGAACATTAGATTTTATATAATGAATGACTAATCAATATGATTGGAAGGCCGTAGATTCGGTTGTACATGTACATTGATATATTAAATATATATATCCCTCTTTAGCTCCATTTCTACTTCTATAACATTATACTTACATTACTTCAAATAATCTGCAAGCGGTTCGACATTGTTAAAGCGACCCTGAATTCTCGTCACAATGCGTAAAATGTTGCCAAATTAGTTTTCCATTGTTATCATACATGAAAAACACTACTGTTCATGAGTCAGAATTGAACAACTGGTGTCCGACAGCTGTTAATTCCACGAGTTTTTCTATTAACAATGAGATAATGCATTCACAGAATCTTCTGGAAAATGCATTATCCTAACATGAGAAACCGAACTCCGAAGCCATTGTTTAACGATTTCTTCGCAAAGGATTTTGCATTAGATTTCCATTGATCATTCTCAGAATATTTTAGTTTCGTGATAATAATGCTTTTCGATAGAGCAATGAAGTTGAAACTTTTCCAAGAAAGCAAACAAGAATCTTTCCAAAAACATGGCGACAGCCACGAGATATCTGAGAGCATTTGACATTGCTAAACAACGTACTCACAAATTTCTTCAACAATGGTGTTAGTCAACAAGAAATGAAATAAACGAGACCGTCACAGCGAGATCAACATTAAGTGGAGATATCATTTTCAATAAGAAATGTGAAAAGATTCTCAACATGTTGAATATCAAGGAAAGACATATGATGATTTCTATGTTAGTAGCTTGCAAGACAGATGGAGACGGGTCCGCGGTCACAAATCAATTTACAACAAATGAAGTGAGATAATGTATAGATCAAGCTGCCATGAAAAGGTTGCGCGGTTGGCCCCAACTATATTTGAGTGCCATATGACTTTGTACTTATTTATGAAGCAATTTTCCTTACGTCGAATACATTGCCAAAAGACACAATTCGTTGATTCTGCATTTTGCTAAATAAGACCGTATTCCAATATCATTTTAATGGCTGTATTGTCCACGGGACAAAAGTAACAGCTTTTAGTATAATATTTTAAAACAGCTTATAAACCCAGGCGGTTAATCTTCACCACCTTCTCTTCACTAGGATTATTTTTCTTCTTTGGTTCAAGGCCGTTATATAGTGTCATGACGCGCAATCAAACATTAAAAGATAAATAGATTTCATAGAACTATAAGAATGAGTTGCTTTATATTGAACGATGGACAGTTGAGCCAAATGTGTATACACAAACTGATTTTTTTCAACTCTTCAGTGTTTTATAAGTGATGAAAAATCCATCCTGATATTCACAAAACATTGTTGTAACGCACTATTAAAATTCAAGCAAATGTTTTGTGTTTTGGTAATGCAGGATGAATATCATGCGTTTGGTATGTTATAGGTTTAATTTTTGGTACAATTGAGATATAAAATAACATAACATATATTCATCTACTATCTATTTGTTTGCATCAATGATGCCATCTTCCAATTGAACTCCTGTGATTGTCTCTTTGAAATTTGTGGATCCAACGAATTGTCCATTCAATAATTTTCCTTGTAGACCAACTTTCTTCACTACTATTCAATAATTACCCCATTCTCTTAGGCCTCAGTGGCTTCTCATAGCGACAGTGGCTTCTAGGGCATACGTACGCGTAAGGCCTCAGCCACACTGAAAGCAAAGCAAACACGAGCGTCCCGAGCAAACGCGAGCAAACGTATCTCCGCAAGCTATCAATCGCTCTGGTTTGCTTTGCTCGCAGTGTGGCAGTCTACAAGTGCTGCAATGATGACTTTATATTTGCTGCAAAACACTTTGCTCGGAAACGCTTGGAAAAGCTCGCAGTGTGGCTGAGGCCTCCGGTTGCTTGCCTTTAGAACCCTTCTATATATTTCTTCTATTCTTCTTGATAGAAAATGTTTATTTTGCTGCCGTTCATCATAAGGAATGTTTCCTCATTCCCTGTATCTACTGAGTGGAAGATAGAAACAACCATTCAACCGCGCTCGCTTTGGTATAAGGCATTTGATTTTGTGTGACAGCTCTGGATGCGAGTTGTGTTTTGTTGTATATTATGGGACTGGTGCCGACTGGGTATGTCCTGAAAGAAATACTGAACATTCCGAAAGCGAAGCTAATGTAGTACATCTTCTCGCCAAAGCTGAATTATTGGACAAAGGTTATATGGCAGATAATTGGCTCGCATGTGTTCTTTTGTCTATATATTTATGGAGTCGCAAAACAGGTAGGCTATGCGAGGAGCAGTTCGGCCGTGTCGTGAAGTACCGAACATTCTCAAAAAGAAGCGCTTACAAAAAAATGGAATCATTCTTTGTACGAAAAGGTCCCGTTCTTGTAGCAAAACTTGTTGATAAGAAGGATGTTTATGTTTTGTCAACTATTGATAAAGCAGGAGATGTTGAGAAAGAAAGAGTTCTTTCAGGTAATCAGCAAATTCGGTACAAAAAGTCAACCGCAGTTGAAATGCATAATCAAACAATGGGCGGAATAGATAAGACAGACCAATTGCTTGCATCATCTACCTTCGTCCGAAAGTCATTTGTATGGTTCAAAAAGTTTGGAATCAGTATGATGGAGCTCTTAGTACTAGACGCCTTCGTGAGATTTCGTTATGAAAAAATAGAAACATGAGTCTATTGGAATTCAGGAAGCAGGTCAGAACACACCCCACCGGTATTGAATCGTGCCCAGCCAAGGGTATACTAAAGGGATGCGAAATGAACCACCATCAGGCAGCATTGCAAACAAAATACATGCACCCTCTTATATTTCTCAAGATAAGAAAACACGAAGGAAATGTATGCAATGCTCCAAGTATAACGTTAGGAAGGATATACTTACTACGAGTGCAAGGATTGTGACGGAACATCTCCCTGTGTTTGGCCCTGTTGGGGTGAGTGGCGTGAGTGAACTTGAATTTATAGCTTGTGGACATCTTTTACATGTTTGTATGTGGATGAAACATATCCACATTGTGGGATTTTGCGATTTCAAAGAGTTGCACAATATAATGAAGAAAATCAAAAATTCGATATTTTTAACGTTCCTGGCATGGCAGTTGGAAACATATTGTACCGTAGCTAAGGGTTTAAGAAACAAAGCAGCCGTCAGCAAATGGAAATGTTATTGACATTGCAAGTACCATATTTCACACATCAGAAACAGCCACCAATAAAAAAGAAGCAACGGAAAATGTTGAGAAAAGAGAAAACTTTTGGTTCATAGTTCCGACAATAAATCAATGAATGAAGTCAAGCCTGTATTTTAACATCAGTTCAGTGTAAAGCCATTCTCATCTTTTTTCAATTCGTGTTACAGACCAAAGTAATACGTGCAAAAGAATATGTAATGTCTACAATGATTGAAAGCAATATTGCAGTAATGGCACACTTCGTACACAAAAATTCGTTCATGGGCTTTTCACAAAATTAGCCAAGAGCGATGGCTCAAAATCCTAGCAATGATTATTAATGATCAGGAGGTGACATGATCCAAATCAAAATAAAGCGTATCTTTTACACATCCACAGATGTCTGATTTTGAACTAATGAGTGACTTTTATACCAATTTCGGGTTGTTCACAGGTCTCTGTGGTTTGTCATAATGACACATTTTCTGCAGACTATCTTGCAGTCATCGAAAAAAGATTATATCTGATGCACATGAAGGTCGTGACAAAGTGACATTAACACTGCTGTGATGTAATATATCTCAAAAGAATTTTATGCATTTATTACACCTCCTTTCACCACAACATGAGGCGCGTCAAGATACTGTAGTGCCACTGATTAACTACGATAAGAATTGCTAAAACAGTACTTATAAATTCAATGACTCAATCTGATGATATTCATATACACTTTAACAATGAAATTCAAGTGTTTTACCTCATACTGTATAACTAAGAAAAGGGCGTGACATACTGATACATTATTTTCACGTCATCATTCTGGTCCGCACACGCTGCATTCCAGACAGCCTTTTTCAATATTTTATATGACTTCTTCATGATAGGCATGACACCGATGAAACAAATGACTAAGACAATAGAGTTAAGTAAATACATGCACATGTAAAAATATTAAATATTGAGCTTCATCCTCAGTTGAAAAATGGGAGCATACTTGAATAGCTATTGTTTCATCAAATATCAGGAATCATCAGCAGGCCTAGCTCAGATCTCTTAGCATCGACAGAGCTCCCTATTTAAGCACGCAGCCACACCCGGAGTGAATTACAGATGCACAATTTGCATATTAGATTGAGTAAAACTGCAGCTTAATATTTGATTATTCTAATTAGTGTTTTCCATTGCGTTTGCAAAATGTGGCATTTTTTAATTACAGGTGCACATGTCAGCAGTGTGCTAAAATTTGAATTTAATAAATAGCCGCAACAGTCAACTCAATATGAGAATTGCGCAATTCAGTGGAGTTAGGTAGTTAATACGGAAGAGGTGAATTCAGAGATTATCGTTCCAAGTTCTTAATTGCCCATGCTTTATTGTTGTATTTAATCACAACCATAATTCTTATAAGGATAAATTAAGGTTGTCACTGACCGATGAATTGTCTAGACATTGTGATGATGGCTTGTATGACAGATTAATAAATGAACTATAATTTGAAACCAAATCCATCCGATAACTGATCACATTTGATTAATTACATTACTGAAAGAAGATATTACGTGATAATTCAGTTGCCGAGTAATTTCCCCGTTCCATAGGACAAAACTCTTTACAGGAGAGGCTGATGCTGTCCCTGTACAAGACTTGTTAGCAAGCCGGAAAATCAACGGGCCTGGGTGAGGCAAGGGCACCGTACTTTTCAACATGGACGGAAATCTAATCACTTACTTCCCCCCATTCGCCTCAGAAGTAGGGGGCATGTTGCCCCCTCGGATTATCTCAGGCCGGAACGAATTATTATTAGAAGATCTCCTTTCATGACCTCTCATTTTCATAACTTCATGCCCTTCTTGCCTTCTTTGAGTGGTAGCTGCTAGCTTGTTTGCTCAATATTTTATCCACAGCTGCTACATAAAAAAATTTTCAACCTCTTGCCTTCGACATTTTGTACTTTCACTTCTTAGACTAGAATAATGAGTTTTCAGTTAATTTTCAACTTCTGCATTTCTCCCGTTGAAGAAATATGGTTGAGCAATTATAGTCCGGTAGCCAGAACGAGTTTCTGCAGGGAACGAGACCGGAAATGAGACTTCCACGGAATTATGTGGTATGCCTACTACGAATCTGGGCGTCTGCCGAGTTCTAGCTAGTTCTTCTTGTCAGACGCGATCAAAGAAAAGCACATGTCAATCCAATGGGACGCAGAATGCAGTTTTTGGTTAAAAAGAAATTTTCAATGTTTTCTCTTATCAATTGAAAAGTAATACGTCCAGAGCCATAACTTTTGACATGTATTGTCTTCACGTCATTTCTTATCATGTTCATGCAGCCCTGGCTATGAAGCTACATACATTCAGATTTAGCAAGCCTCCTAATGGCGGAAAACACCAAAACGTTGTCCCACTTTATCCACACTGAACTACATTCTGGCATATACCGCTGATCAGAAACATCATAATACTACATGCACATGATAGGAAATGACCTGAAGACATTCCACGTCAAAAATTGTGGCTCTATACTTAATACTCTCCAGTTGATAGGAGAAAACATAGAAATCTCATTTTTGTCAAAAACGTCAAACTGCGCCCCCTTGGATTAAAATGTGTATTTCTTTGATCGTGTCTGATAATAAGAGGAACTAGCTAGAACTCGGAAGACGCGCAGATTCGCAGTAGGCATACGATGCACATAATTCTGTGAAAGTCTCATTTTCGGCCTGGTTCCCTGCAGAAACTCGTTCTGGCTGCCGGACTATTATTAGTCCGGGGGCTGAGGGAGGTTGAGTGTGCAAAAATATTTCCCCGCATTTTGACTCTTGATTCTTGTAAAGGACCCCTAGGATGATAAAAAAAACTTGGGTAGACATTCCAGATCGAGGACCTTAATCCCTAAAATCAAAATGGCGTCCAAGATGGCCGCCACGGCATTGCTGTCATAATAACAGAGCATAGAAGTCACAAAGCATAGTGATAATCGAGTCTAATCCTAGGTTTTCAGGGTCGAGGAATCTATTGAGACTATTTACAAGTCAATTCAACCATCTCATGGTCAAATAAATGCAAAATGGCCGCCTATTTCTGACTGCTAAATTGTAAGGAACCGGCTTAGTGATTTGTTTTTTAGGACCATTGTCTCGGAGTATATCCTAGATGTAATTGCTATCTGTAAATGTAAAATAATGCAAAATGTATTTGTTCATTTATTCAAATATCTACATACATTGATAACTATGCCTATTCAACCAAGTAGTATGACTTAATTATACGCCTCATTTAACAAGACTTAGCATTATGTATAGTCTTATTTACTCCTTTAGTGTATTACTTTGCCACACCCAAAGGATTTTCATTTCAGCATGCCAAACTGGCCATCTTCTATTCAGAAGTAGATTCCAGGGAATGGCCTCCCTGACTGGAGCCCAGAACCTATGCTCAAATTTGATATGCATCACATTAATATTTGACTATCTTGTAAACAATCTCTTTAGGTCTCTTTTGCTATCTTTCTCAACCATGCTTCTTTTTGCTTTCAGGATCCACACTGTCCGAATGACAGAAATGGAAGGAATTCCTCTAAAGAGAAGTCAATCAGGGTTGCCACATGTCGATGTTAAAAAGTGCATCATTTGTCAGACAAATACAACAGAAGCAACTAGCAGCACAGCAGAATCAAGACTGAAAATTCTCGAATCGTCTAGAATAAGCAATGACGTCGTTGCAAGAAGATTGGAACAAGTAAATCAAGATGACTTTGTATATCATGTTACTAACAAATGCTACAAGTCGTATACTATTAAGAAGACCCTAGATCGAATGAAAGAAAAAATGAAGAAATCTGAAGAAGAGATAGAAAAATCAGAATCTGACACAGAAATCAAAGAAGAGATCACATGCAACCGCACAACGCGAGCAAAATAATGGCACGAAATCGTCCATCTGAATGATTTCTACCAAGCAAAATAATATGTACGGTTTGTGGAAAAGAGAAATTGAAAAGAAGTTCACATAAATTCAGAGTTTTCGAAGATGTACGCGCTGAGAAACTGCTAAAAGCTGTGGTATTTTTTCAGGATGATGTCTACTATCGAATGAGTGATTTATAGGACATTCACTCGATATTTGGGTCTGACATATATTGTAACAAAAACTGCATCCGAAATCATGGCTTGTAAATAGTCTCAATAGATTGCTCGACCCTGATAACCTGAGAATAGACTCCATTATCACTATGCTATGGCACTTCTGTAGCCAAAAGCATAAAATTATCATAAAAAAAGAATATTTCTTGGATTTTGGTGGCCTCATGGAGCGGCCATTTTGCATTTATTTGACCATGAGATGGTTGAATTGACTTGTAAATAGTCTCAATAGATTCCTCGACCATGAAAACCTGAGAATAGACTCCGTTATCACGATGCCATGGTGCGTTTGTAACCAAAAGCATAAAATTATCATAAAAAATGAATATTTCTTGGACTTTGGTGGCCATATTGGGGGCCATTTTGCATTTAATTGACCATGAGATGGTTGAATTGGCTTGCACATAGTCTCAATAGATTCCTTGACCCTGATAACCTAGGATTAGACTCGATTATCACTATGCTTTGTGACTTCTATGCTCTGTTATTATGACAGCAATGCCGTGGCGGCCATCTTGGACGCCATTTTGATTTTAGGGATTAAGGTCCTCGATCTGGAATGTCTACCCAAGTTTTTTTTATCATCCTAGGGGTCCTTTACAAGAATCAAGAGTCAAAATGCGGGGACATATTTTTGCACACTCAACCTCCCTCAGCCCCCGGACTATATGCAAATAAACTATTAGATACTTTCCAACTCGTTGTATGATGACTAATATTGAGCAACGTCTATACACACTACCTATAAATACATTTGGATGGTCGTTTTGTTCGACACGCTTATTTGTTCGACTCGCTTTAAGTTACACTCATATACTTTGCATTTCTTAGAATGAACTTCAGTACAGTTCCTATGGGTTTTGCAGTTCCCCTTTCTGCCAATAAATTGCGCATTTTCAATACAAATAAGCAGAGGTTTATCCTTTGATGCTTTTCTTTCTTGAAACTCCATTTTATCAAATTAAAGAGAAACCTAATGAAAACCGCAAATTATATTATCAAAAACATTCCATTCAAATTTTGATTTGAGCACCTACAGTATTGGCCATGGCATTAGAAATTTTCTGCAGAATACGATTTGGTAGAGATATAAGGTCATTAACATCTAAATGTAACTCTGATGGTGTCTGAATCTGTTGGCTTTCTATGACGCTCTTTATTCAAATTCATGTGCTGATTCATTAGAAAAGAAATGTCAGCTTTCTATGGTAATTTATAGATTTTTCTTTCATGCAACCTGCAGTGTTAAGTAGGTGAAGCGTCACAAATTCTGATGCATCGACGAATTCTCATTGACATGGGTAGGAAAGCAGACATCAGCGCAACTTTAAAAGCTCAAGTTCTTATTTTACACGAAGAAGGTTATCGACAAAATGCAATCGCCGATCGATTGTTATTGTCTTGCTCTACAGTGAACATAGAAATAAACTGTTTATCTGAAGTTCGCTAGAATGGAAATTGACTCAAGGTCGCGGCACATCCGAGGGAACTAAGTTGGGGCATGAAGAACCAATTAAAAGCTTCGATTTACTCATGTGACTGATTCTAATCCAATGATACAGACGTTGGCAGGTGCATCTAAGTGAAAATGCGTGCGATTTATGTGCCGTTATTGTGAATTGCATGGAGCTTCATTTCCATTCTAGAGATTTTATTGTTGTGAATTTCTATGACAGTGAATCGCATTATCCACGGAGTGATTTCTAAAGAGCGCAAAGGGCTGAATAGAAAAACTACCCGACGAGATGATGCTCTTTTGAAGCGATTGGTGAATAGTCAACCTTTCATTACATCTTCTAAAGTCAAAGCTGTGCTTCCTTCGTTTTCCAACGTGTCGGCACGCACCATCAGAAGAAGATTACAGGTTGATCTCAAGCTACCGTCTCGCATCGCGTCGAAAAAGCACTTGATGCCGAAGGCAGCTGTGAAACGCCGTATTGAATTTTGTCGAAAATATTCTCATTGGACATCGGAAGACTGGGCAAAAGTGCTATTTTCCGATGAGAGTACTTTTAGACAATTCAATAATGTGCGGGGCATTGTCCGTCGACCTCCTGCATCAAATCCCTACGATCCGCGATTTGTAACAACGACCGTAAAGCATTGCCCACAAATTATGGTTTGGGGATGTTTCTCCTACGGTGGCCGCGGTGATCTCTATTTTGTCCCAAAAGGTCAAATGATGAATTCTCAACGATACCAGAATGTTCTGTGTGACAAGTGACTGAGTGGCTGAACACCAATCAGATCGAAGGGCTTGATTGGCCGAGTTACTCACCCGACTTGAATCCGATTGAAAATTTGTGGGTGATTATGAAGGAAAAAAATATCAAAGATTGAAATCACATCCCTCAGTCATCTTGAGGAAGTGATAAAGTCTGTTTGGTGCCGTGACATCAGTGCCCAACTGTGCAAAAAACTTGTATTTTCAATGCCATACCGTATCAAAAAAGTTTTGAAAAACAAAGGACACGATAGGAAGTATTGATTTTCCTGTATTGATTCTCCTTGATTTTCGTGTTACACATTGTTTTCTGATACTTTGTAATCAAATAATCGATGATACATGTGCATATTTTAGTTTAATGATGATTTCCATCCTTTTTTACAAGATAATTAAATATTTCCAATGCCATGGCCAATACTGTATTATCATTATGCTTCTCAAGGTTTGGGATTTCTATGATTTATGCCATAAATGATTCTTGTCGTAGACAAGTAATAAACTGGTATCCGATGATCAATTTTTCTAACAAATGAACTCATTAAGGAAATGGATCATAGAACTCCACGTATGAGTTAATGAACGCTTTTTTAAAGATATGCGCATCGTGTCGAGTAAATAAGCGTGTTGAACAAAAAGACTAGAATCAAATGCATGTATTCATACTTCAATAACTCAGTGAATCACACCATGAACACCTCAGTGAATCACTTCTCTAATACACACTGATGCTGTTCTGAAAATAAAGTGAAATAATTGGCATAAACCAGCAAATCTTATTAAAATGATTGACAGAAATCCATTTTCCAGCGTTTACGAATTCATTACAGGAATTAGAGAAGAACTCTACAATTTTCAACAATTTATAAAAAATGATGGTTTGAATTTCAAAATGTCATTTTAAGCAACAAGATCAACTTGGAATGCAAAGTTGATAGCATCATCGGACAGAGCACATACCAAATACGTTGTTCTATTGTTGTTCTCGTGAAATTATGTCAGTTATTTGAGAAGATACTATGAAATTTGAAAAAATGAGCTTAAAAATTTCAAAATGCTGTTTATGTTAACAAGATCAACTTGGAATACAGATGCCACGTCAATATACACGGAATACAAGTGGAATACGATGCCACCATCGGAGAGAGCATGCGCGAAATAAATATTCCATATTGCATAATGATTATAAAATATCTGAGGGAGGTGGCACAATGTTCCCGATCAGAAAAAGCCTGAGACAAATAAGGTTATGATCTGAAAAAACGGTGTGATTGTGAGGAAATACATTGATGCAAATCACGTGGTGTTGAGGCTCATTGAAGTGCACCTATACAGTTGAATTGTTTCACATAAATGCAAGAATCCAGGCTTGCAAGTCGGTGGTCCTGTCCGTCATAAGCCCATTCAGTGAAAGTCCAGTATGGGCCTGAATAATCGAGAATATTCAGACTCCATCCATCGTGCTGGACCCGTTCTTGAAACATTTGCTATGGGTAGACTCGAAAAATATGAACAGCTTTATTTCCCTCTATCTTCCCCTTGCTACGTCACTCGGGTAATGTGAACACTGGATCAGTATAACATCTACAACAGAATACATTTTACTATTCGATTTTAAACCAGGTTGAATTTCAATAAATAAAGTCTTAAAAAAATAAAAATTAAGCCTTTCCATTCAGTGCCTTATTGATAAATTCAGCAAAGTATCTCCTTCAGATGTCACTGTAATTCAAAAGTTTGAGTGAGGATTCAAATGATATTTTTGACGCCATATCCAAGAATGAGTTGAGTTTCATTTCATGGAGTGTAAAAAATGCACAGCTGTCGCTAGTTTGGTCATGAAAGTAGTTAGATGTTAACTTCGTTCATATTAGCCGAGTGTTCATATCACCCTAGTTTACCCTATATAGGATTTACCGTATTACATTCATGATGCGCTCTCTTGGTACGCTTTTTGTTGATTTTTCTCAATAATTTCATATCATTTTCTCAATACTTTTTTCAAATAATTGAATCTGGAAGACTTGATGAATTTGAGTTGGACTTTTGTCATAAGCCAAGAATCGTCTTCAATATATAATTTTTAGAAGTCTCGATAACTGATCAAGAGAAAAATGTAGCATGACTGTGTTCAAAATTGTGATTTTGCATTTTTGCTATTTGGCCTTTTTCAAATAAACACACGCGGCACAGAATTTACTTCTGCGATGCAAGCCAATGATGACTTTGATGACATACGACCAGCTTCATAAGTGTCACTTGCTGATGCTTAGATTTGGCCGATTCGGCAGTAATTGGATATTCATGCAATTAGCTCATAGAAGTTAACGCACGGCACAATTAATGCGTTTTTTCTGATTGAGATCAGGTTTCTGATATCAATTGAACAACTGCATTGCCAATTGGTTAAAATGAACAGCTTCAAGCAATTCCAAGACAAGGTTTTTACACACCTTGTTATCAGATATAATTTTGTAACTGCTTGTTTTTACAATGTGTTATAATCAAGATTTTCCAGAAAATATGGTGCTCTGAAACTATTTACGATATTTTGAAGTTTTGATGGGTATTTCCAAACTGTAGTTGTGATCTTAAAAGTTGATTGCTATAATTATCATGTTAGGTTCACTTTATCATATTTAATTAACATTTAAAATCAGTTTAAGGCAAATTAACTATTAATCTTATATCCTATCCATGCCTTGAGTTAGAGATGTAGATACGAAGGTTCAGAATGCCACTAAGAAATTGAGAAAACTGTCGGCATGTAGAAGTAGTATTGCATGGACATGTGGCATCACAGAATTAGATTCATCTGCGCGCGCTTCGGTTTCCTAGAAAGGAAGGGTTATATGTAACCTTAATATCGAAATGGCACATCACAGAAATAGACAACTTACTCCTTCTCGAATGGATAATTCGTGTATCGCTTGCTATTGGAAATGGAAAACAATAAGCTGTCAGCAGAGGACACCAGAGCCAGTGAGAGATGCGTGCGTGCTGTGATATCATTTCGCACACACCAAAAAAACACATCGTCTGGCTAACATTCGATTCAGTGCATGCACTATCCAGTATGCAATGGTGAGAAGACGATGGTGGAATCATCAGATGAACTTTTAATAATGATCGGAAGGGCCAACATTATGTAGAAAACTTGCGCGCAATGATCTGAATTATTCGAATCTGAATGAATTTTGGCTATCGAAGCACTTTGCTTGAACTCACATTAATCCGCAAGCGACGCACGACTTTTTTCCTATCTCTGTAAGGTATTGGGAATTCCATTTTGTCCACTTACTAAGTTCCTCGATGTGCCGCCGATTTCGAATTAATCACACTTCTAGCAAACCGAAGCAGATAAACAAAATATTCAATTCAATGTGCGGCATAAACTTACGGATAACAGATTCCCAATGTTACAAGCGCTCTGTTTTACATATCTAAACAACTTTGGAGTTGTCAATTCATTTGATATATTGTTTATTCTGAAAAGAAACGATGTAAAATACTGGAATGTAAAAGCAGATGAAACCAATTAAGCACCACCGAAAAATGGTAAAATATTATCGACGCCAAAATTTAAATAGCAGATGTAAATCCTATATTACATGTGTTCATGTTTCAGAATACTGTGAATTGGTAAAACGTATTGAAATGTATGAATAAAAGTGTTAATAGAAAGTAATTAAATGCGATGTGCTACTACATTTATTTTCCGACAGTTATAGTGTTGACTAGAACAATAAAGAGATCGTGAGAGAATCCAATTACTGGCGGTGTCTATATTTAGAAACTTGTCACATTGCACGGAATGACAACTAGTCAAGGAGAATATGGTTTTGACCTGGAAAAATTCGTGGTACCGGCACCCTGAAAATTGTCATGCGTTTAGTTTAGATTGCTCTTATCAACATATCAAACCTCACCGTAAATCCGTGAGTCGTGTTCTCTTTCAGTAGCAGACTCCGAAAGTCCGAAAGTAGGCATATTTCACGCGATTTTCCAAAGTCTATTTTGATGGCTTCTGATTCGGCATTGGTGAAAGAGTGACGCAGACGCAAATCAGCTGACGCTGTCAACCAAAGAGCGTGCAGTTTGCATTCAATTGAAACCTGAAATGTAAAATAATCATGATTGAACGATTTTTTGAGGTGTTTTTATGCCATATGCCTGCACCTGGCAATCTAATATCTGATAGATTGGAAATTGTTGTTCGTCGACATTGTTCGACGTTTTTTATGGTTGAAGCCTCGGGATATTCATCAAAATTAAAATATAAAAATATTCATCTAATTGAAAAATATCTAACAACGGTAACGTTTAGATAGTTCTCTTTCTCGAAGAGACATTGTCGAAAAAGAAATTGGGAACTATGAGGTTAAATCATGAAAGAAATATGATTTCAAGTCATTCACTTCCTAAGACACCCAGAGCATTGGATTTAAATGAAGTTGAGAGTTGATTGAGAATATAAACCGCTACTTGCCTGGATGTTGGCGGTCACAATTTTGACGAGTTATTTATTCATTAATCATAATCGCTATGACAACTGATGTGTGGTGGTGAGGGTTTGATCATAGAATAGGGAGATATATGTACAGTGTCGACCCAAAAACGTATCTGTATACAGTGAAAATTTTTATATCAAAATATTCAGTTTCTTGCGGAGATTACGTTCCCGTAGTCCAAAAAATTATTTGAGCAGTTTTAAAAAAGTGAAAATTTTGCCAATTTATATACTACCGAGATGACTCTTCTATGCAAGTAGTATGCAGCAAGTTGGATATCAAAAGGAATGAATATTTGCTAATAAGCATTCTAATTAAGCGGAAATTAAGCTCATTATCGAGGGAATTTCATGATCCGTTTTATAATGGAAGTATTCATGAAAAATTCGACATCTTATTGTGCTTTCTTGGCTGAAATTTCATATTTCTAATTCATGAAAGCAATAGCAAGTCATCGAGTTGCCAATTTAACAAATATTACCTCTCCAAGGCTGTCATGACAAGGACAATATGTAAAATAATATCATTTCCTTCTGCTTTGCTATCATGATCAGTCAATTCCGTTGTAATTTCTTCAAAACTGCATAAATGTGCATATCTCACATTTTGAAACAATTCCGACTGTATCTCCCTTGAGTTCATTTAATAAAATCGAAAGTGTATACACATTACGGATTTAGTAAATGCGGAGTTACCACTCTACCTAACATATTTACTCCATGGGTTTGATCCTGCCAATTGACACAGTCGCATAAGTGGCTCGTAGCTCCGTTGGTAGAGCACAGGTCTTGTTAAGCTTGGTCGTAGGTTCGAATCCGACCAGTCCCACATCTTTTGCATGGCAATTTGATCTATCGTTTATTTAATTTCATTGTTGTTAATCATTATAAACTTTACTGCTGTGTTTAGCTGAAGATGAAGCGACTGTTCTCCTACGACTCTGATACACATATAGTTCTGAGAAGTGCTGACCAATAATTTTCTTTATAAATGATTGATTGACGGTTGGCACATTGTCACAATTACCTCAGTTCTTCAAATAATCTTGAATATCCATCAGATATTAGATTGCCATTGTCGTTTCATTGCTGTTTTCACCCTGAAGCTGGATGGTGATCAGTCATTCGAAAATTCGGAGTACAACATAGATATCCGTCGAAGCGCAAGTTCTGATATATAGAAAGCAACTAAATCGGCAAAAAATTGAACATTAGATTGTGCTTGCTTCAAAAACCAGTCATGCTTTAAAAGTCCTATACGAATGAATATACCTGACTAGTGAACTTTAGATTTTGTGAGCTTCATGCTACTTAACATCACATAAATATAGTAGCAACGACTTAGGCTAATAACAAAATGCGGTGACTAATGTAATGCAATTCTTATATTGATGACAAGCATTCATTTTAGATGTTCATTTTAATGTGAGTAGACTGAACAACTTTAAGAGAGCACAATCGACATTTAGATTTACTGTTGCTCTGAGTAGGCCACATAACTTGAGATCATGTTTGATCTGGGGATGAACTCTCTAAGTCAGAGGTTCCCAATCTGTGGTACGCGTATCACTAGTGGTAGACGAGGGCTCATCAGATGGTACACAAGTTGTGTCCGAAGTAGGCTATATGCATCATGATGATAATTTTATCTATTCATGTCACAGACCAAATCTTTTAGAAAAAAGTGCTGGTCAGCTTGAGAAAATTAGATCGACAAAATTCTATGTAGTTTATCACTCTTCAGTCTCAAAAGACGAAGATTTGTCTTGTGCATAGATTTCATCTTGTCACATCAAACTTTGTATTGGATTGTTTAGATATCAATGCGACAGGCGATGTAATGACATCTATTGAGCGACCGACAAATCGAAATCGACAGAACAAAACCATGCATTTTAGATTATGCTTAAAGCTCAGCAAGCCAAAATCAAGTAGTTTGAAAATGCTTATGGCATAGAAATGTACATTCAACTGTGGCAAGCCAAAAATATTCACAAATAAGCTTAATATAGGCTACGTTTCTTAAAAAACTACACATCCTGCATTTGATCGGAGATATTTGACACAAAATCTTGAAATAGATTTCATGTAGATATCCACATGTGTTAGACTAAGTTGCCGATATGAAATTTATCATTTTCATTTGTTCAGAAGAAGCATTCTCAACTTATAGAATAACTGCTCTTTGTTTCATGTTTGATTTGTTCGCAAAAGTTTTTTGATAAAAAAGAATTACATCTTTCCTAACATAAAATAGTTTCTTTCTGACTAAGTGGAGCTCGGTGAACGTGTAAGATCTCAAGTGGTACTCAGGCATTGAAAGGCTGGGAACCATTGCTCTGAATCATCATTGCTTTCCCATATTTCCTTCGCAAGTTCAGTTGCATAACTGTTGCAACTCACTTGATGCTGATGGCAGAGGCATCAATATTTTATCAATCCAATAAGTGACATCGCATCTGGGCAGGGACATCCATGATTAATATGAGATATCTAAGGGACGCTCAACTCCCAGAGCATGTACTGGACTGGAGGCCAGTGAACATGGTAGACTTGATTAATGACGGTAGTTTGTGCACATCTGGATAAAATCATGGAACAAGTGGTAAACAATTCGCTTCATTATTGTAAAATACATCAGAATCCAGCTGAATTGATTGCTCTAGATACTAATTAATAGGCCCGGACCAGTCTTGCAGAGAGATTGTCGGAATGAAGCGATATAACATTAGTCCGGCAGTCAGAACGAGTTTCTGCAGGGAACGAGGCCGAAAGTGAGACTTTCACAGAATGATGTACAACCTATGCCTACTGCGAATTCGCGCGTCTGCCGAGTTCTATTGAGTTCCTCTTCTTGTCAGACAGGATCAAAGAAAAACACATGTAAATCCAATGGGACGCAGATTGCAGTTTTTGGCTAAAATATATTTTTGTATGTTTTCTCTGATTAAACGAAACGTACTAAGGCAAGAGTCATAATGTTTGACATGGAGTGTCTTCAGATCATTTCCTATGATGTGCATGTGCTTTTATCATGCATCTGATCGGCAATATATGTGAGAATGTGGTTGAATGTGGATAAAGTTGCTCAAAATGCTTGTGCTTGCTGACATTAAGAGGCTCGTCAAATTTAAATGTGTTTACCTATATAGACAGGGGTGCATGAACATGAAAGGAAATGACCGGAAGACATTCCATGCCAAAATTATGACTCTGGGCTTAGTACTTTTCGTTTAGTCAGAGAAAACATACAAAATTATATCTCTTATTTCCGGCCGTGAATTGCTCAACTTTCATTAAACGAATATTGATGTCTATTTTCATCAGAGTAATGCGCAAATGTTTTCATCTTCACCGACAAAATTTATGCGGATTTCGTAATCAACTTAAATCCATATCAGTGCTGTTCCTGAATTGCCCAATATGGTAGGACCTTAAAATCGTGGAAAGTCACCAATCACCACCGCCTGGTTTGCTTTTTATTCAATATGATCTTCGCATTTTATGAATCACTGACATCATAATTACATTTTACTTGTTCGTCGGAGTTATAATTATGATTTGAAGGGCTCACAGGTGATGCTCTATAATCACGAGATGTATAATAAGAGATAAAAATATATTGACATCGGTAACCAGTCATCGGTAACCAGGCTTTTCCACCAAAATCTTGATATCCGGAGGAATGGATATTCAAACGATTCTTGCTTAACTTTTTAGCATTTTCATTTGTTATACCAATCAAATTATTATCAATCGTTGACTTTTCAATTTGTTTTGTGTTCGCTTCTGATTGCATCATCAGTAGATTAATGCAATTTTAATCATGTCCTTTACTTGTATAACCATGAATAAGACATGGACATATTGCTGAAATGATTGTAGTGGCAAGCAAAATCATCACTGATCAGTTATCAAGGAGTCCATGACTCCTTTGAGCAAAGGAAAAAGGTTATCAAAAAGTTTCCAGAAAGAGTTCACAATTCTCCACTGCTGAACCGCTTTTCGCAAGCAAATCTTTTTGCAATAAGCCTGGTAATTGCACAAAAAATAAACATGTTATAACATCTTCAGAATCCACACCAATAGCCATTGATGCTACGTGCCATATGCGAACAATTTCAATCACTAGCAGTTGATATTGCAGCTGTTACCTATAGTTGCTTATTCATGTGGTAGTTCTATAATTCTCTTCTTGACTGGGTCTAGAATCTTCTTCAAAAGGTTCCCTGCATGAATGTGCGTATTAGAGTACATGTATTGGATAATATTTTACAACTTGTTCCATGATTTTATCCAGATGTGCACAAACTACCGTTATTAATCAAGTCTACCAAAGTCACTGGCCCCCAGTCCCTTAGATATCTTACATTAAAAAAGATATATTATTAAGATAGAGTCTCTACAAAATGAGTTAATTTCAAGTTTTGACTTAATTTTGGCGATTTTGCTCTTTTTGTAGAGGCTCTGAGACATCAAATGCTGAATCATGTGACTCACTTCAACTTTTATATCGAAATTGATATTCTGAACTCAATCATTTTTCAAATTTCATGGCATTCTGAAACATAGTTTTTTTTCTGCAAAAGAAAATGTACGAAAATTGCCAAGTGTTTCACAATCCATAGATACCGGTACTTCTTGAATTTTACCATTGGATTCCAATGGAAATCCTTTAACCGTACGTATAACCAAAAGCGACTGACTGTGACACTCAAGAATTTGATTTTTGTATACAGCGTTTCAAGATCTACAAATCCATGCTATTAACCCCTTTGTGCGCGAATTTAGGAAGAAAGTGTCAGTAGCTCCTTGACTATATTGGATTCATGCGCTCGTTCATTGCGCATTCGGTTGACTATTTGAAAACAAACATCTCTAGATTCATTACTATATCAAAGAAAGACTTTGCTGTCATAGCAAGCACCTACTGCCAATGTCAACTGCACAGCAAGCGTGAATGACGTTTGATCATGATTATTAGCATGCAGCCTACATTCTTGTCAGTATTGTAGCTATTCATTGATAAATTAGAAGAACACAGCTCACATTCCTTCAGGACAAAGCCGTTGTTAAGGCGATGCAAAATTCTCAGCGATAGAATGATGAATGAAAAACATGTCGGTGATCTAGTGGCTCATTTGTTAATGACATCACCGAGCGATAATGACGTGAAAGAATTTGAAAAATTCAAAGAATATAATGGGAATAAAGAACCTGGAGAGCCACTCTGGAAATGTTACGAGTACAGCTAAATTAAGGTGGAAATCTTCGTGGTGTCCAACCATGAAAAATTTAGCGCCACATACACTCAACAGAAACTAAACCACCTCTCTGCAATTCTCTTCTGCTAGAGAAGAAAATCTCGTCCGCGAAGCTTCATGAACAGAGATCAACCATCTCGCGATCGCTGGCTGTCAGAGACGCACACGGCGCATGTCAGATGAACTAATTAGACCCTTTGTTGGTCTTATTCGCATGTCGCAAAGGTCAGTTGATGTCTAATTAACAGATCTATAAATGAAATCAATCAACTTGATCAAGCTGGTCTTGGTCTTGACTCTTGAGTTGATCATGGTGCGTCACATGACTAAAGAAGAAAGGTTACGAGCAGTTGGGATGGCTGAAGCAGGGATCTCTTGTAAAACCATTGCCCGTTACTTTGGTCGAGCGACATGCGAATAGGACCAACAAAGAGTCTAATTAGTTCATCTGACATGCGCCGTATGCGTCTCTGACAGCCAGCGATCGCGAGATAGTTGATCTCTGTTCATGAAGCTTCACGGACGAGATTTTCTTCTCTAGCAGAAGAGAATTGCAGAGAGGTGGTTTAACTTCTGTTGAGTGTGTGTCTCAAAAGCAAGCAAACTTTACGTGAACCATAGGCTTGCGCTATAAAATGTCAATTGTCCGGTTTCCAGAACGAGCTTCTTCAGAATCGAGGCTGAAAATGAGACTTTCATAGAATGATGCACACCCTACGTTTATCACGAATCTGCGCCAGGTTCTACCTGTTTCCTCTTCTTGTCACACAAGGCATACGAATGAAAGTGACATCCTGGCAATATGCTGTGCTCTAATTTGCCTGTATGGATTATGCTGCTTATGCTTTTTCCGTGGCTTCGTGCAGGTCTGAAAAATGATCCGTGCAAAGATGTGCCTTACCTCATTGAGTCAAAGAGTATAAATATACCGGGAATCGACGAAAAAAGTGAAAGTGCTTACAAAGCAAATTTTTGTCAACGCGAATTTCAGCTTATATAACTTTATTATGCGACAACCCACAATTCTGGAGCCGTAGATATGATTTAAGTGAAACGAATTTTGAGACAGAATAGTACGAATCGCGTAGAGTAGGAAGTCGAACCGCACCTTAGCCGGCTATGAACACAGTTTATTGCTATCAGCCAATGTTCATTAGCGTCGGACTCACTGATTATCCCTTTTCCATCACCTTTATATATCAGTGTCATGAAAAAATCATTGACAAACGCAAGGCTTTTCTGAGAATGTATTACTGTCACTTCATCCCAATTTTTCCAAAAGACATTTTTTAAGATTTGATTGAAGATGTATCATCTGAATCAAACTAATTGACACAAGCAACAAAATGAAATCACCGGATGAACCAAGTTTTCTGCACCTTTTAAAATCTTCAATTATCAACCATGCCATTTATATTTGAAAATTGAAAATTATTTCTAATGATCTATCTTTCTGGAAGATAGAAAATGTCAAGCTCATGCTTAAAGACACTCATTTGTATTTTTCTTAGATTTGCAAGTGCTTGTTTTATTCATTTTCATTTTGTGTGGGAGTGAAAGGATATCTCTCCCATGTAAGCTGCCGGGAGGAAAAATCAACTCTTCAGTCCCACGGGATCAGAAAGTCAACTTTCCCGCCCGCAGTTAGCTTTTCCAATGCAAAGTCCTATAAAGGACAAATCATAGAAGTGTACAAACAAGTTATGATTAGCCAGAGACTACCAGGATATCGATATAATCCCTTGATTTGCTCATTCATAGATTTCGCGATATAACCATCAATTTTATAATGAACAATGGACATCTATAAATCACAAAATGAAAAGCTACGTTCTTTTGAGAAGAAATAAACGTTTCCTCCTTTAGCTATCTGTCCATCCCTCGCTGCGCTCGGGCTGTACAACATAGCTGCGGGAGGAAAAGTTGATATTTCTTCTCTCAAGAAAATAGCTATTTGCTTTTCAAGTCTAGCTGTTTACAATGTGCACAAAAAGATATCATTTCAGTTGCATGATGACGAAAGTAGGTCGAAATGAGAAATATGCTGCTGCTTGTCGGTTAGATCAACATTGAGTCCAGCTGTTAGGATCAAGATGTTAGAAAATTTTCCTCCCTCTATGCACAGGTAGCATCATCGAAAGTTTACTTGAATTGTATGCTCTAATGAGTCTCCGAGCAGATTTGCCAAAATTCTTGTCAAAATTCACAAATGAGTATGATTTGAATTCATTTTCTTGTCGTTTTAATAGTTGTGATTACGAAAAATCGTATTCTCAATGTTTGCGTTCACATATCGAAAGAAAATTGAATAAATCGGTAGAATTAGGTATTGGGCTCAGAAACTGAAATTGACTTTATTAGACGAAACATTTAATTATGATGGTGAAAACCATTTTTGCGACGAATAAGAAAACCGTTCACTTTGTAATTAGACGTCTTAACGTTCCTTGCTCTAAACTTATTATTATCTATATTTTCTGATATTGCGTCTGATTCGTTGTCAATCTTGTCTCTCGAAGATATCTGAATGATTTATCAGCATTCTGTTGTGAAGCTTGTCTCTCCCAATTTTATTTTCATTTTATTGTCTTAACGAGGTTCCAAACCAGATGATCACCCGCTACACTATGATTTAAGTTTCAGTAGGATGCAGGCAAGTCAATCCGATGATCAGATGTGATGTTCAGAAAATTTCATATCTGACAAAGTTTTCTCCGAATTTTCATTGCTTCTTAACAAAACAATGAGAAAACATTTGTCACTCTCTATCTATAAAATGTAGATAAACTTACTAACTATTACTTAGATTAATAATAAACTAAGATAATTATTTTTTGTAACAGTTTGTTGAATCGTCAGAAGGAATTCCTTGTGTACATGTGACATTAGCTTTCGGTGTATGAGTCTAGCTAATTCGTTGGGTTAATCTCAGAGAAGTCCTTGGCTTTCTGCTGTGATTTTGTATTGAAATTGAGTTCCCGATTTAAGCACCTCAACTGAATCATTGCGGAAAAGTTTGATTAACAACAGTTTGAAATTTATCCTATGCAACATTTTATCAATAGTCAAAGATCCACAAAATGTCCACGAATTTCTGTGGAATCTATAGACTCAGAAAATGGCTATTATGATGTGCCATATATTTTCCAATCTTGATTAAGAAATATGCGGAATATGGACTTGAAAGCGCAATTGAAAGGCATGCATGATTGCTGTCCAGCTACGCGCTTCAGCATTATCATTGCGGCCTTTCTTAAATCGGACCGCAATCATTAATTGTTGCCCTTAAAAATCCATGTTAATGTTATATTGACTGATATAACAGCACTAAGATGGCCTATGTATTATTTTTGTGCATTGACATGAAAACGTCATGTCACTTCCTTGGCATAGCGATCTAGGGCTCCGTGTTCTGTTCCACCCACAGAATTAGACAGGTCGTCTCTTCTTCCGTTTGACTAGAAGGGAAGCATTGGAACATGTAACGTTATTGAAATGGCACAATCTTCTGACTAAATACCATAGCAATTGAACAATGAGCAGCCAGTTCTACATTAAACACGCCAAATTGTGCAAAGTTTCAATGACTGTTATCAACCGGATCACACAGCAAAGGGACGCAGACGATGTCAAGTTCTAAAGAGAAGTTTGTGAACGCTTTTCATGCGCCTGCTAACTTTCTTTAAAATGATCGGAGGGCCCAACATTATCGAGAAAACTTTTGCGCAATGATCTGAATTCTTCGAATCTGAAGAAATCGTGGCGATCGGAGCATTTTGAAGGAATTCAGAGCAATCCGCAAGCGACGCACGACTATTTTTCCTATTCTGTAAGGTATTAAAAATTTATTTTTGCCCACCTATTAAGTTCCTGCATGTGCCACCTGCTTGAATCAGTTTGCACTTCTAGCAATGTGATACGATTAAACAATCTAATTCTGTGGTTCCACCACACTCATTTGACATCTCTGATGCACTTTCGGTCATAGGATTCCAATTTCAGTGTCTTCAATGAATTCAAGTGCTGCAAAGGAATTTTCTAATCTGAAAGATATTTACAGCTGTTTGGCATGAAAATCTATCATGGTGGTGACGGTGACATTCAGTAGATTATATTGAAGAGGTGATGATCTTTGTTTGATGGTTGTGATCAAATGAAATATCAAATACAATCTCACCTAAACAAGGACAATTATTGGCTAAAAATGAAGGATAGGAAGAAGAATTATTTCCTGTTCTAAATGAGATTTGATACATACAGACCTTGCTTGCCGATTGCTGTTTGTGTCGCAAACAACTCTATTAGATGACTTGATAAATCTATTTCTGTCTTCCCATGCCATGTTCATGCTGCGAATGCTTTGTTCATGTTTCAAAAATCCTTGCTTTTATGTAGCCTGAGAAATAAGTACACATAATTATCAACTTAAGTGCATCAGATTACGAACAACAGTTTCTGTTTGATAGCATCAATAGCTTGAAGTTCAGCTTAAAATATATTGTTCTTACATTTATATGTTGAGAGAATATCAAAAACGAAAATGCAGCACGCCTAAACTCAGTCTCACATTCGATTGTTACAAACACTAAGGAACACAGCTCAATCAATAGGTCTGCAAAAGAAAGAAAAGCAATCTGAAGTTTCGGGGCTGCTGTTAAAGATATGGACTTGTCACTGCTTGTCTTCAGGTTTCAATGTGATAAAGTACGCATAATCATGCACATCCTGCTTTGATTGTGAGCCATTTTGTTCTGAAAATCGGCAGGTCACTTATGATTTTCATTTTAGATTCGCTCCATCCCCGTGATAGAATTTATGCATTTAATGTAATGATATTTTAATTAGCTTTCATTCCAGTCCCAAATAAATTACAGATGATTTCAATTTAAGACAATTAAGTGACAGGAGTACAAAATGAACAATTCGGTCTTGCATGCAGGTGCATCTAGAGCTGGAACGATTAGCCAATATTCAAAAATGTTGATTATTATTGAGATTATGATTAAAGAGTTCAAATATTTGATTAAAGTGTTGAAGAATGTGACTTTGATTGTGATTATGATTGAGGTGGCCATAGACTTGATTATGATTATGATTGATTAAGGTGTTTGAAATTGGGAATGTGATTAATGTGTGTCAGACGCTGTATCATGAAGGCTGGGTAGATTGAAGATGATGCTGATTACGGCTTTCAGATGCTTTGTCGGGTCAGTAATAATCATAGTGCGTTTCAAGTAATGATTTGAATCGTGATAAAAATGTTTAATATATGCAATGATAGCAGTTTTTATCTAAACTTATCTCCTTGTTCAATCAAAGAGCTCGCTGAATTAGTATTACTGTAATTATTCGATTTTGTTCAGTATCATCACAGCGTACAAATTGACAAAAACATTGATCTCATGTAGGGAAGATATTCTATGACGAGGCGTGAACGCATGTTCATGAATGTGCTCTCTGCGACATCGTGTACTTTCAGTCCTTACGTAGTTTAGCTGTCACTCGGACATCGGTGGCCGTGTTCTGATCTCAACTGATGTTCGGATCACTAAAATCAAATTTAATCAAATTTTCTGATTAATTAACGTGATTATGATTATGATTATGACTAGCCTCAAAAAGTTAATTGATTATGATTATGATTTTGATTGATTAAATGATTGATTAATCAAGCTCTAAGTATAATCACACATCATAATCAATGCGTAATCCTCATACTTGTTCATATTGTTTTTCTAAGAATGAAGCTTTTATACAATGGGTGTTACAGGACCACATGAATATTATGGATAATTCGGTAATGGTATTCAGAGATCCGACTTTTCGCTTTGTTTAAGGAAGTGAGACTAAAATGAACAACAGCTGTTTGTTGATGGCAATTTTAGCTGCTCGGTCGGGCACCGATCTACTATGTCAATTTTGCAAGAGCCTGACAAGAGTCAAATTGGTGAAGGTATGATAGTTGAAAATTCTTGTCGTAAAGCAATACATTAAGTGCTATTTCATCAAAATACTTCTGTATGTAAAGAGACATTATTAGCACCGTGGATTGTTGCAAGCATAGAGATCAGATATCTATGCTATTGCCTTCTCTTGTCTAGAGAGGACAATAGATAGCTAGCATGGCATCAGGTCTGGACTCTGACAGCGGGTCTAGCTCAGGACTTCTCTGTGGTTATTTTGAGATAAAGTTTGATTTAAATGTCGTATAACCTACATTTTTCACGCAAAGTAAGATCCAGCTAAGAGATATCACCTTTTGAATATGAATGAAATTGGCCCGTTAACAAAGCCTGTAAGTGACATGAAAGAAAATAATTTAAATTGATCTCGTGACCGGAGACTTATGATTCATGCTTCCATTTTTTGCATGATTGATCTTCATAATCCATTACAAACGATCCTAAGCAGAGTGATATTCCAGCTTGCCCCTGAACAATTCTACAGGCGATTTTGTGATTTTATCTTTAATGGTCGGCCATGTCATTGATCTTCATCAATTGATAATCTTTTCGAATGAATTATCTTTCAGGTTCATGGAAGACGCTGAGGCTCATATTCTAAAAAAACCAGTTGCTTGCCAGTTTATCAAGAATGCTCTACTCTGTTCGTTGAGCCTTTCATGACTTATCTTCCACATAACACAGCAGGATATCATTTCAGCTACAATTCATTGATCGTTCACATAATTGAGAGATGCTGCTGCATATTGTTTGATGCGCATACGTCCGATGCAAGTAAATATTAAATACTTAAAGTTCCCTTCTGATGAGTCCGCAGGTATATTTGCAAACTATGCAACATTGAATGACACATTCACAAACATAGAAATAAACTGTTTATCTGAAGTTCGCTAGAATGGAAATTGACTCAAGGTCGCGGCACATCCGAGGGTACTAAGTTGGGGCATGAAGAACCAATTAAAAGCTTCGATTTACTCATGTGACTGATTCTAATCCAATGATACAGACGTTGGCAGGTGCATCTAAGTGAAAATGCGTGCGATTTATGTGCCGTTATTGTGCATTGCATGAAGCTTAATTTCCATTCTAGAGGTTTTATTGTTGTCAATTTCTATGTTCACAAATGATTCTGCTTTGTGAATTAATATTGCTCCGTTATGAATGCATATTGGAGATATTACATGTCCGCTCTAGACTACATAGATATCTAATAATCCGACCTCTGTGGTTACAAGATACACTGATGAGGTATTGGTACGGTACTTTGTCATTGTCAGGCACTGGAAATCGCCATCGTTCCAATATAGTGTTGTTGTTTCAATGTAGATCCGTTCCAATCTTCTGCTGTTATAATTGTGTGAAAAAAACAATCGCTTCCTTTGTTTGACGTAAATCTATTTAAATTTTTTTTTCAAAAAATCACTCGACGCGTTTCGTCAATCCGACAGTCTCAAGGGCTTAGTATGTGACCCAAGTGTTAAAAGGTAGGTTTATATACAACAAATCAGTAGTCCAGTCAGGGCAACTCATCATGTCAGCTCATGACGTCTGTTCAATAGCGGCATTTTCAACGTATAATGTTACGTGATTCAGTCATCCTAGTATAGTAATCGCCGAGTTTTGCTTGTCCAAAATCATCAATAGTCATCAGTTCATCGCAATGGTCTAACAAGTTATGTTCAGTTAATGCACTTTTTGTATCTCGATTCTTTAAACTACGTTAAATTCTTAAAGTACTTCTGCTGTTATGCAGAGGTGGACAATCCACATCTGCGCAGAAAGTTAAGTTTTGTTCATCTTTGCTATTATGCATTGTCGGCTCTTTATGGTAAGACACTTTGCCGGCTGATGAAATATTATCTTGCAAGTTGACAACAAAGATGTGTCGCAGTATATTGAATATATGAATCGAATGACAACGATTAAGTCAATAAAAGCTACCAACACCCTTAATTCCCTGACCGAGATTTCACACTACTAGCAATAGTTTTATAAATAATGCTGTCAGTTTAATCCTCCAAATACTGGACAGGTTATCATGTATCACAATATAGTGCATTAATTCATTTAGTGAAAATTTTCTGCACGATATATAACCAGGATAATGGCAGACTATGCGATATTTACAGTGTATTTTCAAAAACCTCTATTTAAGTTGTATTAAGTATCACTTAACTATCCCAATACAATTACCCATTCTTCCAACCATGGCAGAAGACGTTTTCATGTGATACCGCATCAGAACAAATTGTTTTCAGGGTCATCTACCACCGATTTCTAACAGATACCAAAAAAATAAAATTTTTGCAAAAAATGAAATTCTGTTGATCGTAGCAACACCGCTTAAACGAGCATTCGCCAAATGTGCTGTGTAGTAGGCTTGG
This sequence comes from Prostheceraeus crozeri, assembly GCA_907163375.1. Classification (NCBI taxonomy): domain Eukaryota; kingdom Metazoa; phylum Platyhelminthes; order Polycladida; family Euryleptidae; genus Prostheceraeus; species Prostheceraeus crozeri. Next base: position 515,864 of record CAJQUW010009328.1, read on the forward strand.
GAGCGATTGAACCATAGGACAATCAAAAATAGAGATTTTCAGAAGATAGTTTTCAAAACTCAAAATGACCGGGGTGAAACAGGGTTAGCTCATTTGACCAGAGGCTTCAATTTTGATGAGCATAACTTAAGCAGTCGATATTAGACATTCATTTTGTTACTTCAAGGCACTACATTTTCTTGGATTCACAAATTAGTGCTGAACGACACCAACACCCTTGATTCCCCGGTCGCACTCGCCTGACCCAGTAATCGAACCGAAGTCCACGGTGGAGACGAGCTCGCATCTTCTTCACTAGGCCACGCTGACGGTAGAGTATCGTAAGTAGTGTATTAAGTAAAGTCTTAAGTAATAGCAAAAAAGTATAATGGACATGCATTTTGAAGACAAAGCTGTGACGAGCTCTCATGACAACGGTATCTAAGTGATGCTGGCTTCCAATGGTTGACAATGCTTAGTTGCAGTTTGTAAAGAGTCGAGATAATATCACTTCCCATTAAATAGAAAATCATTTGATAGAGAATTTTACAATATACTACTGTACATTGCGACAAGAATCTACAGTTACTGCAGGTTTCAAGAATTTGACTCTTCTTGTAGAGCATGTCCTTTAGGTTTTTATCGCTCTGCTGTGTTTGCTGTGTGGAAGTCTACAATTTCTGCAATCATGACTTCATATTTGCTGTAGAAGGCTCGGAAGCGCTTGAAAAAGCTCGCAGTGTGGCTAAGGCCTTAGATCGGAGCCTCACCGACCAGCTGAAGTGTCAATCAATAAGCAAATGTCGTTCATTCTAGTCTCACTAACTTAGACAAAGCAAAGACTCTACTTTCTATGGTGTCATGTATCTGCTATGATGATCACCATGAAATATCACCTGGAGAAGCCTATTAGTTGTAAATGCTCCAACATAGACAATTAAAATGAATGAATTGAGATAAGCGATGGATCAAATTGCCATACAAAAATATGCTGCTGATAGGACTCGAACCTACGATCCCAGGTTGTCTAGACTTGTCGCTTTACTATCGTGATTTTGCCGCTTACATGCCACCGAAGTCAATTGACAGGATCCAGCTCTGACCATCACATATCAGATATCATGGCAATTGTAACCTGTGAAATACAATTGACATCATAGAGATTGACTTGCTAATTGCAACTGGTCATAATCAGTGAATATTTAAAATCTATGGACATTCAGATCTCGAAAGCCTACTGACACTCCAATACGTAAGAGCATGAACCAATTATTCTCCAAGTGGGCCCCGGTTCATGTAAAGTAATATGTGTGAAATTTGGCGAAATGTGAATTTTCCATAATTTTTCGTCAATTACCTAACTCGAAAAGGACTTGAAAAGGCGCAGATGATTCCTTGCAGAAGCCATGAATAAACTTTAGCTTCATACATGTTGATGATATGAAAATTCATGTTCGCACAGTTTATCAACCTCTAAAATAACATTGATCGGCATGATTCATTTATTTTGCTTGTTTTGTTGTTATCCGTGTACAAACAATCTTCGTTTAGAAGAATTGCATACCTCACGAATCTTTGAAGTTTGATATCCGCGGTTTCTGAAATATCGACGTCATTATTTTCTTGTTTATATTCCTGCTATTTTTCTTGTTAAACATTTTGTTCCCCACAGGTAAGTCAACTACTGCAAGTAAGAAATGAATGTGTGTTAATTGTGTCTAACAGTTTAGTTAACATTGATTGATCAGCCAAACAGGAGTTGATGAATAGTGATGTAGGCATAAAAATTGATAACAACAAAACCTGTAGATTGGAAGTAAGGCTTCATGCAACACACAATAGTGGCACAAAAATCGAGGGCATTTCCACTCAAATACATTTGTCAACGGCTGAATCATTGGGTTAGAATCAGTGACATGTGCAACTCTTGGCTGCTTTTCATTGGTGGTTCATGCCCCAACTCATTTCCCCCGGATTTGTCGCGACCTAAAATTAATTTCCATTCCACTTAACTTCAGATAAACAATTTCTCTCTCTCTAAAATTTAGATGAACTTATTAATTATTGCTTAGATAATTAATGATAAACTATGTTTATTATTACTCATTTCCACTTAAATTATTCTCAGTATTTCGAGGATAAAAGAACGATGGCTTTCAGTAAACTAGCTTTATTTATAATATACCGATGTAATGTGCGACTAAGAATATAATATACGGCTTTGACCAAGAATGACGCATCACTCTTGAAAAGGTAAATGAATTTTTGAAAATTGAATTCCTTTATTTCAGCATTTAATAGATCAACCCATACTATAAATACGGATTAAGATACCATGCTTAAAAAACATCTTACAAAATATTTCCATGCTTGATGCTGATATATACTCTACTTCGAGGCATGGAATATGCCAGTCTGTTGAATCGTCAGAAGGAATTCCTTGTGTCCATGTGACATTAACTTTCATTATATGAGTCTAGCTAATTCGTTGGGTTAATCTCAGAGAAGTCCTCGACTTTCCGCTGTGACTTTGCATTGGAATTGAGCTCCCGAATTAAGAACCTCAATCATTGCAGAAAAGTTTGATTAATAGTAGTTTGAAATTTTCCCTAAGCAATATCTCAACAATAGTCAAAGATCCGCAAAATGTCCACGAATTTCTGTGGAGTCTATAGACGGCCCTTGCGGCTCCGTCCCACTTCAGGCTGATCCGTCTCAGGTCGTTCTCCAACCCTCGATGCCAAGTTGTCCGTTGTCCTCCGCGTCTTCGTTTTCCACCTCGAGGCCTGTACTGCAGGGATTAGAGATTCACGCTCTGCCCATTCGGTGTGCATGGCCAAGCAACTTCAGGCGGCACCGGGTGACGATGGTGCTGAGAGGGGCCTGTCCGGTCAGGTGGCGAACACTAGCATTCGTCCTCCTCTCCCGCCACGACACTTGAAGGATCCTGCGCAGGCAGCGGCTGTCAAAACCATCGAGGCGCTTCATCATGTGCATGTGTTACGTCAGTACCAGTGTCCGAGCCATATGCAAGACGGGAAGAACGTTGGAGTTGTAGATGTGCACTTTCAACTTCAGTGACAGGCTCTTGTTTTTCCACAAATTTGTCAGTGTCTTGAAGGCACCAAGCGCCTTACCGAGTCGGGCTCTGAACTGCTTCATGAGGTCTCCCGTCGCACTGAGTGCCACACAAAGATAGGTGAAATTCTCAACAACCTCGATTGGTCACCGTCGATGTTGACAGGTGGAATCGCCTCGCTGTCGGGCCGCCGAGACTCTCTGGATGCGGCCATGGCTTTCGTCTTCTGCATGATTATCGCGAGTCACACTCTGGCTGACTGTTCCCACACTACATCCACCTGCTCCTGCAGAGCAAGTGAGGAGTGCAATGTCGTCCTCAAAATCCAGATCATGAAGAGGCATGCGGCCTGTCCAATTGATGTTTGGCTGATCCTGAGTCGCTAGCCTCATGCAGTGGTCGATCACCATTGGGAAGAGAAATGGATAGCATCAATATTTTGCGAATTATTCTAATAATCATCATGATGCTAAATAATAAATGTGTTATCAAGCGTTTTAGTCTGAAAAGTCTTAACTGAAGAACATCGCTGCTTCTGAAAGCAACAATGAATTTCGCTGAATTCTCTGTCCTCGATCATAGAAATCTGCGACACTCGCAGTCTTCATACGATAGATGTTTTTATTATATAATTTTGATATATGATGTTATATTTAGATTTATGATATTATGACATCTTCCTAGCAAATAAATATCATAGCAATGGTGGGTCGTATGTTCGAAACTTCTGGGAATTGAAAATAAAACCAAACCACTTGTTTGGCAAACGTGACGATGCCAAAGGCTTAAGAAACACTAGTGAATGTATGAAATACCATACATGCTGCATAGTCGGCACTGCAGTAACCAGTGGGAATAGATGACCGACATTTACCGTTTATGAATGATCATATGATGACACTGGTAAGAGCAGGCTAACTCATGAAAGATCGCAGGGAATATGGCCGTGCAACCTCAATGGTCAGTTCAATTCATTTGCTCATTTAAGCAATAATGCCTTTTATCATTTCAAAACCAATGGCTCCATTTACATGATTACAGGAGAAAACGAGCTTGAAAAAAAAAAAAGCAAAAATTGAGATTCTACCAAAGAACGTGACACCGGGTTGTTAGAAGCATTTGCTGCAGTGAATGGGTATTGTGTCTTCTAATAATCGCAGTTTTGCTTATCCGCGTTACTTTTCAATGTAAAGTTAACAACGTCAGTCAACATAATGATATCCTGAGAGATTCCGTGTGCTTGCTGTGCATGTTTCTCGAACCCATTAGCGTACCATTTTTCGTACTTATTCAAGTCGCGGTCTTCCTGGCCCATAGCACTCCAACACTGATTCAGTATCATGAAATGTCTTAGCTCAAAAAACATTGTATTACCAAGTAGTTGTCAGGAGTATGAAGAGAATCACACAGCAAGTGACAGCTCTACGAGACACGAGTGAATGCCAAGACGTGGATGAGATAAATATTTTTCCAATTCAGCAATTGTATCTAGAAAAAAATGACTCGATCATGCAAAAAGTTCTGAATACATCAGCTTGCAATGTTTCTTAAAAACTGTTCGCTTCATCTAACGAGCATATCTATTGCGGCATCTTTCAATCGAATATTTATTTACCGTATATGAAATGCAGAAGATTCATTCACAATAAATTTGGGTGAAAGGACCTTTGAGTCACTCGGTACATATGTGTTCTATTGAAATTCATGCATGCGCTCAATTGAAATATATTGTTTACATTTCAAAAGATAATTAAGGTGTCTAATGGATAATGCATTATATCAGAAGAAATAAAATGCTGAATGTGGCTATGGAGGATGCGTTTAATGCATACTGTCCGCATATCTCAGTGCAAAATTCTCACATTAAAGCAGTCAATATATTCAGCATTCCACTTTCTCAAAACTAAGTAAGTATAGATTCCTGACTTTGCATTTCATATTATTTCTATTGTCATTGATGCTTCATCTGCTTTTTTATTTAGTGTTTTCTGCTTCCATTGATATTGATAATGCTAGTATGATAGCATTAACTTGATCTTAACTTTGATCTTTGAGCCTTGTCTTTGCCAACTTCAATTTCTCTTAACCTCCCCGATTCTCATTAGAGATTCATTGTATGTTTTTCTGAAATAAAACGCTTATTATTATCATTATTATTATAGGTAGAAAATCTTCCGTCATGAATGCGTGATTATGACAAGTAGAAGCTTATTACAGTCGAAGAATTCAATCACTTGTCATACCACTATTTACTGGTCAAAACTTATCGATCAAAATGAACTAGTCAACTTGTCAACTCATCATGTCGGAGAATTGAAATCACTAGTTACTTGTCACTTGTCACTTGTCATAGCGCATGATCAGTGACCGAAGAATTGCTCCTGCATGTGAGCTGAATGCAATCCAAAGATGTCCATCTTGAGAATTTGGCCCTGTTATCTGGGTGAACGAGTAATGAGAGCTTTAAGTTCCGATCAGAGATTGGCGATTTTATGAGACTTTTTTCTGGTTTCGATCTCAATTCGATAAAATGGCATATTACATAACCATATTATATTGCATGTATCATGTATGACACACATAATATGTTTTTTCATATAAGTGGTCTCGAACTGACAACAAGATAGTTGAGATTTGCAATTAGCAAGTTAGTGAAATTTCGACGAGCATTCATTAAATATCACTTTAAACACACTACTGGCAAATTGCCTAAGTTAGTGCGCCTGAAATAATTAATAAATGCTGCTTTTCGTAAACACTATGCAAATAGAATAGTTAAATATTGAGTTGCATCTTCAGTTTAAAAATGGAAGCATACCTGAATAGCTGCTATTTCATCCATTATCAGGAATCATCAGCAGGCTTAGTTTTAGTTTGCAATCTCACATTAACCCCGGCATGGCTGGAACTTTAAAAGGGATTTGTGTCGATGTTGACAGATGTAAACTAGGCCTGGTGATGATTCCTGATATTGGATAAGATATCAGCTATTCAAGTCTGTTTCCATTTTTAAACTGAGGATGCAACTCAATATTTAATTATTATATTAGCAATATAGTTTATTGTTATTTGATCATCTGACATGGATACTGTTAATCATTCTGCTTATGCATCGTCAAAACTTTGAATGCTAAAGCTAGAGATAGTTGGTCTTTGGATAGTGTTGAATCGCCATCGTTGCGAGTTTTCAATTCTATAATTTCATCTATTCGATTCATTTTACGGAGGGAATTCGGAATTTGGATTATCCAACTCGACAAAAATATTTTAATTACTTAGATAAAAATATCTTTTGTTCAAAACGTCCCCCTATGCATAGTTCATCATCAAAATAAACAAATATTTTAGTAATCGATAAATACGAGTATCTTTATGCTTTGAAATAGTGCATAAATTCCATAAATGGTAGCCGATAGATTTGCTCATTTCAAATATTTCTGGACGACTTAGATGGATCGTTCATTGAACTAAGTGCTAGTTATTCTATATATCAATGTACCTGCTCTTGAACACTGTAATTCAGGCAGTGTGTTATGTCATTAACCGACGAACAATATTTCAAGAAAATCCGTGTCATAATCACAGTGCATCGAAAAGTAAGCCCTAAAAGTCAAGTTTCTCAACTAGTAAGTTTGGGTCTTGGGTTTTGACCCAAAGTTGTGGAAAAGCCTGGCCGCAACTACCAACCTTATCAAGCATTTCCTCAATCTTGTTTTCTCGATGTTGTCAAACCGTTTGCAGTTTCAAAGCCGTTGCGCATAAAAAATATTTCGAAGAAAATGAATACAAAGCATTGCTTCGTTGATTGATGTATTTCAAAAAATGTTCTCTTTGAAATTTCGTTCATTGTTGAAATAAGCTGATTAATTTACTGGGAATTTTGTTCATTATATCAATGACATCTGCTACTTGAGTCTTGAATGCTTGGGAGAGGCGATTGAAAACCGAATGACACGACAATATGAGACAAACAATATCATTATGCTGTTGATTGATTGCTGATGATATGATCACTCAGCTTGTTTTCGCTAATTCAGTTTTAGAGATGAGCTTGTCAAATTTCGAATATCACTGAATAGAGTTCGCTATATCTCACGGTCATTCAATTATGCTGAACCGGATGTAATTATTGCCAGAGAGGATATCAGCTGTGAAAGCTAGAATTTTGAGTTTTTAGACACCTGACGATGAAATTATGACATTTCTTTTAACATAGTTGTCGTAAATGTTCAAGCATTGTTAGTTTTTCAATAAAAATGAAGTCTTTTGTCATTATCATGCAATGGCTTGAAATTTAAGTCGGTAGTAGGCAACAGGCGATCCTTCAGTAAATGCATTAATCTGTAAATTAGTCAACAATTTGGGTTATATTTAGACATGATGTGAAATCTGTAAATATATTTTTCTGCGAAGCCGTTTTTTCTTTGATCTGGTAATCCCTGTGAATCACATATATAATCTTACAGTGTCTCCTCATAAGCAGAAGAATATTTCACAAACAATTTGTATAGAATGTCAGCATTTTTAGGCGCTATTTTATCTTGAAACTCTGGTTAAATTTTCATAAGCTGTATGTCATTTAAAACTTAACGTCTCAGGAATTATTCTGCATTCAAATTTTAGTCTTTTGCAGCATTACAGTAACCCGGTGTATCCAAACCTCACAAATATTCAGCAAATAGTAAAATGGTTAAAACTAAAATTTATCAAAATGTAGTTTTTATCATTCAAACATTGTCAAGCCTTTCTATGCATTATGAGCGTCTTCTGATTTGCTCGTTGACTCTGCAAGAAGGAACGAGCGTCGACTTCTGCATCAGCATGAACACCGACTTATTTCATTCTCATGATAGATAATAGAATGATCCTGTCGAATCTTCCTCACCTTAAGCATCAGGCTACGATTTTATTGACCTCAGCAGCCATTGGTGGATTGCTTCATAAGCATCCTGTTGTTGTGTTGGTGTACTAAACAACTGCCAACAGCATGCATGCTATGAAGCGATGTATATACATGTGTAAGCCTAATGTATAGCCCATGTGTGGCCTAATTATTGATGAGACCTGAAAACATTTCAGGACCACAATTTTTCACAAACGGTACTCCTCATAGGCCTTTCTAATATCTCCCGCTAGTACCACAAGCAAGCACTGCTTTCAATTTTAGGAACGGATGATGGAGTCAAGTAGTCATCCATCCACATAAGTTTCTTTACGTTCCACAAGTCCACCTGAACTTTCTACGAACACTTGTACTCGCATAATATAGCAGACATGTGAAACACTGGTGCGTGACGCAGATTTACTGTATTATTATTCTGGACGCGAATTGCGACGCTGGTATGCCACCTGCAAATCGAATGACCACTTCTTGTCTTCCTGCACTGCTTCTGCCAACAATGATGCGCGCTGGTATTTGGAAGCATGAGCATGACGAAATGGAAGCAAGATGTGCTTGTGTTGCTCAAAAGGGATAATGGGGAAGGTTCCCTTACATCTTATACATAATGGGTTCACAATTGTTCACAGCAGCCAATTTCATTTTTCAAATAATAAATTGAATATCAAGTACGTGAAGCTAGCAGTTACTTTAGCAGTGAAAATCCGCAGTAATTTTGTTCATGCAAAACTTCCTAGATTTCAACAGAGTTTCGCACCCTGATTTTGTTCACAATGTCATTTTTCAAGTACAACCTACTTCTAAATAAGAAATCAGCATAACTTACTTCCAACCTGTATTTACTGTCAGTGGATTTCCACCAGAATTCGACTTTGTTCACAGGAATAATCCATGCATGTAATCAAAAAATTCTTAAACTCGACTTTTTCAATCAGTTGCTTCAAAAGAACTGAGGAAAGTGAGTAACTGATCAACTAGTTAAAAATGAACTAATAAACTCGCTGCGGATTTTTACTGCTAAGGCCACTGCCAACTTCACGCACTTTTGAATATTCAAATATTTGGCCTAAGCATGCGACCATCAACTTGAACATTCCGTCTTAAATACCTACCACACAAGCTAAATAGCATAAATCTCACCAAGCGCATCCGTGTCAGAGTGTGACTGAACGCCGTTCGATTGAACTAGTTCATGATTTTCGTGAACTTGAACTGAGCGGAATTTGGCATGTTTTGGAGATGAACAGGAGTTGAATGCTCTCGTTCTATGGTATTTTATGCATAATTCTAAACATTTTTATTATTGACCCTCGCCTCACTGGGGTACTTTTCCTAACGCGCCCCACTTCTGATCTCCCAAACTATTAGCCTACACTAATTTTTTCAAAGCACACATCAATCGATTGGGCATTCAAAGGGGAATTCAGAAAAACAGCATTACTTTTATTTTTAAGGTCATCCCTGGGCTGAGGTGGTGGTCAAAGTTTAAAAAACGCCAATTTTTAGCAAATTTCCATTACATCACTAGTTGAAATGGAAAATGACAACAAAAAAACCGATAAATCGTACATCAATGGAAAGATCTGGTCTTAGTGGCTAATAAAATAATGATTATCAATCGTCATGAGATTACATCATCGCATTAGATGAGGTCAAAGGTCAAATACTTCAAACTTTTAGTTCAACTCAAATAGCAGTAAAATCTTTTTAATGCTTAGTTTCTGCAGGTGAAGAAACAACCCAATTCAGTGAACTTTCAGAGAAACTGAGACTAAATGCAACATGATTATGAAAATGTTCAATAATTACTGATTAGATGCAAAACTAAAAAGTATAAAAAAATAAATATATTAAATTTCAAACATGCGTACAAATAAGTAGAAAACTTAATTTCAAATTCAAAAACTTTGCTTTTATGAACATCTTTGCATTGATAGGAAGAATTCATTATATATTCTCAACTTATTTCATCAAGAATTGATGTCGCAAGAAACATTAAAAGTGAATTATACCGACATCTGCCAAAATATGCTAAACATTCAAATTTTAAAATAGTTCTCACGCCAAAAGTATAGCGACACATTTATTTTCTTTTGTCAAAAGTTGCATTATACGTAGAAAGTAAGCTATTAGAAACCTGGTAGCCACAGCTTGCTGGGATCAAAAAATATTTAAAAAAGTCGCCTGGGAGCCGAAAAGCGCCCCCCAGTGGAGCGAGGGTTAATTTATTTTCACATGTAATTCTTATGATTAAAAGAGAGAAAATTTAACTTAATTTTATGACAAAGATCAGTAGGCCTGCTTTAGAATTGATGTTTGCAAATTGCAGTGCTGTTCCATCTATTAAGGATAGATTAAAAATAGACTCTCGACAAGGAAAGGAAGTGCTTCTATACAAAGAATCAAGGAACAAGACATATCAAGGCAATGTCAAAAGCATGACACTTGAGCCTCCCAAAGAATGTGTCATCCACCATAATGAATCTGATCACATCCGCTGTGCGGTCTGTGCATACAAGAGACTTGTTGAGGGTAGGCCTTCAGAGTGCTCAAAAAGTGCACTTTTTCTGAAACCTCTCCCCAAGAAAAAGGGAACGGTCCTCTTCGCCAACCAAGTGGTGGGGGAGCATATGTTGGACAACATAATATCCACTATCATGGCTGGAATCCCAGGACGATACACTAATCATTCGGCAAGAAAAACTGCCCCTACGAGAATGTATCAGGGAAAAATTGAGGAGCAGATAATACAAGAGCAAACCCGTCACCGCTCACTTTTGGTTCGCAGGTACAAAGAGACAAGCAATGAACAATTGATGGAAAAATCAAAAGTGATCTATGGTGTAGGCAGTGCCAATAGTGAAATTAGCGAAATTCAATGTGAAGGAAATTCCGATGTAAAAATGACTGTCGAAATAGACGGACAAAGCAAGAAGCTTAAGATAACATTTTTCTGATTGTTGAAACTTAGCGTGATCTCCTGTGCGTTTTCTTCATTAATTGCAAACGTCATTTTTGTAATTTATCTGATGTACTAATCTTTACATGGATAGATTAGTACCTTTGCCTATGTTACTTGTGTACTAATTATAGAAATCTTACAAATATCTATTGAATTCGTTAATATGAAATAGATGGGTTAGTGAAGCTGATCTTAGTTTAGTCGGAAAGCACTCTAGAGACATGACGATCGGGAATCAAAAATACATTATGTTTATATCTATGATTCCAACATTAAAGCGTATGCAGTGCAGAGAATAATTCCATAGACACATAGAAGTAGATAATAGTACACTTATAGATAATCATAGAAATTAATAATACCATAGAAAGTCCTATGTATGTAAAGTTCTATGTAGATAATAGTAGACTTTCTATGGTATTGTTAATTTCTATGCATAGACATTGCCTTTGAATAAAACTTTCATGAACTTTTAAATGAACACAATCAAACACCATTAAATCTAAAAAATCAAAGACTGTAGAAAAACGCAGTTTTTTGTCGAACCCTATATTTAGCAGTCAAAGTAAAATGACCGGAAAGGGAACGGTTTTAGCTGAACGGTTTTCATTTATTAATTTCGTGAACTTTAATTGAACGGAGTTCGCGATTTCAAAAATGAACATGAACTGAAGGCTGTTCAAAATTTTTGTGAATTTGTCATTTACTGATCTGTGCATCCGTAGTACTGTGTGTCTCAGATGGTAGGCTTACACGTGGCAAAGTTGAAGAAGCACGTGTATGTTTGTCTTTGCAGGATCCAACTTGATGAGCTTCAAACGGGAACAAATTCAAGTAAGTCAAGTTTGTAGTCAATCTTTAGCGAGGTAAGCTTTGGTTACTAGGAGAATCATTTCTTTGCTCTTATCTCTACTTGGCTTATGTAGCGTAGTATAAACTTTCAAAGTGTTTTATGAGGATAAGTCAACATGAGTTTTTCTTACGCTTCTCCCAAGCTGTCAACAAAATCTAAAATAGTTCACCTTGTCGATTCATTTCAAGTTTCTTGTAAACGTGAGAGGAAGTTGATGGATCATTTTCGCAGCAATTGTACACAGGAGAATTCTTAGCTTGTCCAAGCCTATCCGTTTGTTTAAATTTGTTTGAAGAACTTCTTACCCTGATTAATATGAAGTTTTTTTTTTATTTGAATGGCAGAAAGCTCTTCCTGCATTAATGTCCATTACTTTGGTGATCGAGTATCCAAATTTGATGTAATGCGAAACAATTTGTATATAAACTATATATTGAAAATTATTTTATATATATATATATATACAAAGTAATTATTCAATAAATTATCAGACAATATTTTATTGTGACCTTTATTATTATAATTATTACTATTGTTTATATACACAGTGTCAATTGAAAAAAGTGATGGAGATGGTCAATTATATTATAAATAAATTGATGAAGACAGAAAAAGTCGTGAGTGGTGCTGACGGTTTCTGTGATTTATTTTATAACATCTTCAGACAACAAAGTAACTGAAACCAATGAAGTCATGAAACCATTTCATTATTTTCAGTTATGCAAAAAATATGATATTATAAAAAATAATGAACCAAAAGTCACATATCTGTGCAGTAAATGTAGACAGTTGTCAATAACTTTGAATGCGTGTAAGAAAAAGTTTGGTTAGCCCGTGGAAAAATCCCTAGTATAGAGATTAGTATTGATGCCTTGAAAATCATGGGTGTGCTTCTTCACAGAATACTGACTTAAAGATCCCATTTTGAGTTAATTTCGAAGAAATCATCTTTCTGTTTGTGTACAATGCGTTAACTGAGGCCGTTCTTAAACAAAGAGGATTGACTGGATATTTATCAATGATGTTTCAGATCCATATTGGATCATTGTGAACATTTTTTTGAGCTTTTAAAATTGACATCATTTCTTTGGAAAAAAGTTTAATCCCGCACCGATCGCATAATATGTGACTCTTCCTGCAAGTTATACCAAGAAAAATTGATGATACAGAAATAGATACATTAAACCAGCAGCCAGGCATTAACCCAGTCGGTTACATAGACGCCAGTCAGGTCAAAGCAGGCCGATTTTGATAACACTGACCACCTATCCGACCCAGCCGTATCCAACCCTTTCGAGCTGTTTTCGTTGATATACCTGAGTTCAATCAGGCAACACTTGTGCCGGTATATCTCCTAAATGTCGCTCAACGAATGATAGCCTTGAGTAGAAGTCTTGCATTTGAAGGGTTTCTTAAGAATTTCCAAACGGTTCTTCTGTCAACTCTTTGAACACGAAGAAACTTGATTTTCCAGATCCTGTGATGAACCTTTTAGTAGTTCTGCGAGCAATTTACAAGACAGTGTACTCGGAACTTTCTCATAGCTTGTAAATGTGAAAATGTCATTAAATGTGTTGTCAGATCAAAAATCTTTGCATTAAACCGCATTATGACCGTCTATAATATGTATTTCACGAAGAGTAATGATCATGCTAATCTTAAGTGACTTATTGCATGACATTCTCTTACTTTAAAAGATAAAGGATATTAATCGTTTCTTTGTTATTCAGAGAAAAAACAAGATATTTCGGCATTTCTTTTATCACCTCTATGTAGTTATCACAAGTCACGATTTCCGAATTGACGTTCATTCATAGAGAAATATTTCGTGACCTGCACACGAAGACATTTTGCATAAAAATTTATCCTGTATGCGATTGCCTTTGTCGGTGATTAATATCATATCAAACGTCGGAAGCGATGTGCTCGCCATCATTCTACTAAGAATAATATAAGTCGTAAAGGCAGATCAGCCATGTGTCTGAGCGTTACAAAAGGATTGGGAATCGAATTTGTTTGGAAAGTTAAGTCCCGAAAAATCTCAACTGAATAGACATACATGAGCGGAAGTTGCCGTTAATAACACATGAAAAGCTTGCGAGATGCTTTTGCAAATCAAATGGGGTACATTTGCATTTGATTTTTAAATGAGCCATGAGCATCCTCTACGTAGTGTCAAAATTGTTATCTGAAACGTTTTCCAAAACTATGCGCAATGAAATGGAAACTATCACAGCTCAAGGGAAAATCGCCGTTCTTTTATTGTAAAACAAATTTTTTTAATATCTGAAGCAATTTAAAGTGAAATTGTTCAATCTTTACTTCCTGTCGGCTCATAGATTAGATAGGTAAAAGTCTTGCTCATATATGAAATTAAGCTGTCATTCTACAAGGAAATAAAAGACCTTCGATGAAGTACGACACCTCAAATTGCAAGGATTGGCTTTGAAGAAAGTCGACTTCGCCGATAAGGAGAAGCAACAAAGTTCACTTCTTTAAAAAATGGTGCAGCAATGCTGCCAGAAACGAATCTAGCTGTCTCGAATGAACTCTGACTTGAATAAATAATGAAGGAAGATATAAGCAGACAGAATAACAGAATAACAGAGGTGATTTATCAAAAATTCATTTTATTCGCACAAAACCAGCATGGAGTCACATGCAATTGTCAATTGCCGCTCAGTCTAAATTACTGGCATTATATTTTCATGACGCTATCACTCGCTGTACTTCAAGTAAATACATTTTGAATCCACAATGTTGCTTGTTTATTATGCAATGTGTAGAATATCTCTATAAAACTCGTATCACGTAACTCGCAAACTCGTATGCAGTATATCATTATCCTTTATCATGGTAGACGATAATCAACAATTCAACATAGGAAGAGAAGAAATCTTCGAAATTATTTATTTATCAAATATGAGCATTAATGTTAAGAATAAATATGATTGTTGATTGAGGAGAAAGTAAAGAGGGCTGTTTGCAGGTTTCGTTGGCTATCTATCCGAGTTATTGCTAGTAGGTATAATTTTATTTAGTCACGAATTGTCAACAGACTAGTTATTGTGATAATTGTTGAGTTGTGATTTCGAAATATCAACGGAAATTTGTAGAAGTTGTGATTTAAGTTGAAGTAAAATAAATATCTATCAATTGAATTGATCATCAGGTATGTGGGTGAGAGCAAAATGTGGTCATAGCGTTTTACAGTTTCTTGATGCGCTGGTGATGTAGATAAAAAAGCCACTGGAGAGAATCGAACTCTCGACCCCTGGTTTACTAGACCAGTGCTCTAACCCCTGAGCTACAGCGGCTTCTGCTTGCTGTTCGTCTAAATGAATGGTTTGTGAATGTCATGAATTGTATTTGCTGATCTGAAATGATCACAATAGAAGTGCATGTATATCAGCTTTAATCTGTTAAATCGTTGGTAGCAGATGGTCGTCTTTCGATTGATACGTATGACTGATCTTTCATTTGTCGGACAGTACATGTAGATGTAGCTGAGGTTGATGAAGTGTGAAATGCTGGGTAAATAAGTGGACTAACAGCGAATATGAATGATCAGCCACCAAGGATGATGGATTATCTCCGCACTTCTGAAGTGTCAAAATTGTCAATTGGTGAAAGTTGTGAATGATTTCGAATATCCTCAACATGCTTTGTTTTGAAGACGACGACAATCTGTTGCCAACGGAAATGTCCTTATTGTGATAGAAATAAATGTGATATATATTTAGTGCTATTGACGAAGCATTGAATGATTCAATTAGAATGATTAATGAGTGTGTTGAACAGAAGCCGCTGTAGCTCAGGGGTTAGAGCACTGGTCTTGTAAACCAGGGGTCGAGAGTTCGAATCTCTCCAGTGGCTTTACTACTACCTACACTGCTACCTACAGATGGCGTATCACAACTTACGTCACTGTTAAAAAGAGAGTGGAGAAAGTTAGATCAGTCAAAAATCAACGATATCATCGAATCAATGCCTAGACGAATTGGTGATGTCATTGACAATAAGGGTAGGGCCACAAAATATTAGCTTCTTAATAACCGTTACTGTATCATAGCTTATCAGATTACATAAGGACATTTAAATATATTAGGGACATGAAATAACATGAAATAACATGAAAAATGCTTTCTGTATCATACTTATGTTTCATTTAGTCAAATTTTAGGATGATCCACTTTTTATGAAACGGACTGTATTTAATATGTAAAGAATAAATGAATATTTTGTCAAAAACGAGTAGTTGAGAAATATAAATTAAGGAGTTTTAATGTTGGGAAGGAAGCACTCGCGAAACTTTATTACCATTTGAAACTTTTAATATATTTGAGCTTAAACTGCAAGTTTGCTCATTATCCACTGTATGTGCAAGTAGATAATGAGTAAACTGGGAAATACTGGGAAATACTGGGAAACTGGGAAATACAGATGGGAGAGCCTACGATGGAAAGGGTTGGAGTCCTGACCCCTTCTCGATCCCATCAGACAGCCTGTTGCATCCGGTTGGTCACCGGCGGTAATCTTCCATCAACACAGAGTGCTGGGCGGCGGTCAATTAACCTGGCTAACCCAAAGTCTGGGTGGGGTAGTGGAGCACTGATGGAGGAAATGCCATCGAAGCTGAGGTATCCACATCATCCGTGCCTTGCAGGACGGCATGAAAGCGAATCTAAGTACACCAAGCTTGGACACCAGTATCTTGTTGCAACTCTTATCCGACCCTTCGGTCGTCTCGTTCCCCCTTGCCACCGATTTTGGCTTCATAGGAGCCAAGTGCGTGCGGCTGGATCTGCGCACACCCAGCATCACCTTACACAAGTCATTGCGCAGTCTTTATCCTTCAGCTTTCTTCTTTCCAACTCTCCAATTCTGTCTAAAGCCCTGCGGCGATGGCCAACGGGTAGCGGGGGCAGGCCTATGATCATGCTGGCAGCCTATAGCTCGGAGCCTGCACGTAGGCGACGCAGGCACGATGTCCGTCACGATGCACCCTTGGAACACCGCATCGTCTCGTGTCCTACCTGTGCGACCAGGCGGACCTTTTCCGGGCAGGCCTAGAAAATGTGTCTTAAAAGACGCTAGTGTCGACTCGTCGACCTGGCAGGCCATTCCTAATCGCAGTCTATAATATTTGCTATTTAGAATATACGATCCTTGCTGGACCATCCTGACCATAACCGTCCCTATCGAAGAACAGCACTCATCGCTTCTGAACTTAGGTGTTGCAATGTAGACATCCCTGCGCTCAGCGAGACACGACTCTCCCACGAAGGCTCCTTCACTGAGGAGGGTGAGGGCCACACCTTCTTTTGGAAAGGCCTTCCTGTTGCTGTCTGATTTGCTGTCCGATCGACGCATCTGAAGAATCTCAGTACAGTTCCGACAGGAATTAATGAACGCTTAATGACTTAGAGGATTCCTCTTTCCAAAAAAGATTTACATGTATATGCCACTGTTCTCAGCGATCACGCCCCGACCGACGAAGAGACGAAGGATGTTTTCTGTTAGGCACTCGACTCAGCCCTACGTATGGTACCTCAAACTGACAAAATCATCCTTCTAGGAGATTTCAATGCTCGAGTAGGCTCCAACGGAACTGTCTGGGCAGGAGTTCTTGGACCGTATGGTGTCGAGAAGATGAATAACGGTCTCCGTCTCCTAAATTTGTGTGCAGAACACCAGGCTGTGATCACCAATAGCATATTACAGCAAGCGAACAAATATAAGTTTTCCTGGATGCACCCGCGGTCTAGGATGTGCTAAGATGTGGCATCTCTTGAACTATGTGATCGTTCGTCAACGAGATCGAAAAGATGTCTTAATGATGCGTGGTGCGGACCGCTGGACTGATCACCGCATGATCCGCTCTCGGATGAGTCTTTCGCTCCGGCCTACTGCCGGAAAAGCAGTGCAGTCCCAAAGAATCTATTGTTGTAGAAACCCAGACTAGTTTGACGGGTCTGCGGACATCATTCAACCCCTATTGACAGTGAAGAACCGGGCTCATGACGCCTACCTCGCATTCTCACTGTAAACTGGCGCAAACTTCGGGCAGAAGCTCAAAAAGCGTCGAGAAGTTCAGAACAGTTGGTGCCTCCAAAATCCAATGAGATCCAACATCTTGCCGATGGGTCCTACTACACCCGTCCGCTAAGCCGACGCCTGTTTGTTGTTCAAGGAAAAATAAAGAATCCTTGAACGTTGGGCTGAACAGTTCAAAGAACTCCTAAACACAGTCAACCCAACCGACTCTGAAGCACTGAACGAATTTCCGGCTTTCCCAGTCATCCAGGAAATGGACGCTGTTCTGGAGGTGAGGGAAGTTATCAACGCTATCCACTCTCTTAAGAATAAGAAGTCTCCTGGCTATGATGGCATCCCCGCTGTGATATTCAAATATGGTGGACGGTAAATCGCATCGCATCTGCACTCTTTTTTTCAATGTGTGCTGGAGAGACAGAAAGATTCATGAACGATGGAAACATAGCAACATCATCAGCAGTTATAAGAAGAAAGGTGATCGCTCCGACTGCGGCAATAGCAGGGGGATCTCTCTCCTAGATGTAGCAGTCGTCTTCTCGTCTTCCTGACTGATCGCATCCTGCCAGAGACTCAATCTGGCTTCAGACCCAATCGTAGCACTATCGACATTATCTTCGCCGCTTTCCTGCTTCTTCAGAAAAGTAGAGAACAGCAAAGGGAGATCTCCTTTGGTTTTGTTGACCGAACCAATGCCTTCGACGCGGTCAATTGTGGGAACTCCTCCGAAAATTTGGCTCCCTCACAACTTTCTAGATCTGATTCGTCATTTCCACAAAGGAATGCTCGCCAGAGTGTGTATTGGAGGATCCTCATCGGAACAGTTTAGTGTGCAAACAGGAGTCGATGCTAGTATGTATTCTCGCCCCTGTGCTGTTTGACATCTGTATGTACGCCGTGACTCTCTTATAGGACCCGACGTGGGAATTCGAATCCAATACCGCTTCGACGATTGTATTTTCAACACTCGACGTTTGAAAGCCAAGTCCCTAACCTCATTATACCCGATTTACGAACTTCAGTATGCTGACTACGCCGCTGTCTCTCATGAGGGAGCGTCGCTCCAAAGTATGATGAATTCCATGCACCAGGCCTATTCTCGTCGAAGACTTGTCCTCAATTCAAGAAATACGGTGGTGATGCAGACGGTCTTCAATCAAGACGACCCAACAACTCACCTGCATGTTGGAAACTAACCTCTGTCCAACATTAGCTCCTTCTCGTACCTCGGCAGCATAATTTCGGATAACAGATATATCGACGACGACGTCTTCCGAGGATACATCTCGCATCTGCCCCGTAGGGACGTCTTCGCGATCCAGCTTTCTCTAACAGACTCAGATTCACCTCAGACTCATCACAGTCACCTCAGTTAACCTCAGATTCACCACTTGTCTCGACGCTTCTCTACGGCTGCGAGTGCTGGACCATGTATCGTCGACAGATGAAGAAACTTGAGACTTTTCACATTATGCGCGTCACGTGGAGAGACAAGATTCCACACACCTAGATCCTCCAGCGTGCTGGAATCACAATCATTGAAACCATCATCAAACGGCGTGTTCTGAGGTGGGCTGGACATGTCATCCGCATGTCGAGCAATCGCCTACCAAAAATTGTCTTCTTAGGCGAACTTGAAACGTGGGACCTCCCACTTGGAGGTCCACCTCAGTACTACCTCAAGTGTGTTCTTGTCTCATGCGATATCAACTCTGCGTATATTGAGACTCTAGCTCAGGATAGAAACGTCTGACGCTCCATTTGTGACGAAGGGGTAGCCCACTTCGAACAAACGAGCAAGGAGACTCTCGAATAATCACATCGCCAACGACATCTCAAACTTGCCAATCCTTCACCTGCCTCATTCCCTTGCAACCTATGCCCAAGAATCTGTCGGTCGCGAATTGGACTGCTGTCCCATCTCGCGGCGCATGAGCGACGGGCGGAAGAAGAAGGATAACGTCGACGTCAACAATGACAGACAGCCTTAAGCACTTTCAACGGCACCCTTTGTCGTGTTCGAACCTTCGGCGGCACTATTTGTCATGGTCTTACCTTCAGGGACACTCTTTGTCATGGTCTTATTTTCAGCGGCACTCTGTGTCATGGTCTTATTTTCAGCGGCATTCTGTGTCATGGTCCTATCTTCAGCGGCATTCTGCGTCATGGTCCTATTTTCAGCGGTATTCTTTGTCATGGTCTTACCTTAAGCGACACTCTTTGTCACGGTCTTATCTTCAGCGGCACTCTTTGTCATGGTCTTATTTTCAACGACACTCTTTGTCATGGTCTTACCTTCAGCGACACTCTTTGTCATGATCTTATTTTCAGCGGCACTCTTTGTCATGGTCTTACCTTCAGCGACACTCTTTGTCATGATCTTATCTTCAGCGGCACTCTTTGTCATGGTCTTATCTTCAGCGGCACTCTTTGTCATGGTCTTATCTTCAACGACACTCTTTGTCATGGTCTTACCTTCAGCGGCATTCTGTGTCATGGTCTTATTTTCAGCGGCATTCTTTGTCATGGTCTTATCTTCAGCGGCACTCTTTGTCATGGTCTTATCTTCAACGACACTCTTTGTCATGGTCTTACCTTCAGCGACACTCTTTGTCATGGTCTTACCTTCAGCGACACTCTTTGTCATGGTCTTATCTTCAGCGGCACTCTTTGTCATGGTCTTATCTTCAGCGGCACTCTGTGTCATGGTCTTACCTTCAGCGACAATCTTTGTCATGGTCTTATCTTCAGCGGCACTCTTTGTCATGGTCTTATCTTCAGCGACACTCTTTGTCATGGTCTTATCTTCAACGACACTCTTTGTCATGGTCCTATCTTCAACGGCACTATTTGTCGTGTTCGAACCTTCGGCGGCACTATTTGTCATGGTCTTACCTTCAGGGACACTCTTTGTCATGGTCCTATCTTCAGCGGCATTCTGTGTCATGGTCTTATTTTCAGCGGCACTCTTTTGTCATGGTCTTATCTTCAACGGCACTCTGTGTCATGGTCTTATTTTCAGCGACACTCTTTTGTCATGGTCTTATCTTCAACGACACTCTTTGTCATGGTCCTATCTTCAACGGCACCCTTTGTCGTGTTCGAATCTTCGGCGGCACTATTTGTCATGGTCTTACCTTCAGCGACACTCTTTGTCATGGTCTTATTTTCAGCGGCATTCTGTGTCATGGTCCTATCTTCAGCGGCATTCTGTGTCATGGTCTTATTTTCAGCGGCACTCTTTGTCATGGTCTTATTTTCAGCGGCACTCTTTGTCATGGTCTTATTTTCAATCAGCACTCTGTGTCATGGTCTTATTTTCAGCGGCACTCTTTGTCATGGTCTTATTTTCAGCGGCACTCTTTGTCATGGTCTTACCTTCAACGGCACCCTTTGTTGTGGTCAAACCCTCGGCGTCACTTCTGGTACTGATTTTACGGCAACTCGATGTTCTTCATTAACTGTAATCGCTCTTCTTCAATAATGCAAGTCCGCTTTTGCTTTAGTACATAGATTAGACACTTATTTTATTGACACACAGTTGAGAAAATTTCCTCTAAAGGTGCGTGCTTCATCACAGTTTCTAACTATTTGTGAGGACAAAAGTTGATAATTGATACAGAAGCAATGGACTTTTCACTCAGTACGTCGTTCCAACTTACTGTTATCGTGTTATGAGAAGGCATAATTGAGCCAATTTTAGAATTGTTGAGGGAATTTAAATCAAAGATAATTTCATGACGATAATAGGATAATTTGATCATTCTTTTGAATCTTTTTCACAGTTCACAACTGCATTCTTGAGAAACTAGTACCCAAATTTTTTGACTTGCGTGTTGGAGACGCTGTTATGAATGAAAGAGCGGCTAGAACACCAGGAAACTAATAAGAATAGATAATAAATAATTCTAATTACTACTAGAATTGATAATTAATTAGTATTAATAATTAATTAATTAATAAAAGCAGGAGCATCAGGTAGCTCAAGGACATGTTGAGAGACTGCTGACCAATAATTAATTGATTTCACATCTCGTTGGTATTCATTCCTTCTGGTGATCAATTTTCTGGAGCTTCCCCTGATGTATTAATACGGGCACTCAAATCAGTCGATTTTATATGTAGCTCCACTCATGTCATCATTCTTTGTCCTCTACTTTCATAAAAAGCAGCCTGCGTGTTTAAATTCAATCCTGAATAAAGTCCGCAACAATACGCCAAAACTCAAATTCATCAAAGGTTAGCTTTGCAACGAATACAGCCAGCACACAGAATCTCAATTAATGCTCTAAATCATTCTTGACAAAACCGCGGCGATATAAGAAACGTGATTAAAAACAAGTTTCACAACCACGTTTTCATGTTTTTCAGATAAGCCAACAAATGCTGGTAGTGTAATTATTATTACAACAGAGCATATAGTAAGATTTTTGATAAAAACCAACTTTATGCATGTAGCTATTGGTAAGAGCTACCTTCAGATTACTGCTGTAACATTTTAGAACCACTATCAAACCAATCGCCATTGTAGATGACACGTTCCAACGCGCAATCGTTACTTGGTTTGTGATGATTAACGGATATGTAAATGCAGATTTGATACAAACGAAGCCAGGAACAACTTTTCATTGAAATAGCTTCTTATAAAAAGTTGACATTAAAATTCTTTAGTGGAGCAAGTTTAATATTTTGACCTCCGTCCAGCGTTTTACAGGATAACGCATGATGATTCATGAAAGCTTATTTAACAGCAGATTAGATGGCCTGCACGGCAATTAAACGACACAAAGGGTAATTGAAACTGCCGTGCAAAAGATGTGCGGCTGGCACAAATCGTACCTGCAACCAAAGGCTATCTCGCTAGACCTGTCGCTTTACCAACTGAGCTATGACCACTTAAGCGCTACCGATAGCGACAGCAAGTGGCAGGATGAAGCCCTCGCCACAAACAGCTGTCATGGCAATTAAATGATTTTAGCAAGGCTTTTGAGTCAATATCGCACGAGATTCTTTTGGAGAAAGTTCGCGATCACAGTTTGCCATCTGGATTCCTCAAGGGACTGAGCAGTTACTTAAAAGAAAGAACTCAAAAAGTTAAAGTGAATAGTGTATACAGTGATTTTTGTGGTGTCACTAGTGAGGATGCCTCAGGTATCCTTATTGGGGCCGTTTCTGTTTCTGCTATACTGCTGCAACGTTCATACCATGTATAGCTCAACACTCATGTTACAATATGCTGATGGATGTCACTACCTTCAAAAATTGCGCTTCTTTTAATTTGTAGATCTGTCAAGAAGAGTGCTTCAACATCTGTCAATGGAGTTCTCAAAATAATTTGGTTTTAGACACTTAGAAAACGCGTAGTATCATATTCCGTAAGAAAATTGAATTTTCAAGCGAACACTTTACACTCAATGATTTTTCCATCGTCACAGAACTAAAGCTTCTTGGTGCTATTTGGCTCTCAGATTTTTTATCGTGCAGTGACTTAAATGATTTTCTTTCTTGACTTCATTCTTACACTGGTTAAAGTTGACCAAGCAGATACGCACAACTATATTCATGATTGCATTTTGATTTCCATTTTCTTCAATAAAAAGTATTCTTATCTTATCAGTGAATACATATTTCGTCGGATTAAGAAACGGATAGTAAGATGCAGTTGAATATTTGGAGTAATTTCACTGTCTTCACGCATTAATCTTAATTACGCAAAAATAATGCTCTTACCATCGAACAGCTGTAAATTGTAAATGAAAATCTTCCACGATGTTTTGACATTGGAAACACCCTTGAGAAAGTTTAGAATGAAGGGATGATCCTACAGACATTTTGAAATATTTAGCCTCTATCATCAAACGATTCTCATCGTCTTCCGAAAAGTTTTCAGTTGTAAGATCATCTGATGCTTCCTTTGCTTATACGATACAGGCAAAAATTTGCATGACAGAGAACAATCAGACAAAACTACAATTTCATGACAGCAAGACAAGTATACTTTTCGCAAACTCGCTCGAACATCATTTTCCCATTATTGTGTGGCAAAGAAATCTGGAAGTAGAGCATGTCGCTATCTTATGAAATATGCAACGATTAAACATCCATGAATGAAATTCTTCTTTTGTAAACTAGTAGTCATTAACTGATAACAGCTGATCAGTCTGCCAAAAAAGAGTTTCTCATTAAGTGAGACGCAACCAAACAAAGAGCATTGTTTGCTGCTTAAAATTCAAATGGAAAGCAATCACAATAGAATAATGTAATTGAAGAGATATTCGGCGATATGAATTTGATGGCTTGTTGGTCTGTTGAGGTTTTGGACTAACCGATCAAAATCAATCTCCTTACCTCTACATTTGTCAGCGGTTTAGCTTCTAACAGAAGTGTACACCAAAAGTCCTGCTAACTTCTGGAAAATCCCGAAAATATGACATAGTGACTAATCTTAGAAGAAACTGGATATTTTAACCCATAAGCCCTCTGCCCATTACTTCAACCGGACGTATTCAAACCCAAGTGATACGTCAGCCGATATATTTAATATTTCACTTTACTTTGTCTGGCATTATACACATCGGGAGATACTTGAGTTTTTCAAATTTTTTAGCGAGAATTAGAAACACAAAATTAATATTTCAGGCTTCTGAAATGACCATCGTCAGAATTGCATTTCCTATTCATATGCATGAGAGAGAGCGAGAGAGAGTGGAAAAGCATAAACAGCATCCATCATCAATTTGAAGACATAAACAGCACGAAGGCGACAAGAACAGCTGATTCTCAAATTTATAAACATATAAAAGTGCCTGAACAGACATGATCTTTTAATTTGCGAAATGCCGCTTATTGAACCCCGTTCATCATCTCTTAATGCTCAAAGTGACTCAGCTCAACCTGAATTACTTGATTACGTTCTCTGTTGCTGATTATCTGTTCATCTGCACAGATAACTCTTATCTTTAAACACAAATTATTTGAACATAGTTGATTTCGATTTCATTCCGGAAGACTTTGGGCAATAAGCTGTGCTAAGTGTTTGGTGAGTTATTTATGAAGGCCCATTTTTTGAATTTTGAATTTTGTACAGCTCAGTAATGCATGTGATTTAAGAAATGCATATGTCCTTTCCAAGATTTAGGACTTACTAGATTTAGGACAAGGCTAGATTTTCCAGTCACTTGTTCAAAACCAATTCTAGCTATCTGCAGATGTAAACAAATTTCTACAAGTTAACCTATTAATGTTAATAATTCTTTATTATTAACTAATAAATCCCTAATTATCCCTAATTTTTATACTAGAAACACCTCATATAGAGCATTACATCATCTGATTGTCAATTTTTGGTGTTACAACATAGAAATTAGACCCGTGGATTATAGTCAACGCTAATCAGACCAGGGCTGTACAATGAACCATTGACGCTTAACAAGCATTATTGTGGTTAGGCATTGTAAACAATTAATAAAATATTTTGTATGAAAGTGAAAAGAATGCATATTTCTGAAATAGGCTACACTATTTAGTTGTAAAGATAGCTTCAGTTTAAAAACTTTCCCGCTCATTATGTATTGGTTAGTAGACACATGAAGAAAATTATCTTTTCTCACAGCTTCAGCTTCAGTGTTCTCATGTTATTACATTTTGAGGCAATAATTCAAATTATACAATATTTGTCTGTTCGCTGAAGTTAGTAGCGCAAATACCGATGCGCTAAACATCAGGCTGTATTACCTCAATTACTTATTCGTCCGTCTGTCTGTTCTCATATCAGCCCAGCGTGGACTATAGTCTACAACAACTTTGAAATTTTGCAGTAGGTTTTAAAAGGCTGATATGAACGTCTTATTCACCTTTAAGAAATATTTATATCATTTTTAAATATTTGGAAAACTTGATTTCTATATCAAAAACTTAACAATTTGTAAGAAGAGGTGATTTTGAAATGACACTAATGAAATCCAAGATTTTAGATGCTATCTTGCTATTAGTCATCAAAAAATGATTGTAAAAGGTGATAAGCAAGTGAATCTGCATAGCAAAAAGCTTGTTCTGAATCTAATTTTAATAGTAAGGTGTATTCTAGACCACCAAATAGAAAAATAAGTGGTATAGAACTCTTTTTGCAGATATGAATTTAGTATGGACTATAGTCCACGCTAGCCATTAATGGGTTGTCGCAAGTGTGCAAGTTTTGCCATCAATAAGCGATTACTTTTCACAACTACCGTCTTGTGAAAACGCACAGGTGCTCAAGCCGCTAGATCGAAAATGCGTTGACGCAGTCTGACTTATAGATAACTTTCTAAGGTACATGCATGCAGGCAAATCTGCATCAGTTTACATCAACATATAATGCACATATAGGAATGTGTATTATGGGATAATGTACGTGAACAAGTTTTCTAATATATGTCTTTCTGTCAAATCTTTCTCAATTACGTAATACAGGTACCTTAGAAAGTTATATATAAGGTGAGGCTGCGTAAACGCATTTTTGATCTAGCGGCTTGAGTACCTACGCGTTTTCACAAGACGATATTTGTGAAAAGTAATCGTTTGTTGATGGTAAAACTCGCACACTTATTACTGAACTTGTAGAAATCTGCGTCAACTTACATCTGTAGATAGCCACAATTGTTTTTGAACTATGACTGTAAAATATAGCCGCTTGGAAAGGACATAACACAGAAAACATTGCTGGTATTGTTGACAGCCATGCGGAAGCTGCGCTTAATTTTGTTTGGCTGTTATGATCTGTATCTGTGATTTCATTGGAGTAAGTGTGTCTTTAATTTCGAAAAGACTCGTGACTTCAAGTGGAAAGTTCAAGGAGCTCCACTAGGTAGATATCTTGCCTGCTATATCCACAGGCTATATCTTGCCTGGACTAGAGCGAACAACATGGAATGATTGCAAACTTCTTCACGGTATGAGTAATTATGTTCATGTGCTAATATTGTATAATTCTCTTCGCATTTTGTATTTTACAAAATTTTACATTTTGTATTTTATTAATGTATTTTACAATGTCGCACATCATTTGAAATTAAACGATTAAAGGTGCGCATAAGCAGTATATGTACATAGTTTGGCATTATATCGTCCCATGCATCCTAAGATGACATGTAAGCTAATAGATTATAAGATAAATGGCATTATAGCACTGATGCTTCAAAACATATTTTATCAGGCATAATATAGCAATAATTAGTCTTCGCAACACAATTAATGCTCCAATATTTAAACAGAAATAGTCATATTTTCACGAATCATGCTTGTTGTGAATAAAACATATACCGCACATTTTGAGCAGCAATTTTCGAATTTGAAAAGAGTTTTGCCACAGAAAGCTCATACTGAACCATTTGCCTCAGATCAGTCAGCATCATTTTCCAACACCTGTGTATGTGCATGTGTATAGAATATTTTTCCTCGTTCAGTGACGATCCTGTAACAAAGTAAGCATATTTAATCATTTTAGGCAAAACAGTTCCCTCGCTAAATTCGAAACACTGATAGATTTCACTAGTCCTCGAGAATCTTCATTCTCCAAGTTCAATTGATATAACAAAAATGTTTTTGATGTCTGAAGTTAAGAAATGACTACAGAGAAATCTACAACCTATCAAGAACAGGCTTTAAAAATTATCAAATAAAATTCAATCTACATGTAATTTAGAGCTCCTACCCATTGTGCCATTGTTCTACTATCTACGCGAAAGAAGAGACATTTTCAATATTTTCATTCAAATTTCTTTGCTTCAGTCTGCTACAACAGCGAACATCCTGAGTAAAACAAAGACTGAAAATTAATGTTATCAAACGTTCCATCAGAATATCATTTTAGTTGTTACAAAAAAACTCATTCGAAATAAGCAAATTCAGATTTTTAAAGTTGACGACCTCTTAACGGTTTTGCTATTCTTTTGTCAGAGAGGAATACATTGTCTAATTCAGGATGTAATGACAATTTTAATCTTCGCCATGGCAATTATCAATGAAAATGATTTCTTGTAACAGCTCAAGACAAAGAAAAGTTATCTGTGGAAAGAAAGCCTATTGAAGAGCAAAAGAAGACGCCGATGTGCTTTTATCGTGGTGCAACGCGTACTTGCACTTGAGCTTTTATGAATTGCTGCAAAATGTTTGAGCATTATTATAATTAATAGATGAGAGTATTGATCTAGCTGATCTCGGTCATTTACTACTTTAATGATGAATGAGAGTGCCAATGAAACTTATAAGCATGAAAATTGAACTAACGAACAGGCAACTCAACTAATCAGCAATCAAATGATTTTTTGAATTGTATTAGGACATTTAACATTCTCTTTTTGATACCCTGCAGCTGAACCCACACCTTTGTTGAAGACTGGATCGAACAATGAGGAATGATTGATTCAATGACGTGCTTAAATGTTTTTCAAGAACTTCAATGTTCAAATGGAAGACAATTTGATTAAAAAATGCTTCTGCAAACGTATGCTTGATCCGAAAAAGCTAGATGCTACTCGCTGTTGACAACATAACTGAATTTCAAATTTCAAAAATACATATCATAAGCAGATAATTTCAAATTCAAAGACTTTCCATTTGTGAATATCTTGTTACAGATAGGAAGAATTCTTTATGTAATCTCAACTGAATTAACGTAGAACGCCATATTTATGATACCATATAGACATGCTTGAGTAAAAGTTTGCAGAAATACTCTAGCTGTAAAGAACAATTCTTGAAAAGTCAAAAAAATGTATAGATTCATAAAAAAGGAGAGAAATTGAAAATTAATTATTTATCTTTTTTATACTTTTTTACTTTTATCCAACGGAACATGGAAAGTTTGAGTGCTCCCCTGGTCATACGACGCTAAAAATCGCCTGGCTTTGATAGGGTTAAATAGAACAGAACTGTACAGTCGTCTGCATTTTCATAGGCTCCGACTCTATATTCCGCATAGCAAGATTTGCAATTCGCAAGTTAGTTAACTTTTCGGCGGGAGCAGTATTCATTAAACATCATTTTAAACACACTGCTGGCAAATCGCCTAAGATAGTTCGCTTGCAATAATTAATAAATGTTGATTTTTGCAAACACAAAAACCCTGTGTGAAAGACTATGTATGTATTTGCAATCACGTGAACTGTATGTCATAAGTAATTAACTCTAATTAATCCTGGACATCATTTTAGTTTAAGGAATTGAGAATATTTCATTAGCTCAGCAGATTAAGTTAAGAGAAGATAAAACCAATACAGCTGTATTTAAGAGAGAAAAGTACAAAGCATGTATTCGCACTGCCATTAATTCAAAGTTTAAAAAGTTATCAACAAGTTTATAGATAAATACATAGCTTCAGTATCAAAAAGCCGCTGGAGAGAATCGAACTCTCGACCCCTGGTTTACGAGACCAGTGCTCTAACCCCTGAGCTACAGCGGCCATGCATTCACGCACAAGTCAAGCGATAAGGAAATTTCAAGCATCGTCACAAATCGACACATTCACGTCATGATCGTTGACAACGATCTATTCTGTCTATAAACGTCATAATTACTGCAGTTCATTCATGCATTCAAAATCATTTTCTGTATTATCATTCAGCATAAACATGAAATCTAAATTTACCGATGAAGACGTAGAGACTGACCTTCTGAATATAGAGGATTTGCTCCGTGCGTTACACTAGCAGTATTTTATCATCATAGCACGACATTTTGGCATTGTAGTTTATTGAGAATTGTAATCTATTTCCTTAGGAGGATGCAGAAGTATACGTGTATAAACGGATTCAAAATTCATATCATGAAATTATGATTACGAATAGAAATTATGCAATCACACGTCTTGCATGTGCTATGAATGTTGATTCATTGGACTCAGATATCATATACGTATGGCAAGCAGATTGGGATTCCAAGTTCCCTAGGAATCCTAATCTCGAGATTGCGGGACTGAAGTTACTTGTGCATGACTCTTTGCCGTAAGTCAAGCTAATGCTATGAACAACATGATAAAGTGAGAAAACTTCTTCCTGAACAACTCAATCCTGGGATTGAGTTTCAACAAGAGGCTAATAATGTAGGCGAGAGATGTGATCCAGTGAGCAATCTTCTCCTTAGAGATCTCAATCCCGGTTTCGCTCGATTCTTAATTCCGGCATTGTGCAAATAGTAGCACATACGAGTAGTAGCAAACTACAAGCTCGAATTCAATTCTCGACCTTTAATCAAAAATGCCTTATGACTATCAGTCGGTTGCTGAAACGTAACTTTGGCGATTATATTGAAGTGCAAAAGGTCTACATCTGTTGCGTGTGGACTTGTAATTTTATCTTCGTCAATTTGTCTTACTATAGACGGGATACTGCTGGATTTGTAAAAGTTTCAATCCCGAGATATTGACCCGCCAATCCTGTGACTTCTATATTGGAGTTCCTACTCATGACGTTCAACCGGGTGTAATCAAATGAAATTTCAAATATTTGAAGCAAAAGCGAAAGAAGGCTGAGAAAAGCTGCAATAAACGAAGAATCTTTGCATGCATTCGACAAGCAAAGGAAATCGCATAGCTTTAGTAAGAGTAGAGAATTTCGTGGCTGTAGTGATGGACTATGATGTTCGGCTAGAAGAAACGACAGTCAGACTATAAAGAAGAATTGTCAGAAATTAGTCCTAACAATTGTCGAGATGGAATAACGGGCGACTCAAAAGATCATAAAATGAAGCTGAAGCAGCCATAACGTTTGTTTTTGCGACAAAGTGTTTGCTAGGATTTCAAATCGCAAGAGCAAGGTGATGTGACAAATAATGCTGCATTATCAGACATTTACAAATAGAATGTACATGTAATGTCAATTAAGTCGCAATGTCGCATATTATAAATTTCAAGTGGAAATCATCAACTTCATGATAAAATCAAAGGTCAAGAAATTACAAGCTTTGCAAGCTTGACTAACTGTAAATGTTTAATCGATGAATTTGAGAATTTTTCAAATTTATTCAGAATTGCGTGACTTTTCCTATTAATCCTGTCCTGACGGAGTCGAATCGAGCCCGCCTCTGGTAGGAAATAATATGATATTCAGTAGGTATTCATTCTTTTTTATCAATTTGATTGGCTGTTATTCAATGTGGTTCATTGGGGCAAATGTGAAGCAAACTGCGGCTACAGCCCTGTCCTTGTGTTTCGAACAGACATGAGATTTCCACTGGCAATTCAAGTGCTTACTCTAATTAGATTTTATCAGATTTTGACATGCTAAAAGGTGATTTTATCTGCAGAATGATCCCTAAAACATATCGCAGCAACATATACTGCCGGACTTCGTAGTATATTGTCTAGACCAAAGTAGACAGCTAGGAAGATAAAAATCACAAGACGCACTGTAAATCGTACGCTACCAAACCGATGAAAGGCTTGCCACCAAATGTTTTATTTCCTTTCATCCGTTATCGTTTTTACTGTCTAGTAGAAAAGATGTCAGACATGCATATTTTCTACCAGATGCTTCATTCTCTTTAAATAGCATGTTCCTTTTTACTGCGTTATAAGTAGTTAGATATTAATATTTAAAGATCAAATTTGCAATAATGGATTCGATTCTATTGCACGTAAGTCAGATATATATATATATATATATATATATATATATATATATATATATATTTCCCAAAAAAGGTTCCAAGGAAAACTGAGAAATCTTATTCCCTGATGCGTTTCTGCTCACTCTTAGAGCTTGTGAAAGGGAATGAAATTATATTTAAATCAAACAACATAATACAAAATATGCATGGATATTTTAATGTTCATTCTTATTCAGTGGAGGTTTAAGCATAGAAAAACTACCTATGAAAATTAAGCATGAAAAACTCTTCTTTTTTTCTCTCTGTGGTATTTACTGCATTGAGGAGGCAATTGATATATCAGTGCGGCCATAAATTTTACCTCATGCTCACTAGCACAAGATGCTATGCGCTTGCTTACGTTTAGGATGGCATAATGCGGATGTAATATATGTTGCCTATGAATCGTTATTCTCGTCCTAAACATTCCACCAGTTTGGCCGATATAAAACTGATGACAACCTTAGCAAAAGAGAGCGTAAATTACATTGCATGAAAGGCAGTTAAGATTCGATTTAATATTGAAAGTTCTTAAAACGTTTTCTACTTTAAAATCGACACTCTCTCCAACAGCCAAGCAATTACAACAACTACATCTGGGTTCACACACTTCGTTATACCGTTTATGATTTCTTTGTTATTTCTGTTTAATATTCTATACAAGTTTTTGGGTTGTTTGTATGCTTTTATAATTCGACTGTTCTTAAAGGAATCCATTAATCTTAAAGCCCCTATAGTAGGAGCGATTACTTCATTATAAATATTCGGATTATTTTTGTTATATGTCGTCACAAATGGGATTAGGTTTTCATTGTTTTGTGCGTTTTCTTTTTTGTTTGTTTCTCGTGATGCGCGCTCAAATGCGCTCTCGATCAAATTATTCGGGTAATTTAATTTCAGTAAAACTTTTTTCAGATCACTTAATTCAATAGATTTGCTGATAGGATTGGATACCAACATTTCTACTCTTCTAGCAAGACTGTAAGGGATATTATAAACGATATGCCTTGGGTGTGCAGAATTGAATGGCACATAACTCATGCTGTCTGTCGGCTTGTGATAAATTTTCGTTTCCAGTTTTTCGCGTTCTTTGTACTCAGTAACATCGAGAAAATTAACCTTCTGGCGATCACTTTCCATGGTAAACCAAATAGATGGATTAAGATTGTTTAAAATTGCATTAAAATTATCAATACTCCCGAATTCTGTGTTCCAAACAATGAAACAATCATCAATATATCTTATCCAGTTTTCTGTTATTTTAGAAGATATGTCGTCATTGTATATTTCTTTAGTTGTGGAATACATCTTCTCTTCCAGAAACCCCATAAATAATATGGCATAGGTGGGGGCCATTTTTGTCCCCATGGCAGTACCAGATTGTTGCAGGTAAAAGTCATTCTCAAATTTGAAGAAGTTATTTTTCAGAATTAAGTGTATCGAAGATAATATGAATTCCTTGGTGAATCTATCACACATGACATCGCTATATTTTTCTATCCAATAGCCAATAGATTCAATACCTAAATCATGCGGTATACTTGTATAGAGAGAAACGACATCGAATGTTAAAAATATCACATTTTCATCCACAGAATCATGTTTCCTTAATTTTTCAATGAAATGTTGAGTATCTCTACAATAACTCCTCACCTTATTAATCAATTTCTTTAAAAGTTCGTCAATGAATGCGCTGATATGACTGGTCGGGGCGTATGAGCTTGAGATAATTGGACGGAATTTTAGATTGGTAGGAGGTTCTAATTTGATGTAGCCGTATTTATCGGAAGTACTGTTAATGAGCAGATCCCCTAATTTGTGGATTTTCGGTAATCCATAAAGATAAGGCGTTCTGTAATCAAACTTCGTCAAATATTGAAATTCCTTTCGTGTAAATCGACAAGTCCGCTGAAAAGTTTTGCATAAGTCTTTTACCTTTTCACCGATATATCAATTGCCTCCTCAATGCAGTAAATACCACAGAGAGAAAAAAGAAGAGTTTTTCATTTCTATGCTTAAACCTCCACTGAATAAGAATGAACATTAAAATATCCATGCATATTTTGTATTATGTTGTTTGATTTAAATATAATTTCATTCCCTTTCACAAGCTCTAAGAGTGAGCAGAAACGCATCAGGGAATAAGATTTCTCATTTTCCTTGGAACCTTTTATTTTTTTGGAATTTATTATTTTTTCCATTTTGGATATATATATATATATATATTAGTAACAAGTTCACAGAAATAAACAATATGCATTAAGCTATTTTGAAAATTAAATAATAATGAATCCGAAGTGATAATGAATGTTATTTTCATAACTCAAAATTAATTCATGTTTGCTATACATAAAGAATCACGCTCACAGAGTTACTACTTTGCAATTTAATGATCTCAAGATCGTAGTCGATTCGGCACTTGAACTTAGGTTTGCCCGGGATCGGGTCGGAACAAAATAGGTAGAGATGACATCGATTCACACATCTAGTCACATGTGTGTACATCACATGCAAAATAAGTCAAGAGCACATGAATGCTGCACGAAAATAATCATTATATCTACTACAGAGAAGTTCCCATAAAAGACTATGGGTGCCAAAAATAATTGAGGCAGCTGCTGCCAGTTGAACGCGGTCTGGTAGCCAAGAAAGCCAAGCCATCGTTATTTGGGAAGAAATGTTAGTTACTTTTGATGAGTAGGTTTGGCAATGAAATTTATTTCATTTAGTTGCTCACGGTTTACAGTGTACATGGTAAAAAACGAGTTCCTCAATGTTTTGTAGAGGTCTAGAAACTTTTGATGAACCATAGGGTCCGTCTAATTTTACATCTAATGAGCATGTAAATTGCAAGAAACAATGTAATATGGACAATCAAGATATCACAGCAAATCGTGCAAATCACTCATAGAAAGTTGAAACTCTATTTGATCTATTTTTATTTGATCTCAAATCTTGTAATCTCATGCATTCTTTAAGTGGGAATATTACCTCTCATTCACTCAAAACAGACACGCTTGATATTTAATAATTAATTAGTGATATTCTCTTTTGCAGTGATCTTTCTACCAACATTTCCCACTGTGAGTGTACATTTCAAAAGTAGTTTTTGGTAGGAGTTGTCTTTGTGTCGAATAGTTGAACGAAGAAGGTGGTAAACCAGAGCATGACGCATTAATAATACATTGAAGAGGGCAATTGTGGGCGAACAAGCCGCTTCTAGAAAAGGGAAAGTAATGCGGTGATTGGCCGTCCTTGACATTATTGTTATTGTCATGCATGTCAGCAGACTTGCCGTGACTACTATTCATGATAGCGAAGTATCTGTGTCACATGCGATGTGGAATTCGAGACTAAAGGTTGCACAAGCAAGATCTGTGTTTTGACTGGTAGCAGAGCGTGGTTCGTGACAATGGATGGAGTACCAAAGATATGTGATTATTCAACAGCGGCCGAATTTGTAACAGCTTTTGAGCTGCATATGGATTGCTTTTTGCTGACTAAATCTATCAATAAAGATGAATATAATGATGTCAAATTCAAATTCCTGAAGTTTGCAATGAGCAAAGCGCCCGGATTTAATGCCCTTGGAATTGATGGCAGGACAACATATGAGTCATTGCAAAGAAAGTTGTCTTTGCTTCTACAACAGAGTACTACACCTTTGAAGGATTTTTTTGAAATGGATTGTACAGGCTTTCAATCGGCTACTGATTATATTGTTAAAGCAAAAAATTTGCTGAGTGGTTTTCTTGATGACGAAATTACAAAGGAATTGGTGATCAAACAAAGACTTGTTGAATTATTACCATCTGACGCTGGATTGATGTTACGTGAGATTCATGTGTAGACTTTAATGACTTCGTAAAACATATATCTATAATGTGGAACTTGTTATCATCACCACAAGCGTGTTTAGCATTAACAAGGGAACTAGTACCGAACAAGCGTGGGCGATGCTTTAATTGCGGTGAATTTGGACATTATGCTAAAAATTGTGTAAATGGAAGTACTCGATTTCGCCGAAATTATGTTGGTAATTTCAATCGTGATAATCAGACGAATTCAAAAAACGTGAATTGGTAATGGGTGTCGCTCGGCCTATTACGTCTCGAGAGAGCGATTTTATCCTCAAAGATTTCATAACAGACAACAAGTGTGCCGTTGATGTTCTGGTGGATACTGGATCCGCAGCTTCATTCGTCAGCAAGAAATGCTTGATATATCTAAATCATCTGATTTACGCAAGTGGTGCTGTTTTGTTTCGCTCTCTTACGGGGAAATTCATGATTGGAACTAAAATTGATTTGTGTGTTTCCATTATGGATATTGAAATGCATCATTCGTTCTATTGCGACGACCATTTTCTTGATTCGTTACCGCATGACATGATATTGGGTCGTGATGCGCTGCGTTTGATGAGTGTTGAGTTACTTTGGCCTACCAGATTTTGTTTGAATCTTGAAGAAGAAGACCCTGTTGATTTACATAAAGATGATATATACTTACCTGTGAATTCTGATTTGGAAATCGTGAAATTTGATAATTGTCCTTCTCAAATACAGGATATTTTGTTACGATACTCAAGTATTTTTTCCAACACCTGTGGAATGGTATCAAAAAAATTTGAATTTGATGTTCAAGTTACAACATCTAACCCTATTCGCATTCCGGCTCGGAGAATACCCATTCACTATGAGAATGAAATACGACGTCAGATGACTGAGTTGGAAAATCGTGGAATAATCAGTCGAACTACTTCGCCGTACTCTTTCCCTATCGTTATAGCCAAGAAGAAAAGTGGTGATATACGTATGTGCGTGGATTTCCGCCAGCTTAATAAGCATACAGTGAAATTGACATGTGATATACCACAATTTGAAGAAATTCGTAACAAGTTGAATGGTAAAAAGATTTTCAGTACATTGGATCTTTCCCAGGGTTATTGGCATATACCGTTGACGGATAGTGCGAAACAAAAATTGTGTTTCTCCCCTGGACCAAGCTGGGGTAATTGGAGCTTCAATGTTATGCCTTTTGGACCAAAAAATGCCCCTGGGCATTTCCAACGTTGTATGGAAGATATTCTTGGGGATCTCCCATTTGTGTTCATCTACATGGATGATATATTAATCTATTCAAATGACATGCAGGAACATTGCAAACATTTGAAGATTGTCTTTGATAGGCTTCGAGACAAGAATCTGCGAGTTAAAGCGTCCAAGTGCCAGTTTGCAAAAAAGGAAGTGGAGTATTTGGGATACATTTTGAAGGAAGATTCATATGTGTACGGTGGAAAAGCGCGACATGTTCTGAGAGACTATTCCTTACCAACATCTTTCAAAGAATTGGAAAGTTTCATTGGATTAATTAATTATTATCGGAAATTTGTGAAAAACTTTGCCTCAATCACAAAGCGCTTATTTGATTTCAAGAAGACTGTCAATAAAACTACCAAAGACCTTAAATGGACACCCGAGTTAATTGACTCATTCAATGAAATTTGTCACTTGATCATCAAGGCAACTCCGCTTGCGATTCCAAATCCAAATTTGTTATTCAAAGTCGAGACTGATGCGTCAGATTCAGCGATTGGTGCTACATTGATTCAAAATGACAAACCTACACTATACTCAAGTCGTGTATTGAAAAATGCAGAATTACATTACTCAACATATGAAAAGGAATTACTCGTCATCATATTTGCCTTAAAACAATATTACGATTGCTTGGTTGGAAAAAAGTTTGTTTTACGCTTTGATCATAAACCTCTTATTTGGATCAAGGAACAAAAAATCAAAGGTCGTATCGGTCGATTGATATTAACTTTACAAGAATTTGAATTTGACATTGAGCACATTTCTGGAAGTTCAAATGCTGTTGCTGATACATTAAGTCGTTCTATTAACGCTGTTATTCCAAACATTAAACATTTTGATTGGTTTAAGGTGCAAGAACAGATATTGCTTCAATATAATGAGAAAACCATTTCCAATAAACTTCGCCCGTATTTGAAGCATATGAATGTCAATCGTGGTCTTTTGAAATTTAAAAATCGCATTGTGGTTCCTTCTGAAACAGTTATTGACTTATTAACGCATATTCATGAACTTTTGGGTCATCCTGGTGTTCATAGAATGCAAGATTTTGTCAGAAACCTGTATTTTTGGCCAAAGATGTTCTCAGAGATTAAAGGCTTCATAAGACGGTGTAATATCTGCTCATATTCGAAATCTTATTCTCATTTCAAAAAACAAGAGTATCAATCCTCAGGAAATTTCCCTCTGGAAAAGATATCTGTCGATATGAAGGGACCGGTTCATACGACAAGAGGTGGATACAAGTATATATTGGTCATCAAAGATTCCTTCAGTGGCTACAGTTCATTCTATCCACTCACATCAAAGGAAAGTAATCGAGTTTTGGACAAGGTATTAGATTTCATATGCATTTATGGAAAACCAATGGGCATATTGTCAGATGGTGGTCTTGAATTTACCCAGCTTAAATCTTTCTGTGATCAGCATCATATTACTCATCAAACATCTTCAGCTTTCCATCACGGAAATGGATCAGTTGAGCGAACTATTCGTTGGTTAGAGGAAAAGTTGATCCAAGATCCCTATGAGTGGCCTTCAAAGCTTATCTATTGGCAATTTCTCCATAATTTTCAGCGAAGTGCAACTACGGGAATCAGTCCAAATGACATACTTTTCTCATTTCATGCTCGCCATATAGGTGATTTTGATTATCGAGACTCATCATTTGATACTCGTCCAGAAGCCCATAAGCAATTGAAAATTGGAGATACTGTTTTGGTGAAAAATTCATTGCGCAGAAAAGGAGAGCCATATTATTTGGGAGATAAGTATAAAGTAATGAAAATCAGAGGCCAATCTGTTACTGTCCAAAGTGGAAAGAAAATCATCCAAAGACACATTACCT
The DNA here is from genome assembly GCA_907163375.1 of Prostheceraeus crozeri. NCBI lineage: Eukaryota > Metazoa > Platyhelminthes > Polycladida > Euryleptidae > Prostheceraeus > Prostheceraeus crozeri. The sequence continues at coordinate 554,259 of CAJQUW010009328.1, forward strand.
TTTTGAAACCACATTACTCATTTGACGTTTAATTGTGTAACTTTTTATTTGGGGTTTGAATTTATTGAGGGAGGAGTAATGCGGTGATTGGCCGTCCTTGACATTATTGTTATTGTCATGCATGTCAGCAGACTTGCCGTGACTACTATTCATGATAGCGAAGTATCTGTGTCACATGCGATGTGGAATTCGAGAGTAAAGGTTGCACAAGCAAGATCTGTGTTTTGACTGGGAACGTTGAACAAAATGATTTTATATGTAAAAAGAAATGTTCAGGAGGCAAAACTCTTGGAGATGTCCTGACTGAATAGAAATGGAGAGTGATTGGAGAAAAAGGAGAATAAAGGAGGGAATTTGCATCCTCAACCATGACCTCACTCTATTGACCGCTGCAGGAGATCTCATTTTTTTCTCTCCATGTCGTAGATTGATTTCACATCTCTACGTTATTTCAAAACACATCGGATGTTACTTATACACCTAAACCGGTGTTATGATTCTATATTCTAATTCCCAGGGTTAGTGTATTGTACTATAGAATGTCGCAGACACGTGTAAGGTGTAAGCAGAGTGTCGTGTTGTGAATTTTAGTGAATTATAGTCCAATGTGTTTCATGCTTTAAAGTTTGATCACTCATTACTTATACGTGCCTCAGAACGGGTGAATCCATCACCCGAAAGCTTGTCAAATAAACTATAGGAACAGAACAAGTCTTCCGAAGAAAATCATTTCAATGCAATTGTCATGGTTCTCTGAGAAAAGATTATGAGGCGTTGAGAAATTATAATAACCGTGAATGTTAGCAAAGCACACTGATAATCCGCTGGTACCTCTCCATTGTCAAGCATTGGAAAACGCTAGTGTCTATATTCCCTTGTCATGATAGCGCGTGTCTACGACGTGTCATTTTTCTTCAATGTGCGTGTCAGCTCTAGTATTTTATTATTATAGTGTCAGATTTCTATGGTCATAACACAAGGATGAATTGAAGTAAATGAAACATTTCTTCAAATCATGAAGAACAACGCGATAGCTACGTTTGGAGCTTCTCTCATTCAATTTTGAGATGTACACGCTTCTTTTCGCTTTTCATAAGCCCAAAAATATGAAATTCGGATGCGCATTTGGCTTCATATTTGAAATATCCACCATTTGTCTTATTTACCCAAACGTAGTTATTATCGTAAACATAGAGTAAGTATTCTTTAAAAAGCTAAATTTTTGCAAAATATTCCTATGTTTATATACTACCGAGATGAAGCCGCTTTATAAGTACTATGAAACAAATTTAACATCAAAAGGAATGAATATTTGCTAACAAGCATCTTAATTAAGCGGAAATGAAGCTGATGATTTAGGAAATTTCATGAACTGCAGTATAATGCAAGTCGCTACAAGTCTTCAAGGAAAAGTTGAGAACTTATGAGAGCTTCCTGGCTAATTTTATATGTCATGTTTTTAATTCAATGCTCAGCGGCATGATTCACAAAGTGTCATTCTTGAATCTGAATCGTCATGTAGATCCATTTATATCTTCTATAGTTAATTGTGATCACATCTCTTTGATTACGATGTTTTGCTCTTTCAGTGGCAGTTTGTGATATGATCACGCTTAAGGAAATAATCTTATTATAATAAAGCTGAGCTTTTAGTAATATTTACCTGAACCCATCGAATTGATAATCTAACAACTTTCATCTTTCCAATTTGACATGCCATGGAGGATTTGTGGAATACTACTCTTTATTCTGCATTGCTATATCATGATCAGTCTAATTCGTGTACATTTCTCCAGAAGTGTAAAAATTTGAATATCTCACAGGAGGTACTGGGTCTCGACTCATGTTCATATAATGAAACCGATACTGTATACACGTTGTGGATTTAATAAATTCTGAGTGGCTACTCTATCTAAATATGACCGTAAATAAACCATCTACATAATCCTATAATATTAAGCGATGTGCAAAAATCCACATGGTTTTGCACGATTCGATGGCTTCGAAGCACTGTTCCCATATGTAAACATGAAAAAGAGGCTATTTTGTGGCGTATAACCGGTCATGGTGAAACAGCGACACCATCGCAGGGCTGTCTTGTTCCATAGTTGAGAGGTCATTAGATTTGTTCTAGAAAACCAAGCTTTATTTTTTTTGTTATCTGCTATTTTCAAATGTCATTTTTCCGACATTTTAAAAGTTACCACAACTGCGTCGTGACCTAATTGATCCAAAAGTACCAGTTTGTTGATCTCAAATGAAGAATGAACACTATCGACAATTCCTTTGAATATCACTCAAAGCTACTTCAGTAATGTTCGACCAGCCATTCAGAAGAAGTTGATAGGGATTGTGTTTGCGATCGGCACGTGATCTCAATAACAAGTATTGGACACTAGTCATAGAGTAAGTATATTAGGTAACAACTCAGCATACATTAAACCCCTATGTGTATGCAATTTCGATTTTATTAAATGAACTTGAGTTGAGACCCAGTACCACATGTGAAATTTGCAAATTTTTGCACTTCTGGAGAAATGTACACGAATTTGACTGATCATGATATATTAATATAGAAGAAAGAAAAATAATTTACAAATCCTCCGTGTCATGTCAACTTTGGAGAGGTAATGTCGTTTGTTAAATTAGCAATTCGATGGCCTTTATAAGCCTTTATAAGAAGATTGCTTCCTTAAGCGTGATCATATCACAAATTACCTGTCACTGAAAGAGCAAAACATCATGATCAAAGAAACTGATTAACTTTAAAAGATGGAAATGGGTTCACATTACTATTCAGATTCAAGAAATGACACCCTGTGAATCACAAAATCATGCCGATGAAAATTGAATTAAAAACATGACATCTCAGCCAAGAAGCTCTAATAAGATTTCAACTTTTCCTTGAAGACTTGCAGGGACTTGCATTATAATGCAGTTCATGAAATTCCCTTGATCATCAGCTTCATTTCCGCTTAATTAAGATGCTTGTAAGCAAATATTCATTCCTTTTGATATCCAACTTGTTTCGCACTATTTATAGAGTAGCTTCATCTCGGTAGTATACTTGTATAAACACACAGAAATAATTTACAAAAATTTAGTTTTTAAAAACTGCTCAGATAAATTTTTGACCGCAAGAACGTAATCTCCCAAAAAAAACTGAATGTTTTCATACAAAAATTCTCACTGTATACACATACTTTTTGAGTCGACACTCTACCTAATATACTTACTCTATAATACACCAGTAGAAAGCTTTGCTAACAATGGCAATGAGGGTGTATTGGAGTGCGAGGCATTAATAGAGGATGCATGAACCATTGTCTAATATTCTTAGCACGGACATATCCCTTAGAGAAGCTGTTCGAAGACGGAAACTTAGATAATTCATGTATTCAACCATAGAGTGAGTATATTAGGTAGGGTACCAACTCAGCATTTATCAAATACCCAATGTGTATACAATTTCGATTACTTTGAATGAACTCGAGGTGAATACAATTACAAATCCTCCGTTTCATAACAACCTGACAGAGGTAATGGTTGTTAAATCGGCAATTCGATAGGTAGCTATTACTTTCATGCTCAACCTCAAGAGTATTTTCTTTAGCGTAATCACAAGCAACCTAGGCCATTGGTAAAGCAAAATAACATAATCAAAGACGATGATTTCAATTAACTTTAGAGATGCAAATGGGTCCACATCACAATTCAGATTCAAGAAATGAAACGCAAAATTTAGTGAATCATAAAATCATGCCGATGAAAATTGAATTAAAAACTTGAAATTTCAGCCAAGAAAGCGCAATAAGATCTCGAATTTTTCATGAAAGATCCATTATAATGCAGTCCCTCGATAATCCGCTCAATTATCTGCTTGCTAGCAAATATTCATTCCTTTTGATATCCAGCTTGTTTCATTGCTTTATAGAGTGGCTTCATGTCGGTAATACATAAATTTGCAAAAAGTTAGCTTTTTAAGAACTGCTCAAATATTTTTTTGGATTGCAGGAATGTATTGTCCGCAAAAAACTGATTCTTTTGATATGAAAATTTTCACTGTATGCAGATACTCTACCTACTATATAATTACGCGCCATTGCGGCTCCTGCCTGCCTGCGGCGCGCTTTCTGCTTGCTTTGACTTTATTCGCTTTCTGTTTTGGCCAGCTCCTTTGCATCTTATCCTTGTACCTCTATTACATTCAGCTTTTCATGCAGCGTCGGTTTTTCCATCACGAAACATCTTTCAACGGCATTAATTCGATATTATGTTGTTTTACTGGATTCTTATTCACCGACGGTGACTGCTTAACGTACTTAGCGCTTTGTTCCACAGTCATTTCACTCTCAATCCTGCTCCTTTATGCACATACATGCATTCTCCCAAGCTGCTATCAAACATTATCGCCACGTTCGCCTCTCTTCCTGTACACCAAAGGCTTGCGGATTGCTTTGTGAAGCTGCATGACGTGTTTTTTCTACCTACTCCTGATGATTACTGTGACCAACAGTCTGCACTGCGCTTTTTTCTCTCTGCAAATACACTCACTGAATTGTGCTAGTACTTTGTGAGTCATTAATAAAGATTTTATTACTATATTATGATTAGTATCGTCTTGCATTGTTTGCGACCGTCAGAGTATCATAAAGTAGACTACTCTCCTTCTCCTGTGGTGCTATTAACTTTTCCCGATCTCTTCATCCCCGGAAAATGGATTCATGTATTCGAGAGTCAAATTTTATGAAAAGTACGCACCGCATTTGCTCGCACTTTCAGGATGTTGTTGAAAGGACAAAAAAGAATGTCAGTATAGGATTCTTGGTAACAGAGGCCATTATTTTGTCCAAGATTTACGTTGTGGAGTCTACTGAAATTTGGGGCTGTTTCACTTGAATAGTTTTCGATCGCTGTGCTTAGCGAGTCACATGAACCGCTGTTCTACAGCAGGGGTCAGCCAGCCAGGGAATGCAGGAAATCAAATGACCAGAAATGCAAATGATTGGCTCTCCTGCCGAAGAACCTATCGAGATTTGTAGTGGACAACAAGAATTCGGAGTCGGACATTTTTTCCGAATTCGGGACTTGAATCCTGGCGTGGCAAATTTTTCGACTCTGACTCCGGATGAGACATTTTATAAGAATCCGGCAAAAGCACCGACTCACACTCCGACTAGCTGCCATCCTTAAATGTCACCATAACGGCACTTTATAATGCCAATCGAATTATTGACAAATTGTCATCACTGTTCTTGTGAAAGATGCCTTTTCACGTCAAAAATCCATCAGGTCATTCTTGTCTTCAAAAATGTTCAATAGGATGAATTAAAGTATATCTGGGGAAATTGCATTGGAAGACATTGGAAGATAGGCCTATTGGCCAATGCATGTGGAAGATCAGATCAAATTGAAAATCCAAACTTGAATGATATCGAAGTCAAAACGTGAATACCGAGAATTAATACCGACTGCGTAAATTTTTGAGTTTTTATAATATCTTAAGTTCCAAAATTGCGGTTAATCATATTCCAATAATCTACAGCATCAAAATGATTAAATTATGCAATTATAAAGATAAATTATGTAAATATCAGATCCAGGTTTGCATCCGCAAACTGGTTTTTTTATACAATATTTTATAGTATGTCGGTTACGATTGCATTGCCCACTTTTACATGTTAGTCGATTCTTAGTTGTTCCGCGATCTGTATGTTCATCACAATATGATTATTGCGCTTTTTACCTGCAGATTCAGGTGAGAGCAGTTCATCAATAAGAGTTTGGATGAACTTTCTCCGACTCATTGTTGTGGTTGAAACACAGGATTTATAGACAATCCAAGCATTGATCAAAGACATGTCTATGATGCTATAAAATACATGCATAGGCCAGCGTTTGCTAGCAGCTTTGCTGGCTGACTTGACTGAATACGGCCGTGACACTTGATCTATACAGGGATGGCCAACCTTTTTGGACCGCCCGCGAGAAAATGAGTCGTGGGCCCCTCGTCAAAAAGTCGTGGGCCACGTGAAAATATGGGGGCCAACAACTTTTTCGAAAATGGCTTATTTGGAAGTAAAAATGCATGATCATGTCAATTTGCGACCATTCTCTTCAAAAAATGACGTGAAATGTGATCTCTTAAAGTCGAGGGTTGGCCCCCCAATTTTCACGGTTATCTTTTTGACGGTGGTCGTGGGTCGGCCCTTAAGTTCACATGAGCTCTAATTTTGAATAAGAACGACCCCAGAGTTGTCACACACATTGATCAGCGAATTTGTTGTGATTTCTAAGAAAAACGTATCTCTGATGCTAGTGGACTGGTCCAAAACTGTCATCGATCGGCTATCTGGCATATCTAGGCAAGTTTTTCCTTGGAATAAATAACCTTAGCTCTCATTTCTCTCAGTGATTTTCGCTACATGATGAATTCAATCGTGAAATGTTGCGATAAACATTTTTGGTTGCGATACTTTATACATTTGCATGACGCATCGATGGCAATGCAGGTAATTAGCCTACTCAAAATTCTTGACTTACCCTGAACTTCATATCATTCTTTATATCATTCTGACCATTATTCTGACTATGCCTGAATTTCAATGCTTGTCAATTTTTTCGTCAATCAAGGTTGCAAGTTGTATTATTGTTCATTCATTAAATTGTGAATGAATGGAAGAATCCTCAATGAGTGTTGCATAATATCTCGGTCGCTTCAAGCCTGTTATACAGTGAGGGAGAGAAGGGAGAGAGAATTCTATTAATAGAAGCGCGCTCTGTCCAGTCCAGCCCGATAACAGATAACATTCTCGTGCGCCTTCGATAGCGCAGCGCAATTAGAAGATCATATTTCAACTCGAGGGTTGAAATAGAGGTCATCGCTTCATTTCACAAAGAGAAATAGCGCGGAATAATCTAGACGTTTCATTTGTGTCTTGTTCGAGCTGCCTGACTGACACCTGCGGACATCGCTGTGTAAATTGATTGATCTTATTAATGGATTATAAATCAAATTACAATATAGAAAATGCGAGGAATATCCTGAGCCGAAAATATTGATAGAACGTATTACTTATCAAACGAAATTCGTATCAGGTAAGTCGAATGAAGTGATGATAGATAAATTTAGTAAATATTAGCGGTTAACGCGCACTACACATTATACCAATCACTGAATTAACTGAAATATTTACACAGATAACTTTTGAAGTAGATGTGATGTAAAAAGTGTTTCTCTGGTTATAAATGTTTGACTTTAGGTAAAGCAAGCCAATAATTCACGACCATTCAGATCGAATCGTGCGGACAGACTGACATCGTAAACGAATCGCTTTGTATGAATACAGTAAATCCAGTCGAAGCTCGTTAATTCGGACACGGACAATTAAGACTTCGGGCAATTAAGATCATACGGCCGCGGCATTTTTTAGTGTATTTGGCGGCTTATATAAGTTGCTTTTGAATTCAGACTTTCAATAATTAAGAGATAGAAAACCTGGTATTTATGCTCTTAATTATCGAGCTTTGACTGCAAGATACTTTGGACAGCGTTGGCGCTAACTGATGGTTCGCTGCAATGAGATAAAGTCAATTCTGGCGACGTAACATTAGACGGGCAAAATCAATCAATACGGCATGTGAAAACCAATGAAACAGATTAAGTTAACAAAGGACTTTAATTGATTATCTTTAATAAGTAGGAAACACCGTTGTACTTTTATTAAAGATATTCAATTAAAGTCCTTGTTAAGTTAATCTGTTTCATTGGTTTTTGCATGCCGTATTGATTGATTTTGCCCGTCAAATGTCACGTCGCCAGAATTGAATCGAGCTTTGACTGTATGTACAAATTCATTTTTATACTGATTCGTGCTATTACTGTCCTGTTTCATCTACCGCTTTATCTCTACTGCGTTGACAGCCATGTTGATATGCATTGAATTTTCGGAACTTAGCAATGTACAGTCTGCCCTGACGATACGACCTACATGGTCTTGATATAATCCCTTGCTTTACATACAACAGGATTTCGAAGAGCTTCTCAAATTATCATCAGACATCCAACCGTGTTCTCAGTAGATATTCTGTATCTAACAAATGAAAGGAAAGCGCTGAATTATTTAAGAATTCTCAAATCTTCGGTTATTGATTAAGCCTATCTCTATAATACAGAGTGGATTACACTACAAACAACCGTGTCCTTTATCAGCTTTAAACTCGAACGTAATAATATCCTCCTATGTATAATTGTAATATTTGATATTGGTCGATCGATCAATTTTTCAGTCTGTCTTCGTGAGATTTTATTGCCAACCCAACAACATTTTTAATGAAATCCGTTTCATATGTTTGGGATAGTATGGCGGCCTATAACACTCCTGATCGCCTCTCTGCAGACAAATATTTCCTTTTTATAATTGCAGGGTTATATGATCATCCAATTATGCCGTGTGAGTGATATTATCATTTTTTTATAAACATTAACCTAAAATTATGAAGCAACAGCTAAGGAAACAACTTCTAAAGTTGTAATGATGTATAGGCTATTTCTAACAATGATATTGCATAATCTTGAGAACCTTCTTTCATATTTCAGACGTCATGGTCTTCAGTCTTCGCGGAACTCGTCACTGCCTCCGAATGTTTCGGTTCTAATAGAGTGTTAATATTTTTCTATTAGTACATGGAACACTTAGTGGAGTGACACTATCGACCTGCGCGAATAAAAATCTAAGGTAGGTTCAGTAGTTTTCAGATTTATGCCACTTGCCACCCTTCTTGCGTTGTACTTTTTAGTAGTACAACGCAAGGGGGGTGGCATTTTTTTTTGGAAAGTCAAGGGCTGGCCCTCGGCTTTTTGACGACTTTTCGAGGGACTCGCCCTCGTCTTTTAGTTGTGGGCCGGCCCTCGAGGGTCCGCGGACTTATTTTCTCGCGGGCGGTGGTCATTTTATTAATGCATAAGTGGAGCCGGTCGGCATCCAACATTAAAAGCGCTACTAATTAAAATCCTGCTTTTCAGGGCTTATTTTAATGCTAGTTAAGCTTATTCTTCTGTCTCTTGAAATAATTCTCCACTAAATGAAATACATACTCGCCTCACTTCTAAAAATGCGGAAAAATATTTACATTGTAATATAGCCTACTACTAAATATACTACTTTAATATATTACTCTCTGTAAGTTGTTTTTTACATCTTTAGATATTAAAATAAAATCCAAATTTCAATTTCTTTCTTCTTAATCTTATAAGTAGCCTTATCTTGTTTGAATATTCAGAAAAATTGATTGAAATAATGAGTTTATAAAAAAGCTCATAGAAAACCTTAAGCCACCCCTGATCTTATAGTATATCACCTTACACCCAGAGAGGTAGGAAAGTATTGTGTCCGGCTCTTGTCTTGGATTTCGCGTTTATGGAATGCTCAAAAGTACTTCATTCCTCTTGGAATACGAATAAAGGAAAAGTCACAAAAAAACTAGAATCCAGGAGCACCAGGTAAAATGGAGTTAAGCATACAATTTATAATATTCATGCAAAAGTCACGTTTCAAAGTCAAGAAAGCTCATTTTCAAAACCATTTTCCTGCAATATTTTGTATTTGAGACTCGAAAATTCCATAGCAATAAAGGAATGCAACGAAGTAAAGAAAATAGATCGTGATGTCACAAACTTGATTCAAAGTCAGAAAAACTTGGCTGGGAATTGTCATGGATGATGATTTGAAAATAGAATTGACATGAGCAGATGGAGCTGTACAAACAGAAATCGCAAACTGAGACAAAGTTATTCCGAAAATTATACATCTGTACACAGTATCAGATCTGATTGATATGTCGATCAGGATAACTACAAATTTGAAGTAATTGCCGCTATCATCTTAGCAAAAAAGTGGTATAAAGACTAAAGTTCACTTCCGTGCTCGGGGAGCGCCCCATGCCGGAACGCTTGGATTGCCACGAGAGTCGATAGCTGGGAGTCCGGTTGATTTAGGTCGGAGACCAGCAGGCGCAGAGACGACGCGATGAGAGCGTCCAGGAGTGCCTCGTCGGGACATGCCACCCATGCGAGTGACTGAGCGTGTTCCGCCAATGCGAGACGGAGGAACGCTGGGAGGTCCTCCATTCACCTCCAGGCTGTGAACAGAAAGAGATTGCATCAGGTTTTGATTAAGTCGTATTGGCTCGTCACAGGAGGAAATGCTTTTATGTATTTGCATTATTACTGCTCTGAATCAAGGCAAATTAATCAGGCAGATAGGATGATCTCCTTTAAAGCCATCGGTCGGGATAGTAATATGAAGGAAATGGAGCATTTGGAAGAAAGTGGTCTCCGTGGCACAGTGGTCCAGTACTTGGCCTAGCGATCTTTCGGTCCAGAGGTCGAGCCCCCAAAATGTCATTGGAAGGCGGCAGGAAGGGCATTCGGACTACAAGTACTACAGCGCTCCAGAAAAGTCTGACTATGTCAGCACCGTCCAAGCTCACAGCATGGGGGAGTAGTGACGTTAAAGTCTCTTTATCTTTTTTTCAATAAAACGGCCGAAGAAAAATGCGGATGTTTTCTTTCAGTCATAGAGGAGATGACTCTTTGATGCACAACACGTAAGTAAAGTAAAACTCGGGCATCATGAATGATTTTAGTCTTAACACTCATTCAGCCGATAGTTTTCTGGCTGACTGTTTATAAGCATTTTTATGTGCTAAGAGACATTGGGTCATTTTCAAATATCAAAGTTAGGAACCCAAGTATTTGTAAAACATATATATTTTTTGATGTCATAAACCTTTGTATATCTCGGCCAGCTCTTTGGTCATAAAGAACATATTTCACTGGAGTGGATATCTTGACATCTGATGACGACAATTTCAATCTCAGTATTAGAAAAGCTATCTTCATAAAAAAATCAACCCGAACATTAACAACAAGGAAAAACAAGAAGCCTTCTCATACTTTTTATATGTGTAAAATTAACCTTGAGTGGGCCTCTGTGGCTCCTGTTTTGTGTAGTCGACTTTATCTTCGATTTCATCGACAACACAGAGCAGAGATCATAGAGGCCCACTTGCTTCCTTTCGTTCGAACTCTATGATTTCCATCATTTGTATAGAGATATCATTTCATTTATCTCTCTATGCTACTCCCCACACATGAATCTTGAATTACAGTATGCCTCCCTGTAAAATCCTTTCTTCTGATGATGATCAAAGAGCTGGTCGAAATATATAAAGGTTATGACAACAAAAAATATGTTCTACCTTTTGGCTCCTAACTTTGATATTTAAAGCATTTTTTAGTTAACGATATTCAGGATTCTTTTGCATGATATGGTTTTGGATAATGAAATGTAATACAGTACACTAAAACTCGCTTACTTGTACTTGATTGCTTCAACGTCAGCACTCCACCGTACTTAAGGCTTGGACGGTGTTGACAGAGTCCGACTTTTTGGAACGCTGTGATACTTTTCGCCCGGATGACCTTCCTGCCGACTTCCAACGACACTCTCTGGGTTCGACCTCTAGAACAAAAGGTCAAGTACTTAGCAATCACTGCCCCCCCCCTTAGCCACTGTGTCATGGCCATTCCACAACACATGAAATCTATATGGTAATCCTGTGCGAATAAATTCATAATTTTACATGAATCATACATGATGTTGTCAAGTATAGCAGGCACCGATGATGGCAAATCTCCGTATTCTAAGCATGAAAATTTATTGATGAGAGCATCAATGACTGATTTACATGAAATATGCACAACATTCGGCTCGAGGAATATGTAGATTTGATGCTCATAGATTTTGTACATTTATCTCCCTTAATCAGTGGAGTAATATATACTCATCATGACTAAAGTAAGCTTCTGACGATTGTGTGATCGAGCCCCTAGAATGGAAATTGGAAATCTGTAGGAAGGGCATCCGGACAAATAGTACTACAAAGCTCCAGATAAAACCTCACTTTGTTAGCACGTCGTAGCCCCTAGTGGCGTAGTTTTGACATTCATAAAGCACTTCATACAGGGCTGGCAGTGAAGAATGATTCTTAGGGCGATTACACTCAACTAGAGTAATCGATGTTTTCATTACGTATGGTAATTTGCACAAAGCGATAAACTTTGTCACTCGAAGCCAGATGCAAAATTCATCCGGGCCTGACATTTTGGAGTCAATGCGGGCCTGGCTCGGGGCGGCTGAGGGCATACGTCTTTCATTATCTCAAATATAAAGCCGCAATACTGACTCATATTGACTAGCTGCATTGTGAATTTTACCAATGATTTCTATACTTACAACATACAAGGAAGACCGACGATTTGAGCACGTTGGAAAGTGTCCACAAACTCTGGACTGATTCTGGCGTTAGCTCCGATGTTTCCTGTGAGTCGGTCGTAGAGAGTCGGTGTTTCTCGACAGGCCTGTTAAACAGAGCAAAGATACATAGACCCAATTATTAGTACAAATGGAGTCAGGGATGGTTGGGAGACAGTCGCATTATTTTAGTTGAAGAAACCAACTTCGCACAATGTATTGAAAGCAATGTTGTTCGACAGCATGTTTGATACAATGTCTATGTGTGTCAGCGTCCTCTCTAGTATCCGCCGAGACGACAAATGGGATAAGGCAGTGACGAGAACTTGGGCCCGTTGGCAATGTTGACTGTATACCAATCATTAAATACTAATCACGAGAATCTATACCAATCATTAATGTAGATTATTTGAGTGAATTTCAACAGTTTGAATATTCTAAAACAAACATCGGTTCGGCAAGTTTGTCAATAAACTAAACTAACAGGTCTTATCAAGATATTGACCAAAAACATCGTAAACCAAGAAATATTCGTGAATTTCGCAAAATGCGCTCAATTCTTGAAAACAAAAGTGAGCGAAACTGCTTTCCTTTCACCACCCCGTGAGGCATCATTCTCTAAAACTTTATGATCATGCATTGCTAAACCACAACTACACTGTGTATCATGAACACCATGAAAACACGTAACAAAACAGTGCAATGCTTCGCAAGACAAAGTGAAACATTACAGACAGCAGACTTAAGATATATTTCACATAATACATGTGCGATAATATCCAACAAGTATAGTTGACTTCAGACTGTGCTTTCAGCATGCGCAAAGCTTAAACCATTACATTGCCTCCAAAAAAGTGAGCTGAATATCAAATCACAAATTATTCAGCTACGTAAAAATTGCACTGTAAGTTCGACATGTTGTAGTTTTAGTAGTAAGCGACAAGTGCATCGTTTAAAAATTCCATTCCCGTAAAAATGTAGTCACGAAATTCGTTTTCTCTAATTCGCGAAAATTAGCGACGCAAACAAGTTCCAGGTTTCCAGGTTCCCGGGAGTCAATCTATGAGCCATCAAACTCAACTGATAATCGTTTAAGCACCCTATCTTCTACACAGACGATAAATTCTAGCTGCAAACCAAATTTCATTTGGATAGGAATTCCGGTTTGCAAATTAGAGGTCATGGCGTGAGGCCATGCGCACACTCATCGATTTTAGCGGGAGAATTATAAATCATACGACATTCCAAGTTACTTGAAAATACAAAGATGGAATAAGTCAGATGAAACACGCAGTGGCCATGGGCATTTATGTGATTTACCTGCATCCATGTATATAGCTCTAATTTTATGAATACTAATTAAAAGTCTCATTTTATTATTATTTCAATTGATTTTAGTCACATTCAATATACAGTACATGTACATTTCTCTTTACATCAGGCCTGAAACCATGCAACTTTTCTACATTACTGCAAACCATTCTAAATCTTAATAATACACATCAATGCCAACGTTATTAGACTATACACTGTACATACCAGTGTATATAGACCTAAAGTGCCTACCAGTGTAAAATAATGAGCATACGTCTTTCTATGATGAATTATTATCTTCACAGCGTCAGCTTGTGACATGAACATATAAGCAGATTGATGCATTAGTCTGCGTTTACAGTTTAGTATGCACAGTTTGGCACATGTTCAGCGGGAATCACTTGAAGCAGGTCCTTTTTCTCAGCAATAATATGTTCTGCTTCCTTAAATCAGAATGGAAAATAAGCCGGGATGCCAAAATGTCTGCTTCATCTAAATTTTCACAGATAGAACGGTTTTCTGATCACAGAAAGGGATTTCACTATTCACATCTAAGTCTGATATTGAAGAAATGATTTTTGTTCAATAGTCATTTTCGTGGCAGTTAAATTTTGAATAGTCAGCCCATGTCAATTATTTCACACATTCAAATTGATTTAAAAATAATAGCAGAAATGAAATTCTGAGAATTTTGGTTGATTCATTTCATCAAATTTCAACAGATGCAACCACGCACTTCGAGAAATTTTGTTTCGGCCAGTTGGACCTCATCAGTCGTAGGCAGGTTCGAACTAACGATGCAGGGGACAGTGAACAAGCAAGCATGTGCTTTAACCACAAGGCCATTGTACGTGCCATCTGTTGAGAGCGCGAATATGTCAGTAACGCATTGATTTACTGAGGCACATGGAAGGCGAACTTATTCTGCAATTACTCATTACTTTAAAGCAAGATTTGTGCCCAATCATAGTATGAAGAGAAAACAACGCTAATTTTGACATCCCGGTAACTATTTCGCGTCCTCTCTTCAGGAGAAGTACGATCATTGTGATACACAAAATGTATCCAAAAAGACTTAAAACACATCCTACGTTTGCCTTGGCTTAAGCTTTTTTTCTTTTGTCATGTCTTTGTTACTTTCTATTGTCTTCGGTAAATCTTTTGTGTTTGTAAATGCACTATTGAGATATCGTTGCTCTCTGAAGTTTATCCGAATGTCATGTCCGCAGTCTATGCCAGTCTGATGAGCTGTATTAAACTTGTCTGTACATTTTGTGTATCACAACGGGCGTACTTCTTCTGAACAGAGGCTGCGAAATTGCTATCGGAAAATCAAAATTAGCGCTGCTATCTCTTCATATTACTGAATTCCCCTTTCGAAATTGAGGCGCTTCACGTAGGCGCTACTTCATTGCTGACGCTCTTCCATTCATGATGGATCAGATTACAAGCAAAGGCATGCCCATAATAATCATGTCTCGTGAGTCACCAGACAACAGCACTTTAATGAATGGTGATAAAGAGAATTGCATTGATCTCATCAGCTTACTATCCTTTGAGTGTCAGTAAAATGTGGTAGCAATCAAGTTGCACGTGTAAATGCACCCTTAAAGGTGTAGTTCTGCCAATTTTGTATTTCGTTTTTATTCGCTCAATCAATGCCAGCCGCATCCCTGATCCCTGTTCCGCACTTGTCCTTATCTTATTCACTGTCATTGAAGCACAGGAGAGTGGCAAAGTTTCGTGATGACGTCATCTTGGACAACTCTCCAATGAGAGAGAGAGAGTGGCTCAAAATGCATTCAGAATTTGCGCTGACAATGCTTTGTTGACAGAGGAGTTTATTGACCTGCCTCGACCACGTAGAGCTCTCAAGTGAAGCAGAAATGAGTGACGGAGGCATGTTGCATGCATCATTCATCAATTGAAATATCGAATTATAGAGATGAATCTGATTCAAAAGATGTGATGATCTCTGCTGTATTATGCAAACCATATTGCCATATTGCTCAAAAATACACTGTAGCTCGATCGACGTCGTCTTATTTGATGAAGTATTTATGTGAAATTAAAGATATAAGTTGAATTTTTATAAAATATATTGGAATTTTGGGATGAAGATTCTCATAAATAGGTCTGTCCATGTAAATCACATTTTCAAACATGAAAGCAGACGGACAGCGTTCGAAAATATGGTAAGCATGTTGAAACGTCGATTAATTAATGTAAATGCAAGTATATACTGTAGCCTACATATTCATCAGAGGTACATGTGCAACGCGTGCATCATACAAGGAACTTCATTTCCTCATCATGACGATTGTTGAGTAAAAGTTAGAATTTCAAGCAGAATGACAGTACTACCGGTATTATTAGTCGAACTCTTTTCTGATAACAATCGCCAAAAGCAAATTCTTCACACTAAACGTTTTCCCAGAAGTTTGACGACGTACAATCCATCTCTTGTAGCTTTTCTTTGCGTCATGTATTCATGAACTAAACATCTTGGCCTGTATTCAGGTTACTGTCAATTACAGCCATCATAACTCTCATTTTGTGAAAGAGATATGGGAAATTTAACTTTATTGACACATATTTCAACAAGGTGCTGTGGAATGATTAGAATGAATATGTATGGACATATGATGCCAATTAGAAGTGTACGGTATTGAAAGATTCTTGACTGACATGACGCAGGATGAGCTAAACAAAAAATGATTCGAGTACAATGGCGGCAAAATACCACACTCACTTAGTACTTGAATCACATAATCAAGTCAGCTGTTGGGTCAATGGCTCAGGGCTGTCATCATCGGGTAGAGAAATTTAGCTGGTACTCCCAGCAAATAAAGTATCCGATGAAAAAGAGACAACGAGGTATGAGCGACTAGCGTTCAATTTTTCTATCGCCTTGCTTTACCGTTTTTTTAAATTTCGCAAGCAGCGATTGTTTTCCCAAATTCAAGGTAGGAACATAGGTAATGGAGCATATTGTAGATTTTTCACTTTGTTTTTTCAGCAAAATGACGCAACACTGCGCCAGGGGGTAGTCGAATGTCGACTGATAATGAGTAAGTGAATTTTACTTCCGCGGCCACAAGGCATATTTCACGTCCTTCTCTGCAGCACCGAGCAGCGTACAATTCTATCTTCCATACGTCTGTCCGTAGTGACGTCATCATCAATTCTGTTTTCACGGTGGAGATCTAATCAACAAGTGTTCAATAAGTCACGTGGTTACAATCTGCAACGAAGAAAAGGTTATTTAAATACTACGTATAAACAATTAAGCAATAGGTAATGTTAGTTAAATATCTTTTAGAAATAAGAGCTACCATTATAACCTAATGTTCGGTTAAGCAATGGGTTGCTACTAAAAATTTTTGTAGATTCAACAATACTAATCTCAAAGTCCGAGTTTGCACGGTAAATGATTTTAAAGCAATCATTGTACGTAGTTACGAAAAAAATGGTTACATTGTTCTATGTGTTTTGCAATGGCACTATTGCCACTTAAGTTTTCAAGTTTACGTTGATGCAGACGTCTTTTGGTTTTGCCAATATATTGGCAATCAGGCAAAATATTGGCAAAACCAAAAGACGTCTGCATCAACGTAAACTTGAACACTTAAGTGGCAATAGTGCCATTGCAAAACACATAGAACAATGTAACCATTTTTTTCGTAACTACGTACAATGATTGCTTTAAAATCATTTACCGTGCAAACTCGGACTTTGAGATTAGTATTGTTGAATCTACAAAAATTTTTAGTAGCAACCCATTGCTTAACCGAACATTAGGTTATAATGATAGCTCTTATTTCTAAAAGATATTTAACTAACATTACCTATTGCTTAATTGTTTATACGTAGTATTTAAATAACCTTTTCTTCGTTGCAGATTGTAACCACGTGACTTATTGAACAATTCTGTTTTCGCTTGCTGTTCGTAAAGGACGCTACTTGGCCTTATACAGGTGTCCTGTTTAACTCAGGACGAGGCAAAATTCAAAAGTCAAAAATTCGACCGATCTAAACCTTTAAAGCAGTTGAAAATTATTGTTTAAAGTTCATAATTCCGTTAGCTTCCCACGGGTCAATAATTAGTGGGATGGGCTTGGGAATAAAAATATCTCTATGGACATCCTTCTACAGATTTAGAATTTCATCTAGGTGATCAAAACTCCTATCCGTTATATTTCGGTCGCTTTGGCAAATGAGATTGCTTTCGATACATCGAGCGAATTGGGTGTCCTCACTCAAAATAATAGAGTAAATGCTAACAAACTAATATTGTCGCTTACCTTGAGCAGCATTCGTGCAGCAGTTCGGTTGAATGTGAGGTAACCAAGGGCAACAGCACAAGCACCACGAACCTGACGGTTCTCCGAATGCAAATGGTTCACAAGATGATCAACAGCCCCAGAAGTGATTATTGCGTCTGGAATTCCTGCCCTTGTGTGTGCAAGACTTGAGAGATAACCAGCTGAAGAGAAAAATGATGATGTTAATACAAGCTAGGAAGTGTGGAAGCGGGTGGCGTGAGGGCAGCGGGGCTTGACGGACTTTTCAAAACTACTGTGAAAAAGTCTCTTATACTATTGAAAATGCCTGAATTTTCATTTAACTGTTTTACAAATAGTTCATTTTACCAAAATCTACGATTCTAAGACCGATAGACAATTTATCTGATTCACTGCCATTTTCTTACTCATTGCGCCCTGTCATCTACAGGCAAGTCACCCACTCATGTAAAGAAGCTACATGTTGGCGGGAATTCCTTGAAGCAGGTCCTTTTTCTCAGCAATAATATGTTCTGCTTCTTTAAATCAGAATGGAAAATAAGCCGGGATGCCAAAATGTCTGCTTCATCTAAATTTTCACAGATAGAACGGTTTTCTGATCACAGAAAGGGATTTCACTATTCACATCTAAGTCTGATATTGAAGAAATGATTTTTGTTCAACATTCATTTTCGTGGCAGTTAAATTTTGAATAGTCAGCCCATGTCAATTATTTCACACATTCAAATTGATTTAAAAATAATAGCAGAAATGAAATTCTGAGAATTTTGGTTGATTCATTTCATCAAATTTCAACAGATGCAACCACGCACTTCGAGAAATTTTGTTTCGGCCAGTTGGACCTCATCAGTCGTAGGCAGGTTCGAACTAACGACGCAGGGGACAGTGAACAAGCAAGCATGCGCTTTAGCCACAATGTCATCGTACGTGCCATCTGTTGAGAGCGCGAATATGTCAGTAACGCATTGATTTACTGAGGTACGTAGGAAATGAACTTTTCTGCAATTACTCAATACCCCTTTCGAAATTGAGGCGCTTCACGTAGGCACTACTCATTACATGTCCCCACAAGTAGCGTGATATTGAAAAATTTATTGAGTCTCAGCTGATGCAACCATCACGAGACATTGGTTCAGTCCTGGGGGAGGTTAACATGTAATGAGTAGAAACCATTGTGAACCACATCAATGTTTGATGCAACGTTGTATCTTCCTGGCTGACTCACGCTCCCAACCGATGGTCCAGTGGACTTGTGGACAAAGGGTGTACTTGCATGTCTTCGATCTTCAGTGTCACTGGTTCGAGCCTACCAATGACTAGCAATGCCCAACATGCCAAAGCCACTCTCCTGCTCAGATAAGAATATCGCAGGCAAGAATGGCAGCTTTTGATAGTAGTAGCCGAAGGTGCTATTCGAATAAATACGGCACGGTTGAAAGCGGCATATTATCTTGAAATGAGGAGGAAAATACACATTCATCTTGTTCCACATCTGTCAACCTTTTGTCCGCAATCCTCTTGTCACTCAGTACATGCATTGCAGGCAATCGATGTCATTCGACTGGAAACATTGGTCTGATTGGGATAAAGTCAGACGTTCTACCAAACAAGACAAAGGTAATGTAACAACGATTCCATGATAAGAACAAAAGCAGGCCAAGTGAAGTATGAATGATAAGTGTTTTTATCAGCTACCGGTTGTTTTTGTCAGTCGTTTTAGTCCGGCAGCCAGAGCGAGTTTCTGCAAGGATTGAGGCCCAAACTGAGACTTTCACAGAATGATGCACATCCTATGGCTTCTACGAATCTGCGGGTCTGACGAGTTCTACTTAGTTCCTCTTCTTGTCAGACAGGATCAAAGAAAAGCACATGTCAATCCAACGGGACGCAGACTGCAGTTTTTGACAAAAATGAGATCTCTTATCAGGAGGGAAATTTCTGAGTCTAGAGCCATAATTTAGGGCATGAAATGTCTTCAGGTAATTTCCCATCATTTGTATGTGACATTATCATGCTTCTGATCGGCGATGTATGCGAGAATGTAGTCCAATGTGGATAAAGTGGGCCAACATGTTGTTGGTGCCAATTCTGAATGTGTGTAATTTCAAAGATAAATAAACATAATAAAAGATAAAACAATCATGAACAAAGTAAGAAATGACCTGAAGACATTCCATGTCAAAAATTATGACTCCAGACTCAGAAATTTTCAGCTGATGAGAGAAAACATATAAAATCTCATTTTTGTCAAAAATAGCAATCTGCATCCCATTGGATTGACATGTGATTTTCTTTAATCCTGTCTGACAAGAAGATGAGCTAAGTGGAACATCATTCATAGGGTGTACATCATTCTGTGAAAGTCTCAGTTTCAGCCTCGTTCCCTGCAGAAACTCGCTCTGGCTGCCGAACGATTTATTGTTTATGAAATTGACATTCAATCAGTGGATAACTTTGAGCTGACAATGACAAAACTTTTATGACAGAAAAATAGAAATGATAAATAACCATTATGACAAAAAACCCAAAATATCTGAAGGAATAATTCGCATAAATTGTTAAAATGATGGAAATAAACCAAACAATATGACGAAATCTCGATAGCAGTGTCAGTGTCTTAAAGATCATCGTCGGAGGCGGTCGAAAGGCCTTGATTATACGGTTTTGAACAGAAAATCGCTTTTGTTTGGGCTCCTCCAAAATTGAATCAATAGCTCATAAACTTATGAATAGCCAAGCATGTTTGTATACAGAATTGCTTTCATCCTATTTATAACCAGGTTCAGTCATCGTCTTTGTGTGATTTGTTTAAGTGAATGCGATCACTCGCTTGCGGTTCACATCGCGTCATGTGATAACTTGATAGACACATCCATCATCAACTTTATTGTATGCAGTAAAATGATCATGCACGGAAGGTTAAATGAATTTGCAATCATTCCAAGTAATGTGAATGTACGCAAAGGAACATATTATCATGTATATACAAAATTTGCTGTACTATTGCTGCATTAATTTGAAACTCAGATTATTTTGAATGTAATACATGAATAACCGTTGTACCTCAATTTCTTAAGGATACTAGATACTTTGACGTTCTTATGTTGAAATGGTTCAACTCAAAACCATGTTCAGGAGAATTCATCAGAAGACCACACTCATTCCAAATAGAAAACATTTTCATTTGGCATCAACATCGATCACATGAATACAAGCTAGTTTACCTCGATGACTTTACGGGAGCGTATACGGTAGACTATTTCAACAAGCATCACGAGTCGAGAAAATGTGATGAACAATTATGCAATGGTCAAGCATTGTAAGAAAATGCGTCCGTTTGATTAGAAAGAATGCAGGTAAATCTGTTGTAAGATTGCGATTAATGTTAAGCACTTAACATTAACACTACGTTAAGTGCTAAGTATTAAATGAAAGTGTCAATGTAGGCCAATATTATCTAAATTCAAATTAATTGGTGTTATATTTAGTGAAGCCTAATCATAAAGCACTGAGTTGAAAGCACCTTCAAGATAGTCGTCGTTTGGTCTCCACTTGATTAAAACACCTGACATCGTTATTTTTATTCCATTAACAAGTAACGTTTAACGCCTACCATCGCTGTGGCCTTGTGGTAGACTGCTCGCTTTTGCGTCCGGGAGATCTTGGCTCAAACCTTGGTTCGGTCAACCCTAAGACTTTTAAAATAGGTACACTCCGCTTTCTTGCGAAGCATTCAGTACAGAAAGAGTGAGAGTGGGAAAAATAACAACTCGGCCACATGGAACAAAGGCTCCGCGACTAATGTGCTACCGAGTATAAACAAAGTTTATTTAATTTATTGTTGAATTTCATTTAAATGAAACAGAGATAATGCTACTATTAGATACTTGGTAATATCTTGCACTTGTCATAATTCTAACTAAAATCGCGGTTGATAAAATCAGCCGTGTTTTACAATCATTTGGAAAGGGACTGAATTATGTCTATCTAATTAGTGTCAATTCGTTTAATAAAATCATGTGGCTACTAAAAACATTTCGCTTTGACCCGATGTGATTTCAATACGCAGAATCTGCTATGACTACACAGTCATAATAAAATACACCAAGTTTAACAAAATGACATGAGATCATACTAACATTCTATAAAATATGCTGATAATCATACATTTTAAATAGTTGCAATAAGCAGGAATAAAAACGACATTCTGGCAAGCATCGCATGAAATTTCAAAATATTAAAAATGTAATTTCAAAATCTCGGGAATATAAGAAAAGTTACTTTCTTTCCAAAGGCGATAACGTTGGCGTACATTTGCTATTTACTAGTATAATAGATTCATGGACATTGCTTCTATCCTAGGACATTGTTTCTTCGTATCAAAATGAAATTTATTGAAGTGTAATTCAGCAATCTACTGAATCCGCGCCACTGAAACACGCACATCTAATTCTTTGAGATGAAGTTATGATTTATTTTTCTGTTGTTGATACTCAGGAAATGACATCTGCAGATGAGGCGATTAACATCTGGAGGAGACATTTCACGTCAAGCTTGAATACTCACCAGCCAAGATAATGACATTATCGTCATCCGACTTGAGATGTTCTACCAAGGAAGTGACACCGAGTGCGGTCAAACTGACCTGATCCATGTCAATTATGTCCCTCGCCAGCACCACGATCTGCAAGAAAGACCAGAAGGAATAATAGGATGATAGTTAAGGATGGATATGCACAAAATGTATAAAAATGAATATCAGAGTATGTAGTCCGATGAAATGCTCTTGGCTGATTGCATTTCCATGCTTCCATTGATTTCATCAATGTCGTTCTAACATAATAGTACCTACGACCAAATCATGCAACAAGTCTGATAAACAATGTTCAAATCCGTTTACATAATGAAAAATACAATTTTATGCATAATGTAGGCATGTATGTAGCGAATAATCTTTCAATGCCCTTCTTGCTGCTAATTGTATGAAAGAAACTTCCATTCTGAGCTATTGGCCTTCCCCTACACATAGTTTCCGATCGATGAATATGTGGCTATATTCGTTCTCCGAGGAGAAACTTAATGTTCAATTTTGTAGTAGTGTTATATTATTTTCTCCTATTTATCTTGTGCCCTATATTTTCCGCTTTCTCATTACAGCTCTCATTTCAGTTCAAGACAGAAATATTATTCATCTAATTATACATTTATTAGAGAGTACATTTGGCAAGAGTCGCCTTGTTACTGTGTCTGGGTGCGTGTGCGGCAAACCGCCTTGTAAGGCGACTCACGGGTTGTGTTGTGCGAAAGCAGTGCACCTGGGATGTCCTTATCACAATGCCCTTCCAGCCCATCTTGGTCGATACACGACAATACAACCGAATTGTTGAATACAACCGATGAATTGTACATGTAGTTGAACAATACGCTCGTACGAGACGAACCTCCTAATGTCGTTCTCTTTTGGAGTTGACCAACGTCTCCTTCACTTGATAGCAGAGCTGGCTCCTGAATATTGAGTACTTCGATGCTTTACTCCGCAGTCGTCGTTTGTCGACTTTCGAAGCGCCGTCCGGACATGCCTCATTTGTCAAGTATTCTATGACATGAACATTAGTAAATTCCATGACACGACAAAGATGCGAATCATTGATACAATTACACCCTCTTATATTCTAAAGTGAATGTTAATTATTCACCTGCTCAATGAGCGATGATGGTCAGCTTTTCTGACCATCTAGTGCACATAATGATTATATTCACGAAATCATTTTCTCGAGGAGAAAATGAGTGCATACAGTCAGTTTCCCCCTGGCTAGGGTATCCGACTGTATAGAGAAACTGTATGGTGTGATTATGTTGAACAATTCATCTTCCGACCCGGAACATTAACGTAAGCTTTCAACTTTCCGGGGGAAATAAGTTAATGGAGAATATGAATAGCATAATACCGGGTGTCCGTAAAGAAACGCAAGGAGTGCTCCGACAGGGGGTCAGTCCTCAATTTCGCGCAGAAAGATGTTTATCACGATTTTACATGTGACTTGCATTTCCGAAATTCTACTGAACAGAAGTCTGCATTTATCATTACTTTAACGTGTTTTTCGTCATTATCATGCTAGTGTTCCCTTATATACATTTATCGAATCCTAGAATAGAAACAAATATTAAGATCACATATACCGGTACGGTTGTCGTTTTGGTGCTGACATGTTGGTCAAAAAATGATATAATGAAATACAATTACACATTTTGTTCTTGGAAAATGAAACCCTTTTAGGAAATTTTCAATTAAAGCCAAGAAATATTCAATAGATTCTTAATACTAAAGCCAATTCTGTCGCGCTATGCATTTCGTCTATTCTTATTCAAGTGCAAACATGGACTGGATTAGAAAATGTTTTCAAATTCAGAGCTGCGAGTATACAGAAATCATGACGAATAAAATTATGGTTGTTGTTTTGTTACTAATTCCTCTGAAATTGCTTCTTATGTTCATTAAACACGTCTTATGTTCGAGGGATGATTGAGCATGATACGATGCTGAAATGCGTTGTTTTCATTGTGATACATGGACTCAGTTTCAAAATGATGATATGAACGATAAGGAGTGATCTATTACTTTCTTATTTGAATAAAGTACATATAATCTATGGAACTGTATGTATTGTATGCATGTATATGAAAGACCAATTCAATCTTTCAATTGATTGACAGTCTGTGAAGCGCAAGCGTCTGTATAGTGCCATTTGAGGACTCGCTGAACCATTTTTTGGTCTAACGTCTTCTCTTTGTCGGTGAGTTTGTCCTTTTCATTTCTTAATGCTTCAAGTTTGTCATCCAGAAAATGCAGCTTGTATTACATACAATCAAAATTATCATAGAATTCGGAAATGCACTCTCGAGTCCACAATAATAATTTGCTCACTGACACACCTAGCATTAAAAAAACTTTTTATTTCTTCATCTTTAAATTCGCGTCTCAAGGAGTCTCTATTTCGCGTTTCGCGTCGAGTTTTGACAATTTCGAGTTCAACGCGAAATTCGCGTCGCTGTCGGAGCTTTTGATACGGGCCCTGATAGAACGACTTTAATTTAGGAAACTAGGCGATAAATTGTTGATAAACAAAGAAATGGGCCTCAGTTTTAAACCATGAGAAACACTTCTCCAGAAGACAAGTGAACGCTCAAAATGTCCAGAGCCTTGCCAATTTTCTAAAACAAACATAAAGCATATAGAAGTCTTCATGGGATAAGGAAGCAATATTCTTCTTGAAAGAATTGCTATGAAATTCCTTGAAGAATGAAGTGACCTGCTATAATTTAGCAGAATAGTCAAATATCAATTTGGTCTTATGAGATCATCAGCAGGAACTTAAATAAATTTCAATCTCTACTCCTGAACAGTGGATAGCAAGCTGAAAACGAAATTTGCCGTTGTTGTGAAGTACTGTCAATTTCTTTCAAAATATTAAAAGCTCAGAGATATGATCCCTGTGCTTCTTATATTTTCATGATTTCTCTTTCATTTGCTTCGAGAAGATTTTGTGAGAACTAACCTCAGATATCGTGTCATGTTCCTTTCACCTTTTGCCATATCTTCAGATCACTTCTGGATGAAGTTGAAATATAGATAATCTTGTCGCTTCTCTCCCGAGAGGGAGGAGGTTTAATGCTATTTTTAATATTTCTCATCGCACGGTGATTGCATAGACTGCTATGTACAGTGCCTCTAAATTATGTTGATTATAAGCAATTATGCATGTGAAGACATAATAGAAATACAACAATAATAACCACAATGGCTAGGTATGATGCAAATCTGAAACTCTTCTGAAACACATTAACTATAAAGAAGAGCGCTTGAAAAGCCACTCATTGTACTGAGTTAAGCCATGGAAGTAGAATCATTAATATTTCCTATTTGGAGTTCGAAGTGTATCGAAATTCCGGTGGGTAGGGGGCAATCGGCCTCCAGGCTTAGAAGTGTTTTATGATTTCACAAATTACACATGACATAAAATAATTGACGTGTGAACTATTGCTGGCATTCATTCAATGAGATTCCCCCATCTTCAAACTATAAATGGCAATTCAAAATATCAAATTAAAAAAATGTATTATAATTTTTAAAATTTCGTGTTAAAAGAATTAAATTACAATTTTTTCCGTTCATGTTTGAATATTTTTAAGTTATGTCAAACTTTGGCAAAAACCCTTGATGATTCCCAATCATGAAAAAAGCAAATAAATATTCTAGAAAGCATTTTTGACTACAAAAGACATTGATAAGATTGATTTATGCAAGTAATACAACTCATGACCCGCCTATGATTTTTTTTCATGAGCAATCGCTCTAATAACAGTGCTCCTTGTGCCTGAAATCTCAGAATTCAAGCCTGGCAAAAATGAAAGCTGCTTGTACATTAAAGATCGCTACCAATTTAATGATCAACAATTCCATTGTTCCAAAATCATAAGTTACCGCTGATGTCAATTTTAGTCTCATTTAACTAATTCCGCTATAAGAATGTAGAAATTGTCTTATTATTAGATCGATGTAGTGTTGCTAGGTCTATGTTAATTATTAGATCGATTATCCCAGGTCGCCTGGAAACGGCTACTACCGGTATTGTTAGAAATCGCTTCATGATTTCATCTCGCGCTTATCACCTTAAAATTTTAACTGACAATATAGTCTTGATATTGATAGAAAACTTTTGATTAGTTGAAGCTGATGCGAGACACTAATCTCGAGACAATTGAAACTAGTAAACAGACGCGCTTGTTCCTGAGAGGATTATGCCTATCCGCTTAAAGAAATGTATGTTTGCTTACGCATTATCGACTTCGCCCAGAACTGACTGCAACCGTTGTCCATCACCTAGTGTGGTTAATGTACACACAGAACAAAGAAAAACTAAGAAATAAGGTTTTTATGTCGAATATTTCCTCAAGCGGATCCCCTTCAGTACGCTGTCCCATTTTGCATGGGACTAAATTCTCATCGGATTGTTGGATTCCCACCAATAGGCCTGATGAAAATGGATGACAATTAGATGAAATAGAGTACAGTTGAATTGATAAAGTCAGATCTCATACAGTGGCAATAAAGAAAAGGCAAAAATTAAAACTGATAAGTACATATAGAATGTGGTTGTTGATCATGAAACATCAGTGAAAAAAGTAAAAGAAAAAGTATCAAAAAAACAAGAATTGTCCACAGTAGTACTATAAAAAGTTCTGGTGCACAAGTATAGAAATTCGTCATTCGACAAGTCGACTATTTTTCACGCGGTAAGTGGATTATTATAAGACCGAAGATTGGCCACTCTACTTTCCGCACGCATGGATAGGATTAAAGAGGCTATTCCATTACATAAAACAACTAAAAATCTAGCATTACTACTTCTGCTTCCCCAAAACCACGAGCAGCTATTAGAGACCTCCTCTGCACGTATACGAGTATACGACCGCGAAGTGCAGTTCTCTACTATTATCATAAGGTCAAGGTTGACCTTTGAAAAAAGCCTAGTGATTAACCGAAACTGTCGAGGATGGCGTTGCAAATCAGCTAATCCTCTCTCACTGTAACTGTAATAATTTCAAGGGCTCATTTAAGCTTGGTTGTCTTTCAAATTAACCTAAGCATAATCCGTAGTGACAGACAGTCTTCAAACTGTTTCTAAGGTTCACAACACTGGTTACTATTTGTACTTTGCACATTCGTTGGTCAACTATAAATCAAATACACAAACCGCGCAGCGATCTGTTATCGCAGTCGGTGATCTGCATCGAGGTGGAACTCTACTAAAGTTAAATGTGCATTGTGTGATCACTGGACACTCTCTTTTAAGTGAATTCATTCTGATTCTGTAAAGACTCAAGCATGGATTTCATCACTGTGTCACTTGCTTTGTTGGTCATCGTTTGTTTTTATCTCTATTTAAGAAGAAATAAATTACCTGCAGGAATGCCACCAGTGGTAAAAAGAGGTTATCCTCTACTTGGCAACGCACTCGAATTCTCTCCGCGGGACTACATTACATTTAAAAAATATAGAGAATTATACGGTGAAATGTGTGTCGTATACCTCGGAACATCTCCATCAGTGCTCTTAAATTCTTACCGATCAATATATGAGGCATTTGTCGGTCAAGCCGATACTTTCTCTGGCAGACCGAGCAGTCCATTCGAGGATTTGCTCACACGCAAGTCGGGCATAATGCTTCGAGATGACCCACAATGTCTCGAGCTGCGTCGTTTCGTGGTTCGAATGTTGCGCGAGTTTGGAATGGGAAGATCGATGTCTGAATCTATAGTTCAAGAAGAATGTCAAACTCTTGTAGAGTATCTAAGAAGGATGCAAGGAAAACCGATTGATTCAAGGCAACACTTCAAAACGCACACCTTCAGCATCATTTCTCGTTTCACATTCAATGAAAGTTATTCCACTGAAGATGAAGGCGCGAAAGAATTCTTTAAATTGCTCGATTGTATTTTGAAAGTAGGCTTCTTGGATATATTTGCTTATTTATTTCCTATTATTTCCAAATATTCATTCTTGACAAAACTAAACGATCGAATATCTTCCGTCCGTCTCAACCACGAGACAATGTACAAGTATGTTCGCAGGAAAGTTGAGCAACATCGTAACAAACTTCTGTCGATGGAGGAACTTCCGAGTGAGCTGAGTGAAGCCTCTGATGTGTGTGAAGCCATGCTAATCGAGCAAGTGTTAAGAGAGAAAGATTCCCCAAACAATCATCTTTTTACCGAATGGCAAGTCATTCGAACAGTGTTCGAACTATTTCTTGCTGGCACTGATACAACTGCCTCTACACTGTCCTGGTGTATATTGCTACTTGCTCTGAATGAGGATATACAAGAGCACGTTCATCAAGAGATAGATGATAAAATTGGCTCTGACCGCTTGCCATGTATCGCTGATTTGAAAGAACTGCATTATATCCACGCATTTATGGACGAAGTTCTTCGATACTCAAGTCTAGTTGGTTCTAATGTTCTTCATCGCACAACAAAGGCAACGAATCTTCTAGGTTACCACATTCCAGAGAACATGATCATATTAAGCAATCTCTATGGTGTGCACCGTGATCCAGAATTCTGGGAAAGACCAGATGAATTTTATCCAAACCATTTTCTAAATGACGAAGGAGAATATCGAGCTTCAAAGTATCTCATACCATTTTCAGCCGGTAAACGAGCGTGCCTTGGAGAAGGATTGGCAAAACTCGAGATCTTCATCACATTAGTCTCGATATTACAGACATTCAATGTAAGCCTTGTTCGCAATTCGGACACCAAAATAGAAGAAATATTGGCGGGTACACCTAACGGTGTGCGTCATCCTGGCAATCATGAAATAATCTTCTCGATACGAAATGATAACCAGCAGAAGATTTGAACAAGAACTCCTTCAAGTGGCTTGTGTAAATATATCTGATGGATTTGATCATCTGCATTCAAATGTCTAATCGCATAGATGTGACTTTGTTTAATTACATTGGGATTGATAGATTCTGAACTCAGTTCACAAGTAATCTGCCCTCGCCGCAGAAGACCAAGAATTTTCTGATTCTTTCCATGTTAACGCGAAATGAATATCTTAAATTGAATATCTTAAAAAATTTTTAAAAATTTTAAAATCATGATGTGGTGATGTGCAGTATTGCGTTTTAGTTTGTTGTCATCACGTTATCATTCTCCATTGAAGTTCTTTCATGCTGCATTTTTTATTCTTGTTTTCCTCATCCTACCATTTTATGCATGTTAGTAGTGTCATGAATGACTTTATTTGACTTGGTGATGGATTCATTTGTTTACATGTAACTCTATGAATCATAGTAGTAAATGCTTTAGAAAAGATGGAAAGAAGAAGTCGCTCCAGGACCAGACGAACTCGAAATCGATGTAATAAAGGAAGTAGGAGAACCATTGACAAAGGAGCTTACTAAGCTGTACAACAGATGTCTGACCATAGGAAAAGTTCCAAGCATATAGAAAGAATCGTCTATCGGAACAAGAAAGATTTAAAGAATTACCGACCAATCAGTCTACTTCCCATGTATACAAAATTTTCACGAGGGTTCAGACTTGAAAAGAAGCTTGACAAAAATCAAACTAGAGAACATGCAGGCTTTGGTAAGAATTACAGTACCATAGATCACATCCATGTGCTAAATCAATTAAAAGAAAAATACAAAAGTCACAACCTGCCGCTTTGCTCGTAGACTTCATCGTAGACTTCGAGAAGGCGTTTGACTCAGTGGAGACACATTCCATCCTAAAATCATTAATTGACCAAGGAATCGATCATCAGAATGCACTACTACTTGAGGACATCTACACAAGCTGCAGCTCAACAATCCTTAAATAAAAAGAAGATCACTATAAAAATCAACAAAGGAGCTTGACAAGGATTGGACCCCACGAAACGGAAGGCGATCCAGAGGAAGACCAGCGGACACGTGGGAGACGTACCTGCGATCTTACTGTTCAACGTGGAGGAGAGAAGCCCAGAACAGACGCAAGTGGAGACAGCATGCTGAGGCCTTCGCCATGCAGAGGGCTGATAGCAGACCATCTTGAATCCTGATTAGTGTCATGAATGACTGTATATGACTTGGTGATGGATTCTTTTATTTACATGTATCTCTATTAATCATAATAGCCTATGTCACTGTCCTTTCATTTCATTTGTTTGAGTGAAACTCTTTTCATGTCATCAGTTTCAAAAACATAATAAAGTGTACCTTCATCACGATCGGTCGTTCTGCCTAATCGCGAATACAATACATGATCATAGACATTGTCAGGTACTTTAACAAAAGCTCCTCAAAAGAGCAAAAAACTTTGATAACTTGACAAACAAAAATAGCACATCATTTCCTGGCGAAAATGAGTCATTTGACAGGAATATACTGTATACTCCTAAATACAGTCTTTTAAACTCAAATCGCGCGGATTGCAGTCACAGATAAAATGTTCAAAAAAATTATATTTCGTCAAATGGTTTGTGCGTAGTACTGATCTATGTATTTCATTCTGCCATCTGCTGACACCTGATAAGTTCGAGGGGCGCAAAGGTCAAATTTGGAATATTTATATTGATACCCAGTGCAAAGGCATGTTTGGATTGTGTGAAAGCGCCACAAATCATGCAGCAGACCTTTAGCCCTGAGAGAGATAAACATAATTTAATGTCAATAGTTTTATGCAAATCATACAGTAAATGTATTCGTTCACATGCTATCTCTTGGCTCATTCCTTTTTTAAATACAGTTCATTAATTGAAGCATCTGCCATGCGGCCAAAATACAGAAAACCCATAGGCCACACACTACGTCAAAAATAATGACACAAACCTATATTTCCGTGAAATCAGCAAAATCAAAAGAAATGTCATTATTCTAAGCTGTACTGGTGTAATCTGATGTCAATGCATGCACAAACGAGAAATATAGCGAAATTCAATGCCTCAATTATCAATGAATCTATGGTATGATACAAGCAAACTCCGCATTTGAAGTATATTGCACTTGACACAAAAAAATGATCAGTGCGAGTATTTAAACATTTAATACATCGCACCCGGACTGTACATTGTAATCAGGAACGATATAACAGCTGGAAAACAAGAATCGGGGGTCACCGAGACCACATCAGCATAACTTTTCAGGAAGTATCATTAGACAACAAAGAAAGCCGATCATCAATTCACATGAAGAAGGTCGCGCACGTGGATTTCATTATTTCATTTCATATGTACTTTCATGAATTATTCTTTAAACACCTAATCGGATAAAACCAGGTGGTCAATGTTTGGAGTTCTGAATGTGGGATTCATGTATATAACTATTCCATATTCAGGGTATCAAGGCTATACGTGCGGCGGTGCGCGATGAAAAGTATATTGAATTCAGTAAAAAAAATGGCCAATTGTACTTTACTCGTATATACAGTATTTATATTAGAAAGCTAGCGAGTAGGCATTGAATATTCAAATTATTACACCCGCTCGAAGATTTCGAAATTATTTCGTCTTTACGCATAAATACGTCTTGTTGTAAGACCCTTATCATGGTGGAAATGTCTTCAGACCTGAGCAAGGCAACCTCAAACACCGCGTTTCGTCCTACAAGGGCTTGACCATCTCCAAGTGATATCGACAGCCTATTGCCATTTCCACATTCATACCAGCATTCATGTTGTAGCGAGATAGCATTTCTCTGAGCTTGATGTTCTTATGATCCAATTTCAAAAATTGCGCAATTAAGGATCCAAAAGTATGCTTTGCAAGAAATATTATTTATGAAGTGAAATGTGATGTGTCATCAAACCAATATCGGCAGTACGATTCGCCCCCATCACAGCCGTATCAAAGAGCATTTGAACATTTCTTGGTCATCAATTCTTAGCCACAAAAGAACATGTCAAAATAACAAATTCAACATTAGGATATTAACCACAGCAGACGACGAGCCAAATTGAAGACTGAAGGCATCAATCTTCACACGGAGGCTTGAACCGTCGATAAATAGTCGAGTTGAATGTGAAGAGCTGAAAGAATTTTTATACATGCAATTTTTAAATATCTAATGACGAATTTGTTGGAGGTTGGGGAGATATGCGATAACAGAACACTTCTAATGTCGGATATCTTCCCATTATATGCACAATTGACATCATTTATATTTCAAAGTCAATACGAAGCTAATTCTACAACTTTTCAGGACAAATTAACTTAATATTTTCTTGACAATAACTATGGTGTAAAAAGCCGAAATATATTGACTCCCTTTTTGTACATTTTATATGATAATGAATAACTTGGATTTTTCTAAACCTGTTTTCAATTGTGCACAATGAAGGAATGCTTCATCAAGAAAAATGACAGTTTTACTTATAAATCCAGTATGAGTAGTGTCTAAAGATTATTATTATTATTATTATTATTCATATGATGATAATATACGTGCATTTGTGGATGAATGAACATGTTAATTATATTTACATTAGTAGGCCTACTTTTTTTCAATGGTCTGTAAGTGACTTCAATTCATTAAGATACTTACTTTTGCAAGAAAATGACAAAAATTCTAGATTTTCAAAAAGCACTTTTTTAGATGGTCAAATTTTCAATGTTTCCATGAGCTGAATTTGGAAAAATTTGGGTTGCTTATCAAAAATACGTAGAAACCAAAAAAACACAAAAATTAGAGTTTCAGCCATTATTTTTTGGAGCACCGTCAAAAAATGTCTAGGGGGTTCCAGGAATACTCCCTCCGTGTAACATAGGGTTAACGAAGAGTATATCGCGCCTGAAAATAATTTGCCGGACGATGGCCACATGTGTAGTAGTCAGGGATGAGAATGGTAACGGGGTGCAGAGGAAATTCATGTTTCAAGGGGCTTCAAATCGACAAAAGTAAAGAATGCATTAGACAGACTTATTGGGACCCCTCGCGGAAAATTCTCATCCCTGAGTAGTTGAGTCTTCGTGTGAATTGAAATAGAGACTTCGGACAAGTCCAAGAGTTATCTCATTTTTTCAAATCACTGATAGTCCTTTCTTGAAAGGAGGACAATCCTTCGCTCGATAACTTATAATCTCCGTTTCCAAGCATCCTGCCACAAACTCGCAAAGATGGTCACTCCACCTAGAAATCGTTTTTTTAACAATAAGCATGTAAGGATGACAATAGACATGCACGAGACGAAGGATCATTTATCGATGTATTGTTCGTCGAAAATGATGGGGAATGAAAAAATGTTGATATCATTAAGCAGTCAGATATTCGAACATTTAAGACCGAGCATTTCGGCATGATAGCTGCCACTACTTCTAATCCTTACTCATTTACATGTATTTCATGGCATGAAAAATCAAACTCCGCAGGCAAAGATGAACGATCATATCCGAAAACATCCGAAATCGTTTTTTTCAGGTTGAACTACATAGAGTTTGGAAATTTGTTGTAACTTATAAATATATATTTCTAAAAAAAGGTTGGTGCAACTTCATTCTCATATGTAGAGCAATAGTCTGCAATTTATTTGATCAATGATTGACTTTTTGCATTGTTCCAATGGAATAATATGGAGAGTTGTCAAATCTTGCTAGTATGTTCTCTTTTATTCGCGCTCTTTCAAGGTTGCGTCAGATTGCTTCAAGTAAATAGAGAGCATGCCATAGTCGCAATGGTGATCCCATAGAATTAGGAATATTATTAGATGGTGAGGTCATTATATCTTTGGTCGTTGGACGATGAAGGAGAGAAATATTTTTATATTTAACGGGTGTTGTTTCGTCATTTATTCTTAGTATTACTGCAGATCGGTCGATATTCCGAAAAAATCGACATCCTTGCGGGCTTTGGTCACACAGCGTATTCTGCGCTGAATGCATGTGTTTGAAATTGCTCGCCATCGACAGTCCGCTGACTTGATTGAGGTCAGACACTGATTAAGAACAAAAAACGACGAAACAGAAATTTATCCTCAATTAATTACCAACTAATTTTTTTAATTCAAAAATTAATTTAAAATTTGTCAAATGCTTCTTATCAATTATTTGATCTAATTCAATTGCAATCAATTTTTAACCTATCAATTTTCCCCAATCCCTGGTTCTATTCGATGATGGGTTGTATTCCAGGACGGATTCTTATCGAGTAAACACAGCAAGATTTTCTGCCAACGGAAATAATAATCCCGAGCTTCATCTGATTATTCCCCAATGAATGTGCAAACCTTGCTCTTGTCTTCTCAAAAAGTCTATTCCGGACATCGCATGTCTTTCAGAGACATTCTTGACATTCTTGAGCAAGCAACACATGTGAAACAGTATCTCGCTTGCATCATAGCAGTAGGAAGGTAAGAGCATTGAAGTGATTCTCCACAAACTGCTGTCCATATCACTTGAATATTTTAAGATTGTTCTTTCACCAGCTGACTCTAACTCTTCAATAAAATGACTTTCAGAAAAGACTATAACTGACACTTTGATTGACACGTGAGGTAAACTGACATTTTCATGGGTCACACACTACAGAGGTGGATGATACTCTCATATGTGCATGCAACCTTTGGAGTTTCGCCTGCACTATGTCAAGCGAGCCTTTTTCATTCAGGCTGGCAATTTTAGAGATCTATCATCGGCGGCCCAGAGGATTAAACTCCAAAAAAGGCTACAACTCCGGCATATCCCAAAGACATTCCGAAGTCAATGATAAACTTCGCCGAGCTCTTCTTTCTGCAGGAATCCCGTCAGTTCTCGAGCCTGTCGGCCTGACTAGAAGTGATGGTAGGAGGCCTGACGGGATGACTACATTCCCATGCGATGCGGCAAGCCGTTAGCTTGTGATTTCACTCGTGTGGACGCTTTTGCGGCATCCAATGTAATCAACTCAACATGAGAGACCGGTTCCGCAGCTACTTCCGCAGAAACATTAAAACGTCGCAAATACGCAGAATTGAGTGGTCAATAATTTGAATCAGTGATTATAGAAACGTCAGGCGTATACTGCAATTGTGCCTATTAATTATTAGATGCATCAGCAACCGTATATCAGAGGCTACAGGAGAGCCAAAAGAAACTTTTCGGCTGAAGCAGTCTATTAGCATCGCTATTACCAGGGGTCACGCTATCAGCGCTAGCCTAGCCAGTATTTAGGCAGCATCTTTACTTTAACTTATCTCCTACTTCTACCGTAATTCTTTTTCTATTAATGTAATCAGCTAGCACCTTGTTCCTGAATAAAACACATATTTGCTTGCATAAAATTAATAGGTGCACAAGGCATACCGTATATCTTCTATTAAACGCTCCCGGCGTTTATTTTTTCGCTAAGATTTTAGCCAGGCGTTTAATAGATTCATGTCAGTGACGAAACATTGTTTTCTTATATTTAGGAGTCAGTATTATCTTAAAATATTAACTGTTAGCTATGCATTAAGTGGATCCTATTATTAGCATTGCTATATACGTATACAGTACTGCAATCAACATGAAGATTATTGCCTCTGCATAACGGTACCTTGGTTTGTGCCTCAATTAGAAATGCTCCAGTAAATCTGTAGTGAGAAAACAAGCTCCTGCAAGTCAGTGCATGAAAAATCGTTTAATTACTTTCATCAGTATCACACCAACTATTGTAAATTTGTCTATTGCCAATGTACACTAGGTATTACATCCATATCAACGGGTAATGATTAAATCAATATCGTACCGTGGCTTTGTTTCTCACCGTTCCATCGTAGGGAAAATTCAATCCAAACAGAATAAAAAAGATGAATCCATGCAAACCAATGATGCAGACACTTAGTTGAGGCCAGAGAATGTACTGCAGTCTATTGCTCTCGTGTAGGCTAGTCCATGTGTAGACGTATTGAAACGTCAAAATCGGATATCTGCTGCAGACCCGGCGTTTATTGGAGACCCAGAGTCTATTGGAGACCCGGCGTCTAGTATAGATCCGGCGTATATTAGAAGATATACGGTATGCGAGACCGTCCCTCTGCCGTGTCTCAACGGTTGAGTTTGGCCATGACAGCTGCCTTCGGCCCACACTAAATTTGTGGATCCAACATGACCGTAACCTTAAAGACTCATTCGCATATCATTCCAGCATGCCTGTGGTTCATTGAAACATTTATGACAAACGGGGAAAATGGACAATAAATCGTGGAGTGGTACATCGATTGGGGTCTGTCGGGATCAACCCAATCGAAAAGTCGTCTGTCCCACGTGTCTTCATTATCCCTAAATATGCAGAAATAATGTGCTGGCACTTGCGATCTACGCTCTGCCCGAGATATTCCTCCTCTCCATCGAAGCATCCTCATTTCTGTGCTGTCCAGAAATCTTTCATCGGTTCTCTTCATCGCTACTACCTCAGGCCCGCACAGCCGCACCCGTCTGACTATACACTCACACGCATTCACTTCGATGTGATCTCTGTGGCAGTGGTCAAGTGCTTGGCCAGCGATCTTTCGGTCCACAGGTTGAGCCCCGAAAGTTTAGTTGGATGTCGGCAGGAAGGACATCCGGACAAAGAGTACTACAACGTTCTGGAAAAGCCTGACTTTATCAGTACCGCCCAAGCCACCAGTATGGAGAGTAACGACGTTAAAACTTCAATATTGGTCGGTATCTCCAAGTCACAAACAACTCCCCTGACTTCTCTTCATTTTATCCATGCTCTCTTCACCTTTTCCCCCACTCTCTAATCATAATTTTGCTGATTAGTGTATTAACAAAACATTACTCAGTTTGCTTATAGATGTGAAATGAAATTATAAATCAGCAAGTCATAGAAATCAAGTCTACAATATGAGTAAAACAAGTATGAGAAATGAACAGTCACAAAAGTTCAGCTTTTGCTTGAACAAAAAAGAGTATTGAAGGAGAATGATGAGAGCTACAGCATGTAAGAAATCATCACAGAACTCTCACCTGAAACGCGGCGTGACATCTTTCGAACTCAGATGCGGAATTAAGGAACGGATCAAAGACAGAGAACGTGATGCCTCCGGACTCCCTTATCGCAAATTGCTGAAGAGTATTGTTAAAGGCGAAGATGGCGAGAGCAAGACAGCTTTTTAGTCGTATTACCTGAA
This sequence comes from Prostheceraeus crozeri, assembly GCA_907163375.1. Lineage (NCBI taxonomy): Eukaryota > Metazoa > Platyhelminthes > Polycladida > Euryleptidae > Prostheceraeus > Prostheceraeus crozeri. The sequence continues at coordinate 591,835 of CAJQUW010009328.1, forward strand.
AAAGAAACAATAAGTAGATATCACAGATTATCTTCGTCAATATTAAGTTCTCTTTTTGAAGAACTTGATTTTGGCGCCATCGTGCACATTAACTGTTTGATGTCAAAATGATTTCTAGTTCAGTAGATACTATTTAATCAGTCTTTGTAAGTCCGTGTGCCGTTAAACGATGAATATAATGGTGATAGCTATTTTCTAAGACGCAAAAATATTCAAATTCAGTTGCAACCATCAGAGAAAAGAGGTTATCACATTTTTATGAAGGAAGTAGTTTGATATTCTACGACTTATCTGTTGCAAATAGAATCATTCATTTGAGTTTAGTTGATTATAGGAGCATGCCTGAACACTCGGAATATTTCCTTTGCCGCGTATGGTCGCGCATTGAATGAGAGTTGTACCCATGTTCAGAAATAAGTACTAGCGCTGCCGATGATTACTTTCTTGCTGCCCGATTTTGAGTCATTGTTTCCTCATGTTTGGGAGTTGGACGATGTGTCATGCCGACTCCGGTGTGAACAGATTGCGCGTTTCCAAGCAGCACGGTCCTGAGCAATGTGACGGTCGAGGTGCAAATCTCGCAGATCTTCCTCCACGTTGTGTATGCATTTCTTCCCTTGACTATCACTGATGTTCTGACCAGTGTCCGGATTCTAGAATTTCGAAATTTTCGTGCATCCCAAAAATTTTCGTGCATGATATATATATATAGAAAAAAGTCACCTTTTCTGAATAGTATGATCCCAGACAGCACTACTTCGTTGCAAAGCCGCTTCAGAGCTATTTTACACATTCATATTTAATTCCTCATCATTGCATAAGAACTTAAAGTTAGACTGACATGCAGTACTGTAATGTACTAAAATGTACATCTGAGTGAATGCACGTAAAATTGATGTAAGCTACCCAGGGTAACAAGAATCCTGCTCACATTTTAATTTGCAAATTACATACGAACATTCAACTGCCAGATGCAATTAAAGATAGAGTAAACGAAACTGCCACTGAGTATAGAGTTTCGATTTAACTTATTTTAAGGGTTGATGGAGGTATTTCAAAAAAGTATGCCTATCCAATTATTATGAAAGTAATTACTTTGGTAGGAAGGGCGTATGCCTATTATGTTAACAGATAGAACGAGTATACAGTATAATAAATCGTATACTTATGTATCACTAAACAAATTGAAACAACAAATTTAGTACGGTAAGAGCATATTGCTATTTGCAAAGATTACTAATCAGCTGACGCTGTCCATTATCTTTGGCCATTGTTCTGAAAGTCTACATGGAAGTTCACCAGATAAGTCACTTTGGTATTTTTGGTATCTTTGGAAGGGAGGAAAATGTATCTTTCTCTGAGACAGAATGTATCTTAAATGTGGCAGACAGCTTACAGTTTCCACTCATTTCACCAAGTACTGTACTACACGCACTCGGTAGAGTACAGTAACACCGGTAATCTATAAAAATCTATCAAAAATGATGTATACTGAAAAAAACTGAACGATGCAAAAATTCGTGCAATCCACATCACGATTTTCGTGCATCGACTGTAATTTTCGTGCATTCGTGCATGATTCGTGCATGCACGAATTTCGTGCGTGAATCCGGACACTGGTTCTGACCAGGTACCTCCATAAGCCGCGTCTTTTTGGCCAGCTCGAATCAGGCATGCGGTCTGAGTGCCCGAGCCATCTTAACCGATTTTCACGGAGCATACTCGGTAAATCTGCGATTCCCAAGGCTTGCTTTAGTCCATCCATAGATCTTCGCTCGCAAAGCTTGGTGGAACATGTCCATCTGATCATGTGGTTCTCGTTTCTTAAAAGTTTGTTGATGTCATCAGTCTTCACTGCCCATGTCTCTGAAGCATAGAGTGACACACTTCTAAAGCATGTGTGGTAGATGCAGCCTCTTCATCGCAAGCTAACACTACGATTCGTAATATGGGCAACAATTCCTGGAAAGTTTTCCATGCCTTATTGACTCTTGCGGTAGTAGCGCCGAAACAACCTCCCTTCTGATCGATAACATCGCCAAGGTAGTAGAAGGAGTCAACAACCTCTAGCACGTCACTACCAGCAGAAATTGTTTCAGGTAAGTCAGCCGGTGTAGCTAAAACACCTTCACAGCTGCTTCATTTGAAGTTGTGGTCGGCACGAATGCTACTTAGGTTCGTGCAGCGGTGGTGGATCCGACGATTGCAATGCGAAATACATTTGATTCCTGATATTTGATAAAATGGCGGCTATTCAGTTCTGTTTCTGCTTTTCAACTGATGGAGCAAATCAAAATTTCATGATTTTGTTTATATGTTTTTTTAAAAAGCATCACTTGTAGACCATCACTGGTACGCTACCTAAAACGAAATGTCAATGTAATGTCTTACTATACACCATTAATGAAATATGAAAACAGAACATTTGGTGTTAGAGAGAGAGAGAGAGAGTCTACTTGTTCAAGTCTCGCATCTGCCGCGTGTAGTGGTCAGTCAGTTACATTGTAGCATTGGTCGCCTTATGCCTGGAGGTAAAAGTGACCTATTCAGATTCTGAACCGAAATTCCTTTGTTACTGATAAATTACATCGATATGTTACTTTTATAATGAGTAACATCTATTTACAATGAAATCAACAATAAATTCAAGTTCTGGAGACAGCGGAGCGGGGGTACGTCGGTAACCTGCGGCCCGAAAGTAGGTTAGACTTAACCAGCCGCGGCTTGGTTGAGGTTGCCGACCCATCTGCAGTACAGCACAATAGTGCAGTCAGTGTGTTCATAAGTAGCAACAGTTGCATAGCAAAGGTCAGTATCTTAATTTTCCAATTGCGAATCTTGATATTCAGTATCAAACACAAAATCAAAAGTATTTGAAAGCGAAGCTAAACTTTTTGCACACCACCAATTAAATGAAATTCAAAGGTACATTTAATCGCTAATAATCAAATAAAAAATTAGGTACTGTATACTTCATAAGCTTTCCAAATACAAGTACTCTTTTTGCTTTCCCTTTGTAACAAACTATTTGAATGCCAACTTCTCAAAGTGCTTGCCTCTTTGCTTCAATTTCGTAATCAACAAGCCTATTTATCAAACATTTTTTGGAATACGCTGTGTACGCCAGATAAACCGTCGCGTAAGCAAGTTATGTTTCACTCTTGCTCTGAGAAATATTTTGTTGGGAACTTTGTTTCACACGCTTGTGATTTATTCACAATACAAGCAGACTTAAAAATGGCAATTAATTTTTATTTACTATGTTTAACTTAAATAATCTAATTTACTTAAGTATTTCACGTATGGATATCTACAGTGTCTATTCTACGGCTGTGAGACTGTGCACAATTCTTATGCATAATGCATATTGTTTCAAATAAATTGAAAAGCTAATATTAAGAGAAATCTGCTATTCCGCTTATGACAAAATTTTTACTCCATTGTGTATTGAATTCTAATCTGTAGTGGTGTCAACTGCCTCCTTTTGACATAGCCTAGGCAAGCAGGAACACAAAACTACATTAATCCACGAAACCACCAATAGTGTCAAGTATTTTCATATGAATTCACCTGATATAAAAGAATAAATCACAATGCATGCACTTTAGATGATGTTGCAAAATACATGCTGCACATGATCAGCAGACAATATTTACAATTCAAATAGTAAGCCTACTTATTCAATTTGTGTCAAACTTTATGAATGTGTACAAAATCCCTTCATCTTCAATTATTTGCATCTTCAAGGCGATGGGTGAACTTTTGAGGGCTTAAGAGTAAATTAAAACCTGAGCGTTGCCAGTGCAGGTTCTTGGAATAGAAAAATAATTGTTTTCTTTTCAGCACATAAATGTTGTTTGTTTAAAATATATAAGTGAGCTCCATCAGAATTTAAATACCAATCTCAATAAGGATACAATGCCTCTGTTGACCTTTAGTTTATCTGTTTGAGAAGAACAACAGAAATTTGATCTTATGAATAATTTTAGGCGATATATTTCAACCTATACATACAGGTTATTTTCAGGCACTCCACAATTGCATACATAGCAGGGATGTTATTCAAAAAAATTGAACAAGTGGGTGGATGACATAGAAAAGATATAACATGGAACAAATTAGCGATAAAAGGTGATACAGACAGACAGCATTGGGCAACCGCATCCAGCAGCAAGCATGATAGATTGATCTGATAGGTATCACATAGCAATAGAGACAAGTTGTACTGAGCCACAATTTATCAGTTGAAGAAAAATCCAGTCTCATATGAAGTGGAATAAATCAATATAATATAAATACCGGTGGAAATCATTAAATTGTTCAAATCTCTTTCTGTTACTTACTGCGGGCTTCTTTTTCTTTATGAAGATGGCTTGTCGGAGTTGAAAATTTGAATTGCCGCTATCACATGCGATGATGAAGCAATCAAATTTTAGTCACTAAAATCATCGCATAGGAAAGTGGCAATGTTACTGCGCACTTAGTTAATTCAAACCAACACATTAATAAAGGATGATTCTTCCTTCAAATATAGGATATAAGCTTTGAAGATTATGAATATAATAACAACTTGCAGACAAGCAGTCAATTTAATCCAGGCATCACAAAATGAGGAAGCTCTAGTCATCAGACGAAGACCTAGTTAATCTTCTTAGTGAATATTGGCTGCGTCGGCAACGACAGCGTGACCACTTCTCTAATGACGATGAAAAATCACCTCACTATGGGTGTTTCATTGACTGAAATCTCTAAGGCTTCTGAACCGAGCACTAGGTACTAATACATTATGATGTATGAATTCTCAGCAGTGCATGCTACTCCGATCGCTTTAAGTTGATCAGGTTTGACCCAATTTAGGCAATTGATTTTTCAGTTGGTTAACTTCCATTAAACATTATTTAACACTTTGCCTCAGGCTTCTATGCCTTCACTACTAGGTTCTTCTAAACCATTAACTTATGCGACATAACACATGGTATACCTATTTTTGGTTTACTCTATCCGGTGGTGATATCAATTTATAATTCCAAGTTGATTTTGTTACTATAAATAGCATTTTGATATTCAAACAATCATTTTTTAAAAGTTCTTTATAAGAAGTATGTATAGTCATCATAACGAGGTATGATATATATAACCTGCGTATCAATTAACATAATTAGTCGACCATATTTCCTGAACGAGCAAACTACAGAAGTTACAAATCAACTTAAATTTCAAAATTCTTATTCATGTGGCACCTGCGGCTAAAACAGTTTTTAATTCCAAGTTGATCTTTTTGCTATAGCAGTCTTGATAACAGCATTTTAAAATTCAAGCAATCATTTTCTAAAAATTCGTAATTGTATCTAAAATAGTCGAAATAACTTCATGAACACTGTAGTAGAACCTGTGTAAAACATGCTCTGTCTGGTGATGCTTTCGATTCTGCATTTTAAGCGGTTCTTGTTACTGTAAATAGCATTTTAAAATTCAAACAATCATTTTTAAAATTTCGCATTTGTAAGTAGAATGTATAGAACATACGCAATAAAAATCATCACAACAAGGCAAGCCAACAAAAAGTTATTGTTGAATTTTTGTGGAAAATTTTTTGAAAATTTTGAATTTCAAAATTCTTATTCATGTGGCACAATATCCTCATTCAAATATTGGGTCTGCAAGAAACAGCTATCACTCAGAGAAAGCCAACACAAAGTTAGGAAAAGTCACCGAAGGAGACCTTTAAACAATTATTCGTTCCGGCGTGAGATAAGAAAAGCGAGGGGGCCGTATTTTTTTTTTGAATGATTTCCGTCTTGGCAGGCTAAACGACGAGGCAACAGCGCCGACGCGACGCGAATCACCGGTGCTAATCATGACACTAGTGCAGCAAATGCGTCAGTCATGCGCTCTACCGTTAGAAGTTCATAACGCACGAATACATTAATGTATGCACATCTGATGATATCTTTACGAGTAGAGAATATGTCAGCATGAATTGAATTTGTTTCTTTTTCAATTGATTCGTTAATCCCTTCATTGAATCATGCTGACAATTTCCAAAGAGGAACACTTGATGCACTGTCCATTAGACGCGGCAACAATTACATCACACGGCAACTTAATATCACAACTCCAGAGTCGCTTACAGGTGACTTGGAAATGTTTCTAAGAATCGCATTGCGTAGTTAATTATAACGAATAAGTTTTTGCTCAAACATCAAAATTAAACAAAAATGTAGGAAGTTGAAAGCCAATGCCATTAATAAACCGCTTTGAAAATCATCGATGTGTTACCTAGCTTTAAGGGTGCGTTTACACGTGCAACTTGATTGCTAGCACTTTCCGATCCATGATGAGTCAGAAAAGAATAGACAAACAATGGAAACAAAGACATGCCTTAATAATCGTGCTTCGTGCGTCATCAGGCAATAGTAATTTAATGAATGGTCATAAGGAGAAATGCATTGATCTCATCAGCTTATTATCCTTTGAGTGTCAGTAAAAGCGGCAAATAAAGTTGAACAAGGTGGAGCTTCAGCTGACAGATTTTACTGACACTCAGGATAACATGCTGATGAGATCAATGCATTCCTTTTGATCATCATTCATACAATTGCTATTGTTTGGTGACTCAAGAAGCACGATTATTGAAGACATACACGTACCTTTGCTACCATTGTTTTTCATTCTTTTCTATTTCATTATGGTTCGAAAACTGTCAGCAATCAAGCTGCACGTGCCAGCATGGAGGTCCCAGGCGACCAATTCGCCCCTCCCCCTCCTCATTAACCCCTAAAGCGTTGTTCAGAATAGTATGAAAATTCCTGTACAACATACAATTTGCAGTGTGTGAACTTTCTAATGCCAGAATTCATTTGCTCTAACTCTTCATGCTATGAATAGCAATTCAAAATTTGAAATCGCTATTTCCCGAGAACTTGAAATTTTTCTGAATTTTGGCTTTAAATGCTTTCTCAATGACTCCTGATGCTGAGATGTGAAAATGCACTGAGAAATCGATTTACAGTACAGAAGGTTGATTAGAGAAGACAATAATGAAATAAGCCAGATTATCTTTCAAAATTCATCGCTCTAATCCTTGTGCAAAATGATGTCGTGCAACGATTGGGGAGGCGGGGGTGAAGGTGTCGACTCAAAAAATGTAGCATGCAGTCAACATTTTTATATCAAAAGATTCAGTTTTTGCAGAGAATACGTTCCTGCAGTTTTTTTACGGATTTTTTACGTCACTTTTTACCCCTACTGGGGCCTTGGACGGTGCTGACTGAAGTCAGTATTTGTTTGGAGCGTTGTGGTGCTTTGTAGTCCGGATGCCCTTCCTGCCGACTTCCAGTGACACTTTCCGGGTTCGACCTCTGGACCATGAGACCGCTAGTCCAAGTATGCAACCACTGTGCCACGGACACCACTAAAAACCACGCAACCACTGCAGTCAAAAAAATATTTGATCACTTCTAAAGAAGCTACATTTTTGCTTCTTCGCTGAAATTTCAAGCTTTCAATTCAATTTTCCTCGGCATGATTTCATGATTCACTAAATTTGTGCTTAATGTCTGAGTACACCCCTCTGGTGAACCCGTTTACATCATTTTAAAGCTAATTATGATCAGTGTCTTTGATTATGATTTATTGCTCTTTCAGTATCAGGTAGTTTGTGAAATGATCGCGATTAAGAAAACATTCCTATTAACAAGGCTGAGCATTAAAGTAAAGGTAGCCCATCGAATTGCTAATTTAACAAACATTGTCTCTCCAAGGTTGGCTTGGAGGATTTGTAAAACACATTTATTCCTTCTGTATTGCCATCATGATCAATCAAATCCGTGTAAAAATTCCCCAAAAGTGTAAAAATTTGCATGTCTCACATGCTATGCTGGGTCTCAACTCGAGTTCATTTAATAGAATCGAAACTGTATACACATTGCGGATTTAATTAGTGCTAAGTTGCTACTCTACCTATTATACTTACTGTGTGGCTAAAGCTAAACGTCAAAAGAAGTTTTTGTTCTATAAGAGCCACGACAAAAATGGGATTAAAGTGCAGGGCTGGTCAATGGGATGGGCCCTGGGACGAGAACTTGCGCACATGAACCGGTAAGTTCCCGATGGGTCATTAATGCTCAATTTCAACTCAATTATCAATGTACTTGGTAGATTTTT